>JAHRHZ010000061.1:60287-116551 GCA_024137785.1 Ginglymostoma cirratum | reverse complement strand
TGCTTGGCCTGCTGTGTTCATCCAGCCCCACGCCTTGTTATCTCGGAAGAGACTCACCAGCCTTTTTTAAAAGTCTCCTGAGTTGTCTCAGGCTGGTGGAAGCTCAGGACTGTGTCTTGAGATGATGTCACCAATTACAGTATATAGATTATAAACTGGAGCAGCCAATAAATATTTGAAGCCAAGTTAATGGTACGTTTGGAAAGAGAAACCATGACTGGAGATATTCTGACTACAATCAAATGGGTAACAGAGGAACCAAACAATGCTGTCTTATTCAGCTGTATAATCCAGGACAGACTTTGTGATAAGATAATGTAGTTGTCTGTGTCAAAGTGGTACAGGAACAAAAACATGTTTCAATGTGCTTTGCAACCAATTAAGTACTTTTTAAGTGTTGTCACTGTGTTATAAGCAGGAAAACTTGACAAATATTTCTGGAGATAGTCCTTCGAGGCTGCTCTACCATTTACTAAGATCATGGCTGATCCTCAAACTCAACTCAACTTTTTGACCCAGTTTTTCCACCTGATCCACATATCCCTTGATTTTCCTGGAGTCCAAAAATCTGTTAATCTCTGTCTTAAATATGCCTACAACCCTTTGGGTTGTATTCTTTTACGTGAAGCAGTTTCTCGTCATCTCAGTTCAAAATAGCAATCTCCATATCCTGAGACACTGCTGCCCAAACAGGCAAAGAAACCTCTCAGCATCGAATATAAAACAAAGAACTTCAGACACTAGAAATCTGAAGCAAAAACAGAAATGGCTGGAGAAACTCAGCAGGTCTGGCAGCATCTGTGGAGAGAAAGCCGAGTTAACATTTTGAACTCAATCACCCTTCTTTGTCTTACAATCTACTTTGTTAAACTTCTCAGAATGTTTCAGATAGGTAATGTCATATGGTCTAAATAAAAAAAAAACTATTCAACCTACCCTTATAGGACCAGACTCTCAACCCAGGAATGAATCTAGTTAATGTTTGTTGTACCTCTGTTAAGCCAAGTATGTCCTTTCTTAGGTATAGTAATCAAACTGTATACTACCCTTCCATTCCAGCCCTTTTTCAATTAAGATTTCAATTCAAGGAAAACTCCAAGGCTTTTTACATGTATGTGAGGAATAAGAGAATGACCAGGGAAAGGGTAGGGCCGATCAAGGATTGTAAAGGGAATTGTAAAGTATAATTTGCCTTCATAATTGCTTGCTAGATCTGAATTTCTGCATGTCTTCTGCAAGGGCAACTCAAAGTTCTGAACATCAGCATTTAATTGCTTCATACCATACTGTTTTCATTCATTCAAGGAGTGTAAGCATTGCTCGAGAGGCCAGCATTTGTTGCTTGTCCCTAATTGCTCTGCTCTCCCTGCTACAGGGAGTAAGCTTCATGTTTTCCAACATTATGCTCCATCTGCTACTTCTTTCCCACTCGCTTATCCTATTGATATCCCTTTGCACACTCTTTGCATCTTCTTCACTGGTTACTTTCCCACACAGCTTTGTCTTAACAATCTTGGATCATATGCCAGTTCCCTTCATTTAGGACATTAACATAGATTGTAAATAGCTGAGACACCAGCAGTGATTCTTGCAACACTCCATGAAAAAAAAGCCTGCCAACCTGAATATTATAAAAATTAAAAACTGAAAGAACTGCAGATGCTGTGAATCAGGAACAAAAACAAAGTTGCTGGAAAACCTGAAAATTATGTTTATTTCTGCTTCTTGTTTCCTGTCCTTTAAACAACCATGTATCCATGTCCATAAATTACATTCAACCTCATCTGCCCTTGACTGACAAGAGAGTATTTCACATTATCAAATGTTCTTTTTTGAAAATCACAATTCTCTTTTTGTATTGTAGGGTAATTCCAGCTGCAAGTTTGCACATGGACAGCATTTAGAAAATATCAGGTAATTTATTTTAATGAAACTTTGAGTGTTTCATCAATATTAGGATCTTTTCCATATTCCTGAAAGGGCAGGCAAAGGCTCAGTTCAAGAAAGGATCAACTCTGGTTCAGTTGCCCCTTAGTCAGGAAACTGTGGGTTCAACACCCACTCACTTTGGAGTTGAACACAAAAATCAAACAAGCTGACACTCCAGTATGGGACTGATGAGGTGTTGCACAATTGAAGATACTGTCAACCAAATGAAACATTAAACTGAGGCCCTATCTGTGCTCACGTAGACATAAAAGCTCTCTTAACATTATTTTTCAAAGAAAAGCAGGGAATTTTGTTTCCAGTGACCTAATCAATGCATTAACTGATTAAAAAATGCATTAAAAATCTGGTCATCATCACAATGCTGTTTATGGGACCCTGTCGGTGGACAAAAATTCACTGCCGCATTTCATAAATCACAACAGCTAATAAATTTCAGAATAAGTACTTAACGGACTGTAAAACACTTTGAAATGTTTGGTGGTCATGAAAAGCACTACATAAATGCAAGTCTTGGCAATGTAGCAATCTCCCTTTGAAATGTTTGGTGGTCATGAAAAGCACTACATAAATGCAAGTCTTGGCAATGTAGCAATCTCCCAGTATCGAACAAATGTATCAGCCAAGGTTGTGTGCAAAACCTTGGAGTGGGACTTAAATACATGATCATCTTTCTCTGATGTGACAATGCACATCATTAATATATGCTGACACTTTAAAGGTCAAGATGATCAGAAGACACCATATACTCAGTTAATTTTGCAAATGATGTAGTCACTTCAATTAGGGTTGAGATTGTGTTTCTGGTTTCCATAAGTTTGAAGTAATCACACCTTGACTCAAAATGATGGAGCTTCATTAAATGTATTTTTTTAAACAGTTCTCCAAGTGCTGGACTGATGCATTGTTATTTGGCTACTAACTGCAGTGCATGTGACATTCTGGATATTCATTTTCATAACAATTAATGCTTCACTCTATGAATAATATTTTACAAATATTTGTAACCAGGCTCCACCACACAAAAGGAACCGAAGATTTTAGCTAGTTGCCTTTCAGATTTAATGTAGTGGGGATGAAGGTATATTTGTAAAAGGCACGGGGAAGATGTAAACTTAGCTATTAATACTACGGAAACATTTCCAAGGTAAACAGCTGAGTTACTCAAACTCACCGAAAGTACAAACTGTATGAATTATTTTAAATCTCATTAAAGCTTAATTTACATACATAAACTGCCAAAGTGACGGCCACCAGAAACAGCATAAAAATTAAGATTACAGGAGGCCATCTCTCGACCCTATTTTCATTTGGGCTATCAAGTCCCAAATGCGCAGTTTACATTCTTCCATTGTCCTAAAATAACAAGCAGTTGGGAGCCTTTTTCAGAGTTTAGATTCACTGGAGGTGTGATTTCTTTTTCTCTTTTGACAGTTGTTAACGGTTACAAAAAAACAGGTTCCCTTGCCCTCACATGAGCAATATTGCCCTTTGTTTAAAAGGTAGAAATTCTTTAAAACAAAAAGGACCGCAAACGCCTCAGATGTGCTCCCAGAACCATTTATATATATTAAAAAAAAGCCACTCTACACTCGTAATTTTCCGTCCGTTTCCGTCTCCGTACGCGCCAAGGAGGAAAGCGATTACCAACCATTTTAATAAACAGCCGAATACAATACCAGTGATGGAATGAATATAGTTGATGGGGCATCCATGGGGCACAGTTCAACAGTGGAAATTTGGGGGGGGGGGGGGGGCCCCGGGGGCAGAAAGGGATACATTCGGTAACCTCCGGAACACGCCCGCTTTCCAAAAAGACAACAGAAAAAGAAAATTAAAAGACCGCTTTTCACGCTGGCATCGGTCTTAAAAATCGACACCACACATATACATACACATATACACACGCACAAATCTATCCCGCCATTATAACTTCACACCTGGGGAAATATACCGTTAAAAAAAATCCGGTCGTTAATTTCCGTTCATTTCCGCCGAAGCGGCGGAGACGACGACAAAGACGCGCCTTTTGAAAAATAAATAAATAAATAAAGTTTTCAATGCGATCGGACATGATGTTTTTTTAAGAAACGCGAGTGCGAATGGTGTTGTTTGTTAGTGAGTTGTAAATAGCTTGCGGATTGCTGATGATATTTTGATTGAAGCGCGGGGGCCCCCAGCTCGCGGGGAATTCCGGGTAAAGTGAATTGATATTCAAAATGGCGGATGGAGCGTCCAAAGATGAAAAGCCAGGTAATGGCTCTAATTTTACATATTCATATTTCCATTTAGCATAATTTATTTTGCCTTATTACTGTATTTGATTGCGGGGCCAGCAAAAAAGAAAACTTTAATGTATTACTTTCTTGTATAAGCACAGTCGGATCAGTCGTTTCGACGAAGGGTATTCCACCGAGGAATTTTTAAAAAAATATTGAAAAAGGAAGGGAAGAAAAAAAATAGAACAAATAAAGAGAAAGCGAAAGGCAGGGGGGAGGATAATTTTGACTAAAAAATTATGCAAAGTAAGGCGCGGCGTTTTACATTTTCTACTGTTTTTATCGATGCAAAAACGTTCTATGCTAATTTGGGATCAAATATTAACCTCCGGTTTATACAAGGGGTATAACATAATAGAAAATGTTACGGAGTGTTTTGTTGAGCCCGGCAAACGCGGAACGGCTGAGAAAAGTGAACGTATTAAAAATCCTTATTTCCTTTGAGCAGGATCAAAATCTGAATGTGTAATATAGGCTGAAGAGGGTTTGTTTTTAAATCGTAGGAACGCCCCTCATGTTTAGGTTAATAGATTTAATAACTTGACGTGACGGTGGTGTGTAATTTTTTCATTATTGAGTTGGATGATCATCTTTACTTTCCCCAGTCATGAGCAGTAGTGAGCTTAGATGACGGAGAATGCAAGCAGGAATGCTTATTAAAATCTGCCCCGAGGTTTTAATGAGCAATCTAGGCCTTGACTGATTTGTTTCGCTTTATTTTTTAATCGCTCTTGGCATTTAGATTACTTAACGTAACATCCGCATTTACTGAAATAGAATGCCAACGAGTTGCAAAGGCTTATTCATAATTCTATTTTGATATACTCCTGGATGTTTAAATTTATAAACAAACATATCCCACTGAATACAGTAGATAGTTTGGTTGCTATGTTTATTTAGTAAAATAATTTACTTAAAATCATTTCACTGGTGTTAATGGTTGTTGTGCACTTCACTTCTGATTGTAAGGATGAAATTGGTCAACAGCACCATTTACAAGTGTACACTTTTTTTTATCTTGAGACAATTTGCAAAAATACATTGGACAATGTTTTAAGATTTTTAAATTATGAAACACCTCTATAGTTGCAGTAAAGTTATTAATCAGTGGTGTTTTGTGCAAATTTGTACTTATTGCATTTAACTCTACAGGTGATATTAATCAAGCGTTAATTTGGATTCTCTGCTGCAACTGCGCTGTGATTTGGTTAGCAAAAAAAATGTAGCCATGGGAAAAAGATTTTCCCAGGCAAATTTTTATGCAGCTGAATGTCTTTTATAAACAATACTCTGAAATTTAATTTTTTTTCAAAAAAACTTATTTCTGGGTTTGATTGTAAATCAACACTCCTGATAAGTCTGTAAAGCTAAAAGCAGTGTGTCAAATGTTCTTTGTAGCTACATTGTTAGAGTTGACATTTTCATAGTTTTCAGGAAATTATTTTCTTTCACAAACTTCTTTTAAAATCTCAGTGTTGTCTAGACTGCAATTATACTCATTGGAATTCAGAAGAATGAGGGGAGATCTTATAGAAACATATAAGATTATGAAGGGAATAGATAAAGTGGAGGCAGGGAAGTTATTTCCGCTAGCAGGTGAAACCAGGACTAGAGGGCATCGCCTCAAAACAAAGGGAAGCAGATGTAGGACTGAGGTCAGGAGGAACTTCTTCACCCAAAGGGTTGTGAATCTGTGGAATTCCCTGCCCAGTGAAGTGGTTGAAGCTACCTCGCTGAATGTTTTTAAGGCAAGGCTGGGTAAATTTTTGAACAGTAAAGGAATTAAGGGTTGTGGTGAGTGGGCGGATAAGTGGAGCTGAGTGTCAAAAAGGTCAGCCATGATCTTATTAAATGGCGGGGCAGGCTTGAGGGGCCAGATGGCTTACTCCTCCTTGTTCTTATGTTGTTATGTTCTTTCAGTGGGTAATGCAGGGCTCTTGCCTTTCCATGTCCACTGTTGAGTTGTTTGAGAGTCTGTAGGAAAATACATGATTGAACTACGTTGAAGTTTTCTGTTTTTTTTCCCATCTTTGGCTAAATCCACTCTTAACATGTAGCTGAGATAACAAGGTGTAGAGCTGGATGAACACAGCAGGCCAAGCAGCATCAGTGGAGCAGGAAGGCTGACATTTTGGGCCTAGACCCTTAAGAAGGGTCTAGGCCCGAAACGTCAGCCTTCCTGCTCTGATGCTGCTTGGCCTGCTGTGCTTATCCAACTCTACACTTTGTTATCTGAGATTCTCCAGCATCTGCAGTTCCTACTATCTCATTAACATGTAGCTGTTATCTTTTTAATGGAACTCTGGTTCGAATGCCAAAATCAAGTGCAAGACCAGAATAAAATTAAAAAGGTCAGTTGGAGAATGAAGCAAATCTAAAATTTACAAATTGAGGATTATGATTACAGTCTGTAATTATCTCCTTTTTTTACCACATTATCCTGAGAAAGTGGTGGATTTATCGTTTAGTTCTGTACCTGCTGAATAGCTTCTGAGCCATTTTAAAAGTTTTGAGTTATCCGTGTAGTTACAGTAGGATTCCTTCACTCATGACTGGTTCCACAAATTATCGCTTTTATTTAATTATGTTTCGTACGTAATATTATTTCAACCTTTGGTTGCTGATCTATTACTTTAACCACTACACTGAATACGTTTGCTGAGTTCGGGTCCTAACAGTTGTATAATCATGGGAATGAACATTCCAGTTGTACTGTATTGTGTGTCAAATAATAGATGGTTTAGTGAGTTTTATTGGGGGGTTTGTGGCACAGTGGGTAGCATTTCTGTATCTGAGCTAGTCGATCCAGCTTTGAATCTCATTCTGGACTGTAAGGAGTTGCCCGTAACCAGTTGTTATATACTGGTAAAGTCCAAGACTGTGTGTTGAGGTACACACTAATGCTTGAGGTAATCACTGCAGAGGTACAGAGATTATCACCCAAGGCTTTCCAGCCATAATGTATCAAGGGGCTGGAAACTGTAGAAATGTTGGGCTGTGTGCCTTACAAAAACCTACATTTTAAAACAAGGATGTTGATAATGTTTTGACGCACGTTAGAATGTAATGGTGTATAAAGGAAAATTTTGCCTCTTTTGTACTTCCCGTAATTTCTAAGTTGCTGTTTTCACCCTCTGACTGTATACCTGACATGGAGTGCAATTTGTAAATTTAAAAGTTGATTACAAATTGTATTGAATAGAACATGCAGTATGGAACAAATATGAATATTATAGCAGAAATTGTAAGATTCAAATTGAAATTTTTCTGTAATCTGTCTTACAAATGCATTCAATTTTTTTCTTGGAAATAAAAATCTAATCCAGAACTTGATGTCTATGAAGGGTCTATTTAAAATGTGGCCAAATTGGTTAAATGGTAGTTCTGTTCTCTGTCTCTCTCTCACCGTAACGTTGTATTCTGCACTCTGTTCTGCTACCTGATGCACTTCGTGTGGTATGATCTGCCTGTATAGCATGCAAAGCAACACTTTTTACTGTATCTTGGTATGTGACAACAATAAACCAATCAATCAAATATCAACCTGCAAATCCTTTTGACAAATGTCAATGGCAGACAGTAAGAGCAGAGATAGGAAGAGAACTGCAGATGCCGGAGTCAGAGACAACACAGTATGGAGCTGGAGGAACACAGGCCAGGCAGCATCAGAGGAGCAGGAAAGTTGACATTTTGGGTTAGGACCCTTCTTCAGAAATTGGTGGTGATGAAAGAACTTTGGAGCCTCTACCATCTCCTATCTTTTAGCTTCAGGCTGCGGCATGTGTATAAAAGTGCATAATGCCACTGTAGCTTGGACTCTGAGTGAAATATTACTAATAGTGAGATTTGATTTTTCTGAGGTACAATGAATGTGTACAACTGTGTGTTTTTAGAAGGAATGCAAGAAAGTTTGAAAGAGCAATGAGTATTGATAAAATGGAGAGGAAACAAAGTTGCTGCAAGGAGAGATGAAGGCAGTGGGATTTTACTTTGTCCCGCTTAGCTTGATTATCAGAATTGATAAAGTTATATGGCTGGAAGGAGAAAGTCTATCCAACGTAGTTCATTTAAATTTTACTTTTTGACATCTGCATGACTTGAATCAGTAACTTAATTTCATTGTCTGCAACTTGTATTCATTGAGTTATGGTGCCCTTTTTTCACAAGTTTAAGGATGATTTCAAAGGCAAGAAAAAAGTTTGAAATAAAAGTACTTGATTCATGTGATAAATACTGATAGATAAGAAAGTGTACTTGTCAACACCTCTGGGCGTGTGCAGTATACATTTGAATTGGTGCTTTTTTTTTGGCTCCTAGTTTCAGTATTCATTAAATTGAGGCAGTCAGTCCAATTAGTTCCTTCAGTTTTTATTCTTGTTTTTTTTTTCTATTAATTTGTATCTGAGCAGTATGGTTCTTTACATATGTTTGCTATTGGCAGAAATACTGTAATTTTAAGACTCTTGGAGTTGAGGCATATTTTAAAATGTATGACGTCTAAAATAAGCACTCTTTGGCTTGATATGGTCGAGGCTTATAATGTCTAAAGTGGATAATTTGTCAAGTATTACCTGGAGTAGCTGCTGTTTGAAAAAAGAAATTGTTGGAGAAGCTCAGCAGGTCTGGCAGCATCTGTGGGAAGAAAGCAGAGTTGTTGAGGTTGTTGACTTGCTCGCGGAGCTGACTTGTTCCACCACCTCTTGCAGTGTGTTCCAGGCTCCTGCCACTCTGAGTGAAAACGTCTCTTGCACATCACCCTTAAACATTCCCCTTCTCATCTTGAACCTGTGCCCCCTTCAACCCAGGGAAAAAGCCTCTGGCTATCCACCCTATCTATGCCTCTCATAATTTTGTAGACCTCTATTAGTGAAAACAATCCTAGTCTTTTTAAGCTTTCCTCATTGCCAGTGCCCTTGAGACCAGGCAACATCCTGGTGAACCTTCTCTGCACTCTGTCCGAAGCTTCCACATCCTTCTGGTAGTGTGGCGACTAAACCTGCACACAATACTCCAAATGCGGCCTTACAAGGGTTTAATATAGCTGCAGCATAGTTCGCCAACTCTTGTATTCCATGCCTTGGCTGATGAAGACAAGCATGTCATATGTTTTCTTAATTAACTTGGCCACCTGTGTTGCCACCTTTAGTGAATTGTGGACCTGCATGCCTAGATCCATGTGTATGTTAATGTTCCTAAGGGTTCTGCCATTTACAGTATAATGCACACCTAAATTTGATCCTCCAAAATACATTTGTATTTTGTATTTGTATGATTAAACGTTATCTGCCATTTCTGTGCCCAAGTCATCCATCCATCTATCCTTTCACAATCGTCATTGCTATCAACAACTCCACCTATCTTCGTGTCATCTGCAAACTTGCTAATCAGACCACTTACATTTTCCTCCAGATCATTTATATACTACAAACAAGAGGACCTAAGGCTAATCCCTGTGGAACACCACTAGTTACCTATTTCCATTCTGAAAAACACCCTTCCACCACTACCCTCTGTCATTTATGACCAAGCCAGTTTTTCATCCATCTAGCCAGCCCACCCCGAATCCGATGTGATTTTAGTTTTTGTACCAATTTGCCATGTGGGACTTTGTCAAATACCTTACTAAAGTCCACATAAACTACATCCACAGCCCCTCCCTCATCAATTATCTCTGTCACCTCTTCAAAAAATGCAATCAGGTTAGTGAGACATGATCTTCCCCATACAAAACCATGCTGTCTGTCATTATTAGTCCATTTTCTTCCAAATGTGCATGTATCTTGTCCCTCAGTATCTACTCCAAGAGCTTCCCCACTACGATGTCAGTCTCGTCGCCTTATAATTTCCTGGATTATCCCTGCTTCCTTTCTTAAACAAGGGAACAACATTGGCTAATCTCCAGTCCTCTTGAACCCTGACTGTGGTCAAAGAGGATGTGAAGATATCTGCTAATGCTCCAGCTATTTCTTCCCTTGCCTCTTGCAGTAATCTGGGATAGATCCCATCTGGCCCTGGGGACCTGTCTACTGTATTGCAGTTTAGGACACCTAAAACCTTCCTCCTTCAATATATTGAAGTTCTCTAGAGTACTTACACCCTCATCCCTGACCCCAGCATCAGTCATGACCTTCTCCTTCGTGAAAACGGATACAAAGTACTCGTTAGGGATCTCTCCCATTTCTTGTGGCTCCATGAATAACTTCCCTTCTTTGTCCTTGAGTGGACCTACTCTTTTTCTTGCTACTCTCCTGGTATATGCGTTAAAAGCCTTGGGATTCTCTTTGACCCTGTTTGCTAAAGATATTTCATGGCCCATTTTAGCTTTCCTAATTCTGCATTTAAGTGCCTCTACGTGGCAGTGAGCCAGGTAAATGGAGTCCATGGGTGGAAGGTTGGCTGCCGTGTTGGTTTGGGCTGTGCACAAGGGTCCTTCTGGACATGCCAAATTTCCTGACCCACCTGAGGAAGAACAGGCGTCGTTATGCCTTCTTGACCATTGCATCTATGTGGGAAGCCTAGGATAGGTTGTTGATTATTGTTGCTCCAAGGAACTTGATGCTTTCCACCCTGTCAACCTCGGTGCTCTTGATGTAGATGAGGGCATGTTCTCCTCCTTTTCGTTCTGAAGTCAATGATCAGTTCTTTAGTTTTGCCGACATTGAGAGAGAGGTTGTTCTCATTACAACACATCACTAAGCCTCCTCTCTCCCTTCTGAATTTTGACTAGTTGGTGTTTGCTATCTGTCCTACTCCAGTGGTGTCGTTGGCGAATTTGTCAATGCCGTTCATTTGGACTTTGGCAACACAGTTTTAGGTACAGTAGGGGGCTCAGGATCCGTCCTTGGTTGGGGGGGGGTGCTCCAGTGTTGCGTGTTATTGTAGAGCAGGTACAGCTACCTGTCTTCACTGATTCCGTTATTCATTAACGGTATGAGTGCATTGCTGGCCAGTCAGCATTCATTGCCCATCTCTAATTGCCTGGAGGGCAGCTAAGAGCCAAACACATTGCTGTGGGTCTGGAGTCACACTTAAGCCAGACCAGATAAGGATGGCAGTTTCCTTCTCTAAAGGACGTTAGTGACCCAGGTGGGTTTTCCAACAATTGACAGTGGATTCATGGTCATCATTAGATTCTTAATTCCAGATATTTTTATTGAATTCAAATTCCACCATCTGCCGTGGTAGGATTTGAACTCTGGTTCCCAGAACGTTATCTGGGTCTCTGGATTAACAGTCCAGTGATAATACCACTTGGCCATCGCCTCCCTTCAAAGTGTGGTCTGGTTGTGGTCTTTGGGTCAGAAAGCTGAGGATCCAGTTACAGACGGAGGAACCCAAACCAAGGTCGTGGAGCTTTGAGATAAGTCTGGGGTGGATAATGGTGTTGACTACAGCTCCGCCTTCAGTAAGCCCTTGAAGGTGTCCTTGTTGTCCACATGTTCCAGGAATGAGTGCAGGGCTAGAGATATGGCATCCGCTGTGGACCTGTTACATTGGCAAGCAAATTGTAGGGGATTGAGGCAAGGTGGGAGGCTGGAGTTGACGTGGGCCATGACCAGCCTCTCAAAGCACTTCATAATTATTGAGGTCAAACCCACTAGACTGTAGTCATTAAGGCACGTCACATGTCTTTCTTAGGTACGGGGATGATGATGATCTTCTTGAAGCAGGTGGGGACTTTTGCTTGTAGGAGGGATAGGTTGAAGGTGTCAGTGGATACCTCTGTCGGTTGGTCTGCCCAGGATCTGAGTCCTTGGTTGGGCACACCGTCTGGGGCCTGTCCCTTTTGTTAATTGGCTCCTAGGAAGACTGATCTGATGTTTGCCGTGGTGACCAAGGGATCAGGTGTGTCCGGAGCTGTTGGCAGGCGTCACCGTGCTGCTGGCATTCTGCTTAAACTGAGCATAGAAAGTAGTGAGCGCGTCAGGGAGGGATGTGTGTTTGTTTGCTATCTTGCTCTGCTTCATTTTGTATCCCGTAGTGTTTAGGCCTTGCCATAGGCAACAGGAGTCTGTTTGGTAGGTTTGGACCTTTAACTTAGTCTGGTCACTGCTTCTTGGCATTCCTGATAGTTTTGCGGAGGTCGTATCTGGATTTCCTGTATTGGTCTGGGTCATCCTGATTAGAGTGCTACACTGTTGGCCTTTTATAGGGAATGGATTTCCTGGTTCATCCAAGGTTTACGGTTGGGGAACACTCGGATCGACTTATTTGGTACACAGTCCTCCGTGCTTTTGCTAACGAGGCTCATGACAACAGTGGTGACGTACCCATCTAGGTTTTCCGCTGAGTACTTGAACACGGTCCAGTCCACCGATTCCCAGCAGTCCCGGACACGGTCTTCCACAGTCTTGGACCAGCATTGTACTTCCTTTTGTGACGGGTCCTCCCCGTTTCAGCTTCTGCTGGGAAGGAAGAACACAGTGGCGTGATCTGATTTTCTGAAGAGTGGGTGGGGTCAGAGTGGTAGGCGTCTTTGGTTATGTAGCTGTGGTTCAGAATGTTTGACCCTCTTGTGGGGCAGGAGATGCGTTGGTAGTACTTTGGCAGCGCCCTGTTGAGGTTGGCTTGGTTGAAGTCGTCGGCCACAATGCATAGGGCCTCTGGGAATTTCGTCTCTAGAGTATTTGTGATGGTGTAAATCACGCCTAGGACATTCTTCACATCCGCATGGGGCAGTATGTAGTCTGCTGTCAGGATGACGGAGGTGAACTCTCCTGGTAGGTAGTAAGGATGGTATTTTGTAACATTCTGTGCCTCAAGCCTATCTTGACTTCCACATAGAGTATGGCCGATTTGCTATTAACTGTGTTTCATGTTCTTTGATATACACTTGCCTCGAAAAGATCTTTCTATGTCTTCATTGTGCCAACTGTAGTTACATCTGTAGCCCTTTGAAGGCAGAATTCCAGATTTCTACTCTTTGTGTGAAAAAGTCAATCCGGATTTTGCCCCTGAGTAGTCTTCCTGTTGGTCCCTCCACTCAGGAAAATTGTTTCTCTGTATCCATCTGATCAAATCCTTTGAACGTTTTGAGCACCTTGATCAGATTTCCTTTCAGTCGTGCATACTAGTGGGAGTATGTGACCTGTTCTTATAATTTAACACTGTAAGGCTTGGCATAATTCTTGCAAAAATACATCCAAATTCAATGCGGTATCAATGTAAGATTTTATGTATGAATGGGCCAGAATGGGGAAACTAGGTCACTCAGGGCCTTAAGTCTGCTCTTACATTCAATATCATGGCTGATCTCTTTGCTTCACATTCCCACCAACTTTGAAAAACCATCCAATCCTTGTTTGGTATAAGGTCACCCCTCAGCCTCCTATGATACAGGAGGGGAAGTTCCAGTCTATCCAGTCTCTCCTTGTAGCTCAAACCTTCCAGCCTCAGTAACATCCTTTGTAGATCTTTTTTGCACCCTTTCCAGTTTAATAACGTCCTTCCAGAAGGAGCGACCAGAAGCAGTACTCCAAATGTACCCTTACCAGTACCTTGTACAGCTATTACGTGATGCCCCAATACCTCCACTTAATGCTCTGACTGAAGGTAACTGTGTCAAACACTGCCTTCACCATCCTACTACCTGTGACACTGCTCTCAAAGAACAATGTACCTTCACCCCTAGCTTTCTTTGGATAATACTCCCCAGGGCCTTATTATTACATGATTCTGCAATGCAAATTGCTATTCCTCTTGGTCAATGTTTTGGAAAATTTAAGTATTTAGGGGGACAAAGCTATATAGAAGTATTTGCATTTAAAATGAGGTTGACACTTCATTTCTTCAGCAGGACATGAAGCATTCATTATGTTGTCCACTTGTTATCTGATTTGCTATATCTAATGTTTTAATTATTTCAGATACTTGAGTAACAAAATTCCTGTTCCTCAGTTCACTATTTGAACACTCTGTATGTATTGGTTGAAAAATATAGTCTAGTTTAGCTATTTGACTTGTTTTGTACTTGATGCTAAATTTATTCTTAATTTAGATTTAAAGTAGGATGTGACAAAATTATGCCTTTTACTGTTCTATACTTGGCAATGTAAAAGTAAATTTGATGGGATAACTGGTAATTTTAGGTCTATTGTGTAATTATGCCAAGTTTTACTGTGGGTTTTATTGGTTGGCAGCACTAAATAATGCAACTCTCAGAGAGAATTTTAAAATAAAGGCAATAAGCCAAAGTATTTATGGACCAGTAAACATAACATTGGTTAACTTTTTAGAAGTAATGATATGGGATTAAATTTAACAAGGAGAAAAATCTAGATGAATTGAAATGGGGATGGTACAAAGCAAGTCATGTCTCAGAAATTCCAAGTTTTGAGGAAATAATGAGTATTATTAAAAGAAGCATGGTTTGTGTTATATAGAAGAGTTTGATAGAGCATACTTAAGAATTTGATTGGAGGACTGAAACAAAACTTTTATCTGTTCAGTTTAGAACACAATTAACATCTATTTATCAACAGACGCCCTGTGGTGATGCCCGTGGAAAGTCAAACGTTGATCATCTTAGTCCTAAGACATTACTACAGGAGTTCCTTAAAGTAGATATCTCTGAACAGATTGATTAGAACATGTCATTACATGCCTTTTGGAGCAGGTGGGACTTGAATCTCCATCATAAGGGGATATTCACATTCTCGACTCTTCAAATAGTGAAGATGTTCATGTGCATATGTAGCAAATCCTAGATGACATTTAGACTTGCCCTTATAAATGGCAAGTAACATTTGGACCAGGCAATATCATCACCAAAAGAACCATCATCCCTTGACATTCAATGAGATTACATCTCGTGTCTTTATGTTGAAGATACCCAACGTTGCATTATGTACCACTTCTTTAAATGTGTTAGACTTTGACTAGATCTAGCAACTCAAAACTGGGCATTCTTGAGGTGCTATGGGTCATCATCAGCAGGAGAATTGTATTCCATCACAATCTGCAACATCATGACCTTGCATACTACCCAATCTACCATTGACATGAAAATAGGAGATCAACCCGGCCTGAAGAAGGGCATGCCAGGAGCAAAGCAAAGTATACATAAAATGAGGTGACCATCTGGTGAAGCTACAACACATGCACACTGAACAATGGAAGCAAAATGTGGTAAACTGAGCTAAGCAATCCCGCAATGAATGCATTGGATTTCAGCTCTACAGTGCTGCCATGTTCAGTCATGAGTGGCGGTGTACGATTAAACAACCAAAATGAAGTGGAGTCTCCAAAAATATCCTGATCCTTTATTATGGAGGAGTATTGCAAATCTATGAAAGGGCTGAGGATGAAGCATTTGCATCCATCTTCAGCCAGATACGCTCAGTGGATGAGCCATCTCTGCGTCCTCCCATGTGCCCAGTCTTCAGCCAACTGGATTCCCTCTATTTGGTATCAAGAATTGTCTGAAAGCACTAGATACTGCAAAGGCTATGGTCTCTGACAACATTTTGGCAATTGTGTTGAATACCTGTGCTCCAGAATTAGTGGCACCCCTAGCCATGTTGCCCCAGAAGAGTTGCGACGCAGGCATTAACCTGGCAATATGGAAAATTGCCTAGATATGTCCTGTTCACAGAAAAGGCAGGACATATTCAACCTAGCCAGTTCTCACCCTGTTGATCTACTCTTGATTGTATATGTGGTGATGGAAGGAGCTGTTGACCGTGCTACTAAACAGCACTTGTTCAACAATCTGATCATTGACTCTCAGATCTGGGTTCTGGCAGGACCACTCAGCAACTGGTTTAATCACACTCTTGGTCCAAATATTTGATGAAAAATTTGTTGACTTGCTTGCCGAGTGGCTTGTTCTCGTTCAGACCTTTCGTCACCATGCTAGGTGATATCATCAAGTCAGCCTCCGATGAAGCGATGTTATTCTGCTCCATTTGGAATTTATACTGTTTGGTCCGTTATGGTGAGTAGTGTCATTTCCGGAAATGTTTGCAGCTGGGACAGCATGGTGGCTCAGTGATTAGTACTGCTGCTTCATGGCACCAGAGACCTGGGTTCGATTCCACCCTCCAGCAACTATCTGTGTGGAGTCTGCACCTTTTTTCTGTGTCTGTGTTCATTTCCTTCAGGTGCTCTGATTTCCTTCCACAGGCCAAAGACGTGCAGGTTAGGTGGATTGGCTTTGCTAAATTGCCCATAGTGTCCAGGGATGTGTAGATTGGGTGGATTAGCATAGGAAATGCAGGGTTACGGAGTTTGGGTGGGATGCTGTTCAGAGGGTCGGTGTGGACTCTGAGATGAATGGCAAGCTTTCACACTGTAGGGATTCTATGATTGTACAAATGTACAGCACCATTTGTAATTCTCAGGTACTGAAGCAATCCCTGTTCAGCTCTTGCTGCATATGGACAGTGCCCAGCCTTGGATTGGTAAGTGCCAGGCAATGATCATTCCAAAGGAGAGAGGATCCCTTTACTTTCTCATGATACCAGTGATGGTAACACCATTCTAAGCATACCGGGATTACCCTCTAACACGAATATAAATACTGTGGGTACAAAATCAGGTCAGAGGCTCCGAATTATGCAGCAAGTAAGTCATCTCCTGACTCCTCTAAACATCCCCAATGCCGTCTAGTGTTCATAAGACACTATTCAGGAGCGTGATGGAATATTGTTCACTTGCTTGGATGAATGCAGCTCCACTAGCTCCTCCCCAGCACAAAGCAGCCCACTTGATTAATACCCCATTCATCGACTTTTCCATTCAGCCCCTTCACCGTCAACGCACAGGTGTGCTGCAGTACCCATCAAGGCTCCTTTAACAGCATTTCCAAACCTGCGGCACACCGCTACATTCTTAAGGGTAATTAAGGATGGGTGATGAGTATTGCCCTAGCCAACAATTTCCCCATCACATGAGCAAATAAACAAAGAAGTGTTTTTTTTTCAGTATTCATCCGTTGCCTCATTGAAGGTATTAAATCTGTTTGCTACTTTGTAGCGCAATCCTGATCTTAGCAAAATCCTTTTTCTATTTCTTATGTTCTTCTAAGTTATACTTTAGTTTCAATACCATCTGTAAATAGGTCACATCTAAAGAATTCATACGTAAAAGCAAACAGAATTGGTCCTGGAATGAAATACCGAGGGACATCCCGCTAGAATAACTGCTGTTACTGCTGACTCTCTTTACTTCTACCTAATCAATTTTTAATCCAGTGTGCTGTCCAACCCTGAGTTGTATTTTTCTATCCCAATATATTTCCAACAGTCCTTTGCATTTCCTTAGGGTATTGATTAGCTAATTTAACTAGAATTATGCAAACAGTGTGCATTTAATTAATGGACGAGTGCCTTCTCACCATTGCAAGTTGTAGAGTGGTGCCCCTTGCTTGCAGAGCTTGCTTTCTTCTCAAAATATGTATGTCTAATTGTGTCTCTAATAGAGAGAATTACCTATGGTCCTTCATAGACCCTGGTTAATTATAATCTTTTTATACTCCTAAGTGCATTCCTCCCAGCTACTGGGAGAATTTAATACTATAGATTTGGTAAGGCTGATCTGACACCCATACCAATAATGCATGAAAAATAATTAGGAACTTCTCCATAACCAAAAAGTGTTAAAAAATAATTTGCAGTTTACTTCTGCTATATGAGAGAGTATGAACCAGTGATTGTATTTGGAAGATTTCTGGGTGTCTACTTCTAATGTTGTGGAATTCATGGTACAATATAAAAAGAATAGACTCTACTTTATCAGGATCTTTGGGGATGCCAGAACTACTGCTCTGAGAAGTGATTTGTTTGGTAAAGGCAGCTTTTAGATTACACCTGTTTTAAATTTCCATTTTGATTGCATACATCTTTTTAGAAACTTCTTTTATATTGCAGTCTGGGGCTTGGAAGAGAAAGCTCTGTGAGATGATCTTCAATATTTTCCACGTCCACAGTTTACCTACTGTCTTGTAAACTTACACATTCAGTGCAGGCCGAATAGTGATGTGGGTACTGTACATGCAGTAGTGACAGCGTACAGTTACTATGAAGATAATTTAGAGGTTCATGTGGTATGAAATACATATTACAATGTGCTGCTGCCACTGCAAAAGCAAATTTACTAACTTCAGTGGTGGCTCAGCAAACCCAGTGGGAAAGCATTTACTTTGGTACAGGGAGATCTTCATTTCTAACGTGCCTATCTGAAAAATGCCAGTGCTTGTGAGTCGGCAAATGATGAGTCTGAAGAAAATTGCTGAAATTAACTGGTTTGTACAGTGAGCTTATAATTTGATCAGGATAATCCATTCTTGGTGCATTCATGGATATGTATTTACATCTGGTCCAGATATGGTCTTTAGAACATAGAACATAGAACAGTACAGCACAGTACAGGCCCTTCAGCCCACGATGTTGTGCCAAACTTTTACCCTAAACCTAAGGTCTATCTAACCTCCACCCCTACCTTATACTATCATCCATATGCCTATTTAATAGCTGCTTAAATGCCCCTAATGAGGCCGACTCCGCTACCCTCTCCGGCAATGCATTCCCTAACCACACTCTGAGTAAAGAACCTACCTCTGGCATCTCAACAATCTCTACAGCAGTGCTTCTAAAATATTTTCCCGCAGTGATCCCATTATCAAGGCTTAAAAATTTGCCACGATCCCTCAGTGAGAACAATAAGAACAAGGTGGAGGGCGTGTTAGAGCTGAAGTGTCTTGCTGGTCAGCGCTCCCTCAGGACCTTAATATTTCAGTTCAAGATCCCACTTTGGAAAGCCCTGTTCTTGAGAACATGAAATCAAATATCAACCTACTGGTTGTAAAATTGAATGTAATAGAATCTAGCAATTTGAGAATATGCACTGGAAAAAGAAAACCCTGAAAGCTGTTAGATTAGTATTAAAAATGTAGCTGGTTCATTCATCCCCTTTAGTGTAGAAAACCTTCCATCTCTAGTAGCTGACTTTTAATATTGTCTGAGGTAGACTAGCAAGCTACTAAAGCACCATTCGAGAAGGACTGTCTACTCGCATTCAAGGATGGCCAAAAACTGATCATGCTAATGTTCACTACATGTTGGAAAAAAAATTAATTACTGACCAACTTTTGTAATTTTTCAAGCAAATGAAAATATAATATTTTGTATCTCAAAAATCACGCTAAAGTATAACCTGGTAGATTAGACTTTGCTGTTAAGCCTATGAGAATGTACTCTTGACTAATTTTAAAATGGTCTAAAAGGAAATTATATCAAATGCCGTAAATCTGAAATTTTAAAAAAAAATTGTCAAACAAAGAACCATTAATCTGACCATTCAGTTGCCACAGATGATATATGACTGGGCTGAATGATTTCAGTGCTTCTATTTCTAAAACAACAATTTTTGTTTTGGTTCCTATAGATGCCCAAATATGTTTAATTTTGCAATTTTGATGATTTTCTTCCAAGAAGTAAAGCTTATTTTATCCATTTCTACCAGATGGAAATATGATGTTAATAGGAATATTGATAATTGTAGTAAATATGAAAAGTTGGGAAACAGAACCACAAAGACCTGTTTGTTCAGTTCTTCAGAAATTTTTCCCTAATGTGACCCAGTTTTCATTCCCCAGGTTTCATGTGACTACGTCCTGAAATTTTGCGGGGAGGGTGCAGATGTTGTGGTTGGTTGAAAGTTGTTCAGCGGGAGCATTTGGTTCCTTTTTAAACCGGTTATGTAGTAAAAACATTCAACATTGAAGAAAAGCCACTTAAGCCAGGCAGGAAAAAATTCAAAGGGGCTTTTTTAAAAAAAAAAGTCATTTTACAGGATGTGGGAGTTGCTGGCTGGTCAGCATTTATTGGGTCAAAATCCTGGAATTCCCTCCCTAATGGCATTGGGTGTCAACTATAGCAGGTGGACTGCAGCGGTTCAAGAAGGCAGCTCACCACCACCTTCTCAAGGGCGGCTAGGAACAGGCAATGTATGCTGGCTGATGCTCACATCCCACAAAATGAATTGAAAAGAAAAAATGTCAGGGTGGAGGACCTTGCAAGTGTGACAGGGTTGTTTCTGCTGTTGTCATTTCTGGTGCCTAAGGTCAATGCGAGGTGATCAGTGCAGTTTCATTTCTTTGAGACTTGATAATAATTTGAACAACTGAATGGCTGCTAGGCCATTTCAGAGGGCAGTTGAGAGTCAACCACATTGCTGTGTGTCTGGAGTCTCGTGAAGGCCAGACCAAGTGAAGATGGCAGATTTCTTTCTGTGAAGGATGTTAGCGAACCAGATTTTTCTGACAATTGACAATGATTTCATGGTCATCAGTAGATTCTTGATTCCAGATTTTTTTTTTTTAAATTGAAGTCAAATTCCACCATCTGTCATTGCGGGATTTGAACTCTCATCCCCAGAACAGTAGCTGAGTTTCTAGAAAAATAGTCCAGTGGTAATACTACTAGGACATTGCCTTCCCTTGCAGCTGTCAAACCACAGTTGAAGCTCCAGGCCCACTATTGCTGCCTTGAGTCTACAAATCCAAACTCTTGCCCTGGCATTGTGATCCATAATTTGTGAAACCCATATTAGAACCTTCAACCCAAGTACTAATTTGCTAGATTGTATGCAAGAAAGATGCTGGAGGAGCTGTTCTGGATTTGGGAACAATATTGAAGTTATGGGTGAACTTGAATGTTTTATAGAAGTCCAGTGTCATAGGTGGGAGAGGGATAACGTTTGTCATTGTTCTAAATTTTGTAATTGACTGCAGGGTTACTACTTTCTTGATTATAATTCTGAAGCTATTGACCATGATTCTTCATTTAGGACTGTAACTTTATAGAAGAAAGAGAATAAAAGTTAAGTTTTTTGTTTCATTGACTTGGATTCAAATTTAGTTAAACTAACTGAGTTGGAATATAGGCTGAATCTTAAAAATTTCATAAAAATGTGAATTTCAGGTTAATTTGAATAAATCGTAAGGCATGGTAGGTTTTCACTTTGGATGCAAGTAAAGCTCCACATTATTTACAAAATACCAAATTATTATGCAAATAAATCACTGATTACATTTTACATGCCACACAAAAGGCATATTGTATTAGCATTTTCACTCTTATCTCTGTGTTATGACTGTAATCAGTGGACAGATCGCTGTAGGTTCGATGGGCCGCGGGGTCTTTTCTATGCTTTATGACTTTGTCTAATTCCATTTTAACTTTTGGAATAATTGTATTTCTGTTTTTAAAAGAAAAAGCTGCAGAAGGAATCTAACCAGAATTACTGGAAGTTCACACTTTCACAGAAAGCAAAATAAAGTAAATGTAGCATTTCCCAGTCCCCAGTGCATTAAATTTTCTCGACCATTAAGATGGTGAAATATTCATATGGGTCCAGTTGAATGCCGAGAAACACCAAGATTAGAATTCTGTGCTGTTCCTCTTGGAAATGTGCCTGTCTCATGATGGCATTTGGAGTTGCAAGGAGAAATAAGAACTAATTAAGAAGTTTATGCAATTATAGACTGCACAAAGTTCACTGTTTTTAAATAAAGCGTTCAAGAAAGAAAATGCAAGCCCTGCGATGATACTAATAGCAAGTATGCATTTGTATATTTCACGGTAGTTCTAGTATTGCCGAAGGTTATTTGTGTGAGTGTAAATAAGGAATGGAATAAAATGGATAAGTGCTGTAAGATCCTGAACTATCAATCCAGCTTTATTTGTCTACCAATTGTAACTTGGGCAAGTATATTTTTAATGCTTATGATGAGAACTAATTGAAATGATACATTTGTAACACATTACCACTGGTACAAACTTTAATACTCAAGCATGAGGACAATGCATAATACAAACTGAAAGACATGATTAGAGTGTGTAGAATTGAAATTAGCTTGTCATACGAATGCAACCTATTAATAGATGGGAAGGTGGACTCAGATTTAGAAGCATATCATTCAGTTCCTTGAGCCTGCCTCCCATTGAGTCTAATCATGACTTATCTGTGTCTCAATTATGTTTTCCCCACCATTAATAATCCACATCCTTTGGCAAGTTTAACAAAATTCTTTTAATTGAAGCCTTCTTTTTGAGAAAATAATTTCAGTATGATTATGGCTGATCGAACACTTGAGTGCCTTTTACTCAGCCCATCTTCATAACCTCATGTGTCACTGGTAATCAAAAATCTGTCAATCTCTCCCTAAAACATAAAGACTGAGCTTCCACAGGCTCTCTGTGGTCAAGAATTCCACAGGTTCATGACACCGAAAGTAAATGAATTCAACTCATCTCAAACCTAAGTGTCATCCCTGATTTCTGATGAAGGGTTTAGGCCCGAAACGTCAAGTTTTCCTGCTCCTATGATGCTGCTTGACCTGCTGTGTTCATCCAGCCCCATGCTTGTTATCTAAGTGTCATCCCCCTTGTTTTTAAATTGTGCCTCCTCTAGTTCTAGATCCCCAGCTGGGGGATTACTTGCATATACCCTTTCCTTTGTGTCTATTCTTTGAAAAGTATTTTCAAAGTTGCAAGGAGGTCACCTCTCATTCTTCAAAACTCTGGAGAGTACAAGCTCAGTTTGTCAAATCTCTCTTCATGGACAGTCCTGCATCCTGGGATCATATCTGGTGCACCTTTTGTTGCACTACCTGTATGGATATAATACCTCGTGTGTGATAAGGAGTCCAAAACTGCATACAGTATTCTAGGTGTGCTCTATACTTTGAAGCAAGACTTCACTACTCCTGTACTCAAATCTTCTTGCAGTAAAGGTTGATTTTCCATTAGCTTTTCTAGTACCTTGCTGAGCCTGTGTGTTTAGTGTTCAGTGGCTTGTTGATAAGGACCCCTCACAACTTTAATACATCTATACTCTTTAAAAAATATTCTGCATGTCTGCTTCTCTTGTCAAAGTGGATAATATCTCATTTTTCCACATTATATTCCATCTGCCATGTTCTTGCTCATTCACTAAGCCTGTCTATATCTTTCTCACAACACACATTTTCACTAAAGTTTATATAATTTGCAAATTTGGAAACATTATATCGATTCCTACCTCCTGACATTAATATTTTAGTCCTTGCTGGTATTTCAAAAGTGTAGATGCTTCTTTTACAATATGTTGTGCTCCTTATTTAACCCTCTGTAGTCGACTATCAGTCTCAGAAGATTTCTCTTTTGCTTTGCCTTAATATGCCTTGCTTAAGAAGTGACTCTATTCCCACCCCAAAAAAAGACTTTTCTCTGGGAATCAAGTATTGTTGAGAAACCAGTGACAACTGTTAATTATTTCTTCAGTGTGCAAATTTCCACAATTGTGCTTGCTCCTAACAAAAGTTAATGGATATACTCTAATAACCTCTTGATCTTGACTATCCAATTGCAAGAAGCTTTGTATGCTGAAGACTGTTTGTTTAATTATGAAGATAAATTGAACATCATAAATCTTAACTCGTCACAATACCCATACCTATCTAAATGCCTTGGTTATAATCAAGAATAGCAAGAAATTGCAATAACACATCACGGACCAGTATTTTTTCGCGATCAAGACCTCTTAATTACTGCTGATTCAGCCATCAATCCTTATACTTTAAGGAATAGCACATTTCCTTTATACATGCTCACTTACTCATTTATTTTGTAAGTGTTTAGGACCCTGGAGCAACTTTATAATTAAGTCATAAGTCCATTTTCCTTGGATCATATGTAGCACAGTGTGAGTGGAGTTATTCATATAGGTTAAAGATGGAAAATTGATTAGGGGTTCAGGGCACTGTGTCTTAATTTCTGAGCTTGCCCATTATACTATTATTATTATATGTTACCATGTTTGGTTGTCTATAGTGTTAACATGCAAGAAATAAAGTTCTGCAGAATCCTGAGCTTGAAGACAGTTTTTGACTGTGGCTTCTCAACCAGTCTGTCTTGAAACCAAACCGCTCAGCTTTGGCCCCCAAAGTAACGTGCCAAGTCTATCAAACTTAATTCAACTGCAGTGCAGATTTGAGGCCTTTCCCATGCCTGTCAAATTATCACAATATGAGGTGGGGATGATTGTAACCAGTATGAACAAGTATAATTTGTCTTACTTCACAACCCCCCAACCGTTCATTTCCAAGAATAGGGTGAATGAGCTTTCTCTGAATTGTTTCTAAAACAATTATAATTTAAATTAAAACTGTATGACTAGTCTGGATACATTGCTTTTATATCCACTTGCGGGCTGTGGGCGTTCCTGGCTGGCGAGCATTTATTACCCGGCTTAATTGCCATTGAGAAGGTGATGGCGAGCTGCCTTCTTGAACTGTTACAGTCCCTGTCCTGTAGATTAACCCAGCGTGAGCTCAAGAATGGAATTCCAGAAGTTTGAACCAGCAACAGTGAAGGAATAGTGATATAATTCCAAGTCAGGATGTTGAGTGACTTGGAGGGAAATTTGCAGTTGGTGGTGTTCCCACGTATCTGCTGCTCTTGTACTTCTAAGTCGTCGTGGGTTTGGAAGGTGTCAAAGGATCTTTGATGAATTCGTGCAGTGCATCTTCTAGATAGTACTGCTGCTATTGAGTGTGGGTAATGGAGGGAGTGGATGCACGTGGATGTGCAAACTACTGCCTTGTCCTGGATGGTTTCAAGCTTCTTGTGTTGTTGGAGCTGCACCCATCCACGCAAATGGGAAGTATTTCATCACACTCCACCTGACTTGTGCTTTTTTAGATGGTGAACAAGCTTTAGGGAATCAGGAGGTGAGTAACTAACTACAGTATTCCTAGCCTCTGAACTGTTCATGTAGCCACTGTGTTTATGTGGCAAGCCCAGTTGAGTTTCTGGTCAGTAGTAACCAATACAGCAGTATATCTGCAGTAAAAATGTCCTACTTTTAAATTCCCTTCGGCAATAAACAAGAACGTTCCATTTGCCTTCATAATTACTAGTTGTACTTAGATTGGAGGTTGGCTAGCTCTGTTGGCTGGACAGCTAGTTTGTGATGCAGTGATGCCAACAGCATAGATTCAATTCCTGCACTGGCTGAGGTTACTATGAAGATTCCTCCTTCTTAATCTCTCCACTCACCTAGGGCGTGGTCACTCTTAGGTTATGCCATCATTATTCATCTCTCTCTCTAATGAGAGAGCATAATGGTCCTGAAGGACTGTTGCAGTACCTGTATTCAAATGATGTCATTCATGTACAATTAACGGTAGGGCCTTGGGTCGTGTTACAGAACAGAGAGACCTAGTTCAGGCATGTAAATCTTTGAAGTATAGATAATGTGGTTATACAGGCATTTGGCATGCTTGCCTTCATTGCTCAGTCCTTTGTGTACAGGAGATGGGAAGTCATGTTGAGGTTGCAGAGGACATTGGCGAGGTCTCTTTTGGAATACTATCTCCAGTTCTAGTGACCCAGTTATAGGAAGGATATTATTAAGCTGGGGAGGGTTCAGTAGAGATTTACCAAGATGTTCATTTTCTGAAGAAGGGTCTAGGCCTGATACGTCAGCTTTCCTGCTCCTCTGATGCTGTTTGGCCTGCTGTGTTCATCCAGCTCAACACCTTGTTACCAAGATGTTGCCAAGTATGACAGGCTTGAGTTATAAAAAAAGGCTGGGACTGTTTTCACTGGAGTGTAGGAGGTTGAGAGGTGACCTGAAAGAAGTTTATAAAATAATGATGGGTATAGATACAGTTAATGGTAGTTGCCTTCTCCCACGGGTGGGATTTTCAAAGGTAGGGGGCAGATTTTTAAGGTGAGAGAAGAAACATTTTTGACATGGGGGCGATTTTCTTTTTTAAACAGAGGTTGGTGCGTGTATGGAATGAGCTTCCTGAGGAGGTGGTGGATGTGGATACAATTACAATGTTTAAAACATATTTGGATGGATTCATGAATGGGAAAGGTTTGGAGGGATATGGGCCAGCAGCAGGCAGGTGGGACTAGTTTAGTTTGGAATTATGGACTGCTTGGTACGGACTGCTTGGACCACATACAAGGTCTCTTTCCGTGCTGTATGACTGTGACTCCATGTATCAGGGTTCTGCAGTCAGTCTTCATTTAAATCTTATTCTGCCTTTCTGTTCTTCCTGCCAAGTGGGCAAGTGCACATCATCCATGTTATACTTGGTCTGCCAAATTTTTACTAACTCATTTAAACTGTCACTCCATTGAGATTCCTTTTAACAAAGTGTGTACCTACCTGTCTTGGTGTTAGTCTTTGTTGAAAACAGGTTCCTGACAAAGATGTTTTCTCTTCCTCTTGACAATTACTTTGAGTTTTAATACTGGATTCTAATATTGATCAGTACTTTTATTAATTTCTTAGAGCAAACCCAAACTGGAATTTTAAAAAAATTCCAACCTATGTTTCTTCAGCCATCTCTGGTATTGTTGCCAGCCCCTAAATCAGGAGAAATGACCTGTCCACTGGCAATGTTCTTTCCACGTAAATACTAACTTCCTAACAAATGCCTTATTTCATACTTTTGCCGGGATGCATTGGTTATGAGTGGCATCCCATGATAAAATATGACCTCCTTGTCAAGTGCTGAGATCAAGCTAATGTATAACAGTTATTAAACCCACTCCTTGATGTAGCCTTGCAATATTTAAACCAAGGTTATGAAGCTGTGCACAAATCTAATGACCTTTAATAAACATTTACAACATTTCGCATTGATCAAAAGTAGTCAGGCTTCCAAAACAGTTATATGCTTGGATCACTTCTCTTAAGCCAATTATTGTTGTTACCCTTCTAATTGCGAACTATAGTTTGTATCAAAACAGGGTGTAACGGAACAACTGGTGCTCTGATTCCTTCTTGACCATAATTTCAGTTTTTTTCCTCCAAAAGCCACATTGCAATATTCGACACTTAAAAACGTGAGTAATTTAAGACTTTTTGTTACTATACTTACATTCTTTTAAAGGTTTTCTGAACCCTTTTAAGTTTCTCAACGTCCTTCCTCTAGTAGGGAGACCAGAATTGAATGCAGTATTCCAAAAATGGCCAAAGCAGTGTTCTGCGCTGCTGCAACATGACCTCTCAACTGCTGTGTTCGATGCACTGACCAATAAAGGCAAGTATACCAAATGCTTTCTTCACTATTTAGTCTACCTGTGACTCTACTTTCAAGGAACTATGAACCTGCACTCCAACGTGCCCTTGTTCAGCAACACTCCGCACAACCTTACCATTGAGTGTATAAGCCCTGTCCTCATTTGCCTTTCCAAAATGCAGCATCTCACATTTATCTGAATTAAACTCCATCTGCCACTCTTCGGCCCATTGGCCCATCTGATCAACGCCCAGTTGTGCTCTGAGGTAACCTTGTTGGCTGTCCACTGCACTTCCAATTTTAGTGTCATCTGCAAACTTACTAATCGTACCTCCAGTGTTCTCATCCAAACCATTTACGTAAATGATGAAAAACAGTGGACCCAGCACCGATCCTAGTGGCACACTGCTGGTCACAGGCCTCTAGTTTGAAAACCAACCCTCTGCCAACACCCTCTGTCTCCTACCTCCTACTGTTGTGCAAATGTTATTATCTACTTGTCAAATATCAGCCTGTGCTGGAATGCCCATGTAGGGTCAGACAGCTTCATTATCTGAGGAACTGCAAATAGCTTTGAACACATAGCAATCATAGTGAACATCCCCACTTCTGACCGTTTTTGTTATAATTTCTGCAGAGACTGTTAGTTTTAAAAAGCAGTTCAAACTCTCAATGATGAAGCGGCAGGACTTACACCACACAATTGTGGATTTTAATTGAAAATAAACTTTATATTAAGAAAACAGGTTATAATAACTTAACCATTTTGTCTATAGTTATTTGTGCTCTATCAGAAAGCACCATAAAGCTCAATTACAAATATTTGGCTTTAATCCTCAAACCCATTTTTTTTCATGATGTCACACTCAAGCAAACTGGGACCAATTTTAAACTTTTCTGCAACTGCTTTGTAAGGTCAACAACTCCTGCGCAGTGACATCCAAAAGAAAATTAAAAACACACTGATAGCTCTGTTCTCCTTTTACAGTTGCTTTACAACTCCTTTATGTTTTTATCATTGATGAGATGTGGGTGCCTGTGGCAAGGTCAGCATTTGTTACTCATCCCTAATTGTCTTTAAACTGAGTAGCTTGCTAGACAATGTCAGAGGGTAGTTAAGAATTATCCAACATAGTGTCTGAAGACATGTGGAGACCAGGCCAGTTGGGAGTGGCACATGTTCCTTACCCAAAGGATATTAGTGAACCTGATGGGTTTTTATAACATTCATTGATAGTTGTTATGATCACAATTGCTGAGTTTGGATTTATTAGTTGAATTTTGATTCCACCAGTTGCCACATCTATAATAGAGCTAACACTGCTTTCTATAGACTTGCTGATTCTATCAAGAAATCCCTTTTGTTCACAAAGGAGCTTTTAGCTTCTTTGATGGCTTGGCCAGTATTACTGTCAGCCCCTTGTTACCCTAGAGAAGATGGTGGTGAGCTGCCTTCTTGAACCTTTGCAGCTCGTGCACTGTAAATAGACCTACAATGCCATTAGAAAGAGAGTTCCAGGATTTTGATCTAAAGAACACCGAAGGAACAATGTTATATTTCCAAATCAGGATGATGAGTGTCTTGGAGGAGACCTTATAGGTGGTGGTGTTCCCATGTATTAGCTTCCCTTGGCCTTCTAGGTGGAAGTGGTGGTGGGTTTCTAAGGTGCTGTCTAAGGATCTTTGAATTTTGTCATAGTATCTTGCAGATACTAAAGATATAGTCCTAGAGGACCATGAGGCTGTTCTCTCATTAGAAAGGTAGAGATGACCGGTGGTTGCTTGACTTGAGGGTCACTGCACCTTAGACAAGAGGAGAGGTTGAGAGGGTGGACCTTCATGGTCTGTATTGCAAACCAGCTGTCCAGCCAACTGATCTAACCAACCCTCCCCTTTTAGGTTGTACACTGTGCGTTGGTGGTGGACGGAGTGGGTGTTGCCAATCAGTTAAGCTGCTTTGTTCAGGATAGTGCATAATTTCTTGTAGTGTTGGAGCTACACTCATCCAACTGGAGAGTATTCCATCACGCTGCTGATTTGTGATTTGGAGATGGTGGTCAGGTTTTGGGGAGTCAAGAGGTGAGTAATTTAGTGTGTTATTCTGAGTCACCGACTTGCTCTATTATTTATATGGTGAGTCCAATTGAGTTTTGGTCAATGGTAACCCCCAGAATGTTTGATAATGGGGGATTCAGAGATAGTAATGTATTGAATTTCAAGTGGCTGTGGTTAGATTGTCTCTTCTTGGTGATGGGAATTGTCTGGAATAAGACATAGGAGCAGAATCAGGCCAAACGGCACTTTGTTCATGGCTGATAGTTCTCTCAACACCGTTCTCCTGCCTCTGCCATAACCCTTGATCTCCTTACCAATCAAGAAACTATCTACCTGTTTTTTTAAATACACTCAATGACTTGGCCTCCATAGCCCTCTGTGGCAATGTGTTCCACAGATTAATCACCCTCTGGCTGAAAAATAAATTCCTTATCATCTCAGTTCAGAATGTCATCCCTTCACTTGGAGTCTATGGCCTTGGGTCTTAGTCTCTCCTGCTAGTGGAAACATTATCTCCACACCCACTATGTCCAGGCCTCTTAGTAGCTAGTCCTTGCGTGCTCTTCATATGACAAGCCCTTCATCCCCGAATCATTCTCATGAACGTTCTCTGGACCTCCTGCAACACCAGCTCATTCTTTTTTAGATACAGGGTCGATAATTGCTCACAGTATTCAACTGCAGTCTGACCTGACTGTTACACAGCCTCAGCAGTACATTTCTGCTGCTGTGTTCTAGTCCTCTTGAAATGAATGCTAACATTGCATTTGCCTTCCTAACTCCCAACTGAATCTGCATGTAACCTTAAGAGAATCCTGTAATAGAACTTCCAGTCCCTTTTTGTTCTTCAGATATCTGAAGCCTTTCTCAGTTCGGAAAATACTTTACCCCTCTATTCTTCCCATCAAAGCACATAGGCCCACATGTTCATCATTGTATTCCATCTACTACTTCTTTGCCAACTTTCCCAGACTGTCCAAGTCCTTCTGCAGCCACCATGCTTCCTCAACACAACCTACTGTTTCACCTATCTTCGTGTCATCTACAAACTTTGCAACAATGCCCTAGTTCCTTAGTCCAGATCATTGATGTATAGCATGAATAGTTGTGGTTCCAATACAGACTCCTGCAGAACTTCACTAGTCACTGGTTGCTACCTCGAAAAAGACTTTTTTTTTTGCTCTCTTCCTTCTGGCAGTCAGCCATTCCTGTAATCATGCTAACAGCACAGGCTTTTATCTTATTGGCAGCTTCATGTGTGGCAGCTTGTCAGAGGCCTTTTGGAAATCCAAATAGATAATGCCCACCAGTTCTCCTTTTTGTCGAACTAGCTTGTTACCCCCTCAAGGCATTCTAACAGGTTTGTCAGGTGTGACAAGGTAACCAAAGTAGCCAAAACTACAAGCCAAACCACACGCACGAGAATTCCAAGAGACACCCATAATGCAATCAACAAACATAGAATTGGACCCCAAATACAAACCCACACCGATCAAGGACCAGAAGTGACACTACTCACCATAACGGATCAGATAGTATAAATTCCAAGCGGAGGAGAATAACATCGTTTCATCGGAGGCTCCAAAGATGACGTCACCTAGCATGGTGACGAAATGTCTGAACGAAAACAAGCCAGCTCAGGAAGCAAGTCAACAATCTCACAAGGGAGATAGTAGGAACTTCCGATGCTGGAGAATCTAAGATAACAGATTTGTCAAAGCCATGCTGACTCAGCCCTATTTCGCCATGCATTCAAGTACTCTGCAATTTTATCATTAACAGTGGACTCTAAAATCTTATAAATGACCTGACGTCAGGCGAAGCGGCCTCTAGTTTCCTGTTTTCTGCCTCCCTCCCTTCTTAAATAGGGATGTTACATTTGTTACTTTCCAGTTCTCTGGGGTCCTCGCTGATACTGTACAATGTTGTCAGCTATCTTTTTCAGAATTCCGGTCTGGATGATTTATTCACTTTCTGACCTTTCAGCTTGCCCAGCACCACCACTTAGCAATGGCCCGACAGTATTGAAGTTCTGTAATGCTGCTGGTGTCTTCCACTGACAACTAATATGAATGACCTATTCAGTTCCTGTGCAACTTTTTTGTTCCCCAATGCTAATTCTCCAGCTTCTCGTTCCCCCCTGCCCCGCCCTTTATTCCTGTTTTAGTTATCCTGTGCAGGTTTTCAAAGGCTTCTCAATCATTTGGCTTCCCACTAATCTTCACCCCATTGTATACCTTTTATTTTGCTTTTATGTTGTCCCTGATCGGTCTTGTTGATCATAGTTGCCCCCAACCTCCCTTTTAGTATCTTCCTTTTGGGATAAATTTCTGCTTTACCTCCTGAATTACCCCCAGAAACCACTGCCATTGCTGCTCCACCATTTTCCCTTCCAGTCAACTCTGGCCAGCTCCTCCCTTGCGAGATTGGATGAACGCAGCAGGCCAAGCTTGGCGTGCTGTGTTCATCCAGCTCCACAACGTGTTATCTCAGATTCTCCAGCATCGGAAGTTCCTACTATCTCCCTTGTGAGATTGTTGACTTGCTTCCTGAGCTGGCTTGTTTTCGTTCAGACATTTCGTCACCATGCTAGGTGACATCATCATTGGAGCCTCCGATGAAACGATGTTAGTCTCCTCCGCTTAGAATTTATACTACCTGATCCGTTATGGTGAGTAGTGTCACTTCTGGTCCTTGATCACTGTCCCAGAGGGGTTCCTTCACCTTTAGCTACCTAATCAAGTCTGCCACATTATGTGTTGTAAAATTTAATCCTGCTGATTCGTTGTTACAAGCGGAATAGAATAACATTGTTTCAACGGAGGCTCCACTGATGGTGCTACCGAGCATGGTGAAGAAATGTCTGAAAGATAACCGACCAGCTTGGCTAGCGAGTCAACAACCTCACCCACAACCCGAGCTACAGATCTTTGCCAAAACTTTACACTCCTCCCTCTTGTGTTTGTAGTTGCCTGTACTCAATTGTAATACTCCTACATCTGGTTCCAGTCTCTCTCTTTCAAACTGTAGGATGAATTCTATTATATCACAGTCACTGTCCCAGAGGGGTTCCTTCACCTTTAGCTACCTAATCAAGTCTGCCACATTATGTGTTGTAAAATCCAGAATTACCTGTTCCCTCATTGGCCCTATCACACGTTGATCCAAAAACCCTTCTTGTAGACAATCGATGAATTCCTTTTCTATCAGTCTGATTTTCCTAGTCCACTTACATATTGAAATTCCCCATGATAATTGTAATAAGTGCCTTTCTTACATGCCTTTTCTATCTCCTAATTTATTTTCAGTGTTTGTGTGGCGCGAGTGTTACTTGCTGCTTTTCAGCCCAAGTCTAGACATTCTCCTGATTTTGCTGGATTTCGTCATGGACTGCTTCAGTATCTGAAGAGTCACAAATGGTGCTGAACGTTGCAATCATTGGCAAACGTCCCCACCCCTGAACTTTATATGTTGTAGGGAGGTCATTGATGAACCCTAGGACACTGCCCTGAGGAACTCATGCAAAGATGTGTTAGAGCTGAGGTGATTTAGGTTCAACAACTACAACTGTCTTCTGTTGAGTCCGCTATGACTTCAGCCAGCAAAGAGCTTTCCCTTTGCTGGGGTTGCTTGATGCCACACAGTCACATGGTTGTGAACTCAAAGGCAATAACACACTTCAACTTCCTTTTTCTTCCTTTCTTTTCTTCCTTCAGTCCTTAATAAGTAAGTGCACGTTTTCCTTTGAAACTGTAGTTTCCCTGGTCTGTTTTGTGTTGTACAAGGGTGTTTATTTTCTCAGTCCATTTGTCTTGCAGTTAACTCTTATTTCTGAAACACGTTATGAAATCAGGTATTCAAATATTGTAATGGATGAAGGTGTTGATGGGTTTGGCTTAGGTGGTTATCCCAAGAAACACCTGCATGATGCTTTAGGGTCTTTAGCAACCGTAACCACCTTCCTGTCCATATTTGGACTAAGGCATACTGAAATGTTCTGGTGAAACTGAAGCTGATCATTTGCGAGTAAATGCTGCTTTATGGAACTGACACTAACATATTCCATCTAATTGCTGGTGATTGAGACTGGTAGGGTAGCAATCAGCAGGATTAAATTTCTCTTTTTTTTTGTGGAAAGGGCAACTTTGCTCACATTATAGCTGTGTCACAGTAGCATGGCTAGAGTTGTGACTGGTTTGCCAGCAAACGTCTTTGGCAGTATAAATTGTCAGATCACATTTTCTCCTCAAACCCACACACCATGCTCACTTGGAAATATATCACTGTTCCTTTACTGTCACTGGGAGAAGAGGAGACAGAATCTATTTGACCTTGACATAAGAAAAAAAATTTTTTTTGAAGGAAAATGATCTCATTTTTTTAAAGACAAATATTATTTTAAGATGATACAGATGGTCTATTAGCAACTGAAATGTGAAAAAATTCAACAGCAGCTGTGGCAGCAACACCGAGCAAAGACAAACTTTCACCAAGACATTAGTAAGAAGTGTAGGGACAGCAGTGTGGGTTAGAGGAAGAGAAACGTCTACAGGCCTCCAAACAGAGGGACGTAGAGAAGCAAATACGTAAGCAAATCACATGGGTGTGAGAGAAACAGGGTTGTAGTTGTAGAGGACTTCAAGTTTTGGAACATTAACTGGGATTGCTTTAGTACGAAGGGATCCAGAATGGTTGGAATTTTTAAAGTGCATCGAGGAGAGCTTTTTGTGCCAGTACATAGCGAAAGATGGGACAGTGCTAGATCTAATCCTAGGCAATGAAGCCGGCCAAATGTTTGAAGTTTCAATGGATGAGCATTTTGAGAATAATAACTGTAATTCTTAAGTTTCAAGGTGAAGTGTCTAAATTTGGGGAGAATGTATGGGGAGTGCAGGAGGTTGCTTGAAAAGGAAATTAGGAGTGCAAAGGGGGGCTAGGAAATATTGGCAGATGGGATCAAAAAAATCCCCAAGGCTTTCAATAAGTACGTTAAGAGTACGAGAATTACCAGGGGAAAGCGTAAATCCTGTTAGAGACAGAAGGGTTAATCTGTGTGTGAAGCCAGAGAATGAGGCTGAGGTCTTAAATGAATAATTTTCATCTGCGTCCATATCAGAGAAAGACATTGTGACCAGGATTTCAGTTGTGATGGTAAGGTTCTAGAACGCATTAAGATTAGTAAGCAGGAAGTATTTGAAATTTTAATAGGTGCCCAAATTGCCAAGGCCTGATCAAATCTATTCCAGGCTGCATTGGAAGGCAAGGGAAGAGATTACTATGGCCCTGGTGGAGATATTTAATACCTTGTTGGCCATAAATGAAGTCCAGATGATTGGATGATAGCTAATATGATTACTTTTTGTTTATGAACGGCAGCAGTGTCAAGCCATGTAGTTACAGACCAGTCAGATTGACATTAGGGAAATTATTGAGAAAGTTCTGAAGAGCAGATTGATCAACACTTGGAAAGGCATGGATTGATGAGGGGTAGTCAGTACCGATTTGGTTGAGGGAGATCCTGTCTGACTAATTAATTTAATTGTGTTTTTTGACAAGGTGACTAAATATGTTGATGAGGGTAGAGCAGTTGATGATTAACATGGACTTCAGTAAGGCCTTTGATAAGGTCCCACATGGAAGGGTGAGCCAAAAGATAAGAGCCTGTAAGGTAAGAGATAAGATAAGCCTTTGAGGTTGGAGGTAAGTTGGCAAACTGGATCCAAAATTAGCTTGCAAATACGGGTTAAAGAGTGATTCGTTTCTGTGATTGGAAGCCTGTGACCAGTGATGTACTGCAGGGTTGTTGACGGTGAGGATGATGGTTTCAGGCTACAGTCTGTTATTGATCAGATGGTAAATTAGGCAGAGCAGTGGCAGGTGGAATTTAATCCTAGTGAGTGTGAGGTGATGCATTTTGGGAGGAATAAAGGAAGGACATACATAACGAGTTAGAGGTCCCGAGGGAAGAACAGAGACTTTGGTGTACGTGTCCATAAATCCAGAAAGGTCAGCTCCGATAGATGGGATAGTGTGAAGAAGGTATATGAGATGCTTGCCTCCATTAACCACAATAAAGAATATAGGAGCAAGGAAGTATTATTGCAACGATATAAGGCATTGGTTAAGGGACAGATGAAATATTGTGTGCGATTCTGGTTGCCACACTGTCGGAGGGATGTGATTGCACTGGAGAGGATGCAGAGGAAATTCTACAGGATGTTGCCTGGGATAAAAAGTCTCCGTTATGAGGAGAGACTAGATATAAGCTGTCATTATTGCCAGTGGATCCATGACAACGAAGGTTGTGTCATTGCATGAAAGCTCTTGTCCGTCAGTCTTGCACAGGCTTCCAAGCAAGCTGTATCCCAAGCTTCATTATGACAAATGATTACTAGGCTGAGAAAGATTGCACTTTAAGCATAGCTTTAACGTTCCCACTGGCACGTGTGAATCACTTGTCTAATACTGTCTAAATTGAAGAAGAAACAACCACTGAGCTGTCCGCTCTTTCGGGTGTCTTTGATGGACTATTTACCCACCTGAGGGCCTATCCACCAATGCAGAAGAAAGAGATCCTTGATCCTGCGAGACTGCCTACCACTCAGTGAAGCCATAGACATTTCTATGACAGCACCATATCATGGTCTAGTCGTGTTGCTATTGTGTGAATCAGCACTCACTGGTTATGAACACGATAACTTGCACAGTTGGGTTCAATTTATTTATATAGTAGGTTCTGCGTTCCTGTGCAGCATGATGTTATAGAAAATCGCACTGTAGAAATAATAGGGCCTGTGGGAAAAGCGGGGTTAGGGGTAGACCATCAAAAAATAACACTCAAAATTGCTCAAACATCATGCAAAAGCCTAACACACAGGATAGCACCATTTGAATAAATGCTTAATTCCTGTCTAATAATGAAATAAAAGTAAATTTAACTCCTTACCTTGGAAAAAATGTCAATGTCTGTTGACCGTGTCAAAAAATGTCTTGTTCATGTTGATGTAATGCCAGCGCGGAGACTCTCTTTCAGCGCTAACATTGTGCATGCTCAGGGCATAGCCTGCAAAACGATCATGTAATTTTGCTGAAACAAGCTTGTAGCCAACACAAGTTTGTGTTTTAGAAATAGCATTCCTCTATTCGTCAGTTGTGTTATAGCCAGCTTGCATTCCCGAATACACGTGAAAGCAGAACTGACTCTACCTTGTATGCCCAAATAGATGTGTGCCCAAATAGAAGAAGCGTTTAGGCCCGAAACGTCAGCCTTCCTGCTCCTCTGATGCTGCTTAGCCTGCTGTGTTCATCCAGCTCTATACCTTGTTATCTTGTAATAGTTTTAAGCCAGGTTAAGTAAGTAGAGAGTTGAGGATGAGACTAAGTCACTGGCTCACTGAGCAAATACTTGGGAGGCCTATTTGTGGTCATTGTTACTGCACTAGAAATCACAGAATCATAGAATATAAAAGAGGCCCTTTGGCCCAATAAGGCTGTACCGCCAAAGCTACACTAAATCGACACCAGTCCAACTTTGCAGCACCCAGCACTAAGTCCATGGCCTTCAAGTGCTCATCCGAGTACCTTTTTTAAAGGTTGTGAGGTTACCCACCTCAGTTTTTTTTAAAAAAGTTCATTCCTGTGACGAGGACGTTCCCAGTGTAGGCCAGCATTTATTACCCATCCCAGAAGCAAGTTAAGGGTCAATAACATTGCTGTGGATCTGGAGTCACATGTAGGCAAGATGAGGTAAGGGTGGCATTTTGCCTTCCCTAAAGGACATTAGTGAACCAGATGGGTTTTTCTGACCATCTACAGTGGATTCATGGTCATCATTAGACTATTAAATCCAGATTTTTTTTCATTGAATTCAGATTCCACCATCTGCCATGCTAGGCTTTGAACCCAGAGCATTAACTGGGTCTCTGGATTAATAATAAGCGATTAATAATACTCGGCCATCGCCTTCCTGTTGTAGGTAGTTCATTCTAGACCCCCACCAGTTTCTAGGTGAAAAACCTTCTCCTCAAATCCCCTCTAAACCTCCTGCTTTTTACCTTTTTAAAGTTATGTCCCCTTGTTATTTACTCATCAGCTAAGGGGACAGCTTTCTGTTCACCCTGAGCACACCCCTCATCATCTTATATACCTCTATCAGGTTCCCCCCTCAATCCTCTCTGCTCCAAAGAAGAAAACCTGAGCTTATCCAACCTCTCTTCATAGCTAAAGTGCTGCATCCCAGCAATATCCTGGTGAATCGCTTTAGCACTCCCTCCAGTGCAGTCACATCCTTCCTATGGTGCTGTGACCAGATCTGCATGCAGTACTCCACCTGTGGCCTAACCAAAGTTATATACAGCTCCAACACAATCTCCTTACTGTCATAATCTACGCCTCGCCTGATAAAAGCTAGTTCCCATATGCTTTAACTGCTCGATTAACTTGCGCTGCCACCTTCAGGGATGTGACATTGCTTGTGTGGTCTCGAACACAGTTGCATTCACTGCTTACCTTCTCTGTTTGTTTTCACCCAATGTGCACCTCTTTTGTATAATTTATTCTAAATTGGTTAACCCTGAGGTGAAGACACATTTGTAACAGAAAATTGGCAGCTGCTTAGCTCTTCTCCTTAGAGAAGTAGGGTCGGTTGCAAGTTAGAGAAAACAAGTAGTAAGTAACTCCCTTTTTGTACATATCTTTTAAAGCAAGTTGTTGTGATTTGTTGGTATTTTGTATTGAATTGTTACTTGTGCATCTCAAAATATATTGACCTGAACAATTGTTTTTGCATGATCAATAGTGGTGTTATGTGCAAATTAGTTTTTCGTTCATGGGCGCTGAGTGCCCTTGGATGGGCCAGTAGTTATTGCCCATTCCTTGTTTTTGTGAGGAGTTGGTGAGAGTCTTGAATATGAAAGTTGAATATTGATAATCCATTACAACTGTAATGGTATCAATGCTGTTGTATAAAACAGGACCTGAAAAGGTTAACTAATATCATAAGATGTGCTCTAACCATTAGGATACATTCCTGAGAGGCGCTATCTAATGTTTATAAGTACTATGCCAGTCTCCACTGTGTACTTTAGTAACTTTCTTGGTGTTAACAACATGTAACTAAAAATTAACTGTAAATTGAGCCGGATGCCGCACAAGACAATCGCCTCTCTGATGTGTGATGTGATTAGCTACTAAAAAATGTGATCGACCTTTACTGTTTAATCAGGTGAGACCCTGCCTTCTGCCTAAGGTATCTTGTGGGCATCCTTCCTCGTATGGTATCAGTAACTATGAAATCCAGCAAGAATTGCTGGTGGTGAATCTACCCAAGATATCCCACTTGATTCTGGCTTAACCCAATGTTAACGATATGCTGGCAAGCTAGTATGGTATAGGATAGTAAAAGTGGTGAGATTTGAAAATTTCTGTAGTTGTACCTTTGCAATATGGTGTAGTGGTGGGATCCACTGTGTTGATTTTTAAGCTAGAAGTAGCAGGTGGGATCTGAAGATTTCATTCAGCAGTCGTGGCACATTCTGAATAAGTCTTCAGTTTTCTTTATGAACATCACGACCATTTGAGGAAAAGAAATAGTGAAGAAACATAAATCAGAAAACTGTGAATGTAGCTTTAAGTATTCAGTAGCTTAAACGCGCTCAGCCTGTCAGCTGCGGTGAAAACAGTAGCTAGCAATAGAAGGGTTGTAGGAACTATAGCAGCTCTATTCATGCCATAAAAACTCAGAACAGCTAGAAACAGTGAACAATATTGCAAAAGCCATTAAATACCAAGCAGAGTCTCCCCAAAGCACAAAGGAGGAGAAATCAGAACTGTAAATTTCAGAATACGATGATTGCTATCTTGGACACCCATTTATGAGCTAAGTAGACCTGAGTAGTGTGTTGAGAGATTTTGTATTTAAAAAGAAAATTTTGGCTGAGGAGCTAAAGGAAGGCTTAAAACACTATATTACACAAAGGAGTATTGCTGTGATTACTTAAAACATTGGAAAAGCTGCAAGAAAAAATCAAGAAAAAACTGGCAAAATAGCATATTAATTAACTTTTAAAATCATAACACATGGGAGCAGAAGTAGACCATTTAGCCCATCAAGTCTCCTCTGACATTCAATGAGTTCATGGATGATCTGACAATCCTCAACTCCACTTTCCTGCCTTTTCCTTATAACCCTTTAATGTCTTACTCGTAAAGTCTGTCTTTCTGAGTGTTGAATAGTATTGATGACCCAACCTCAATAGCTCTTGGTGGTAAATCATTCCATAGAATCCCTACACTCTGAGAGAAGAAATTCCTCATTATCTCTGACTTCAATGTGCGACTTCTCATTCTGAGATTATGCCCTATGGCCCTAGGTTGTCCCACAAGGGGAAGCAACCTTTCTACATCTAACCTGTCAAGTTTCAAGAAGATCACTTCTTATTCTTCTAAATTCATTGAGTATAAGCCCAGCCTACTCAATCTTTTCCTCATAGTTCCTCCATACCTGGTATCAGGGTAGTAAACCTCCTTTTGGACTGCTTCCAATGCCAGTATATTTTTTCTCAGATAATGGGCATCCACTATCTCTGTGTAGTTATTCCTTTAATATTCTAAAATGCATCCCATCCAGTTCAGGGCATTTAATAACCTTCGGTTCCATCAGTTTTTCTTGTACTTTCTCTCCAGTGATAGTCATTGTATCTATTTCTGCTCCTCCTTCTGTCCCTTGATGATTTTAGTAATTTGGAATGCTGTTCATGTCTTCCACTGTGAAGTATTTATTAAACCCCTTTGCCGTTTCCTGATTTCCCCAATATTATGTTCTGACCCTCCATTCTTTAAGGGCCCTATCTTCACTTGGGCTTCTTTCTTCCTTTGTAAGTATTTAAAGAAGCTTTTGCTGTCCTTCTTGCTACTACTTGTAAGTTTTCCCACAAAGCTTATTTGCTCCTGTTTTTTATAATTTTTTTTCTTGTTTTTAAGACTTTCCCAGTCCTTAGGCTGACTTCTAATCTTTGCCATGTTGTATGTTTTTTTTCTTTCAATTTGACATATCTTTAACTTTCCTGATTAATCATGGTTAACTAGTCACCTTTCTAGAATCCTTTTCCCTTACTGGATATCTTTCCTGTAAGCCGTGAACTATTTTCTTAACCCTCTTCCTGAACCATCTATGCTGCTAAACTTCTTTCCTTCATCCACTCCAGCTAGCTCTGACCTAATGCCTTTGTAATTACCTATATTTAAGCTTAGCACAGTCGTTTCTGACCCAGGTCTCTCCCTCTCACCGTAGGCTAAATTCTACTATGTTATGGTTACTGTTTCCTAGAGGACCTTTTACTGTGAGGTAGTGTATTAAACCTACCTCACTACACATCATAACATCAAAAATAGGAGCAAATTACTGCAGATGCTGGAATCTGTGCTGAATTCAAAAAATACTGGAGATCACAACAGGTCAGGTAGCATCCATTGAGAGAAAGCAAGCTAACGTTTCAAGTCCAGATGACTTTTCATAAGAGCTGAAGTGAAGTGTGGAGGAAGCAGCTGGAGTTGGAGAGTTGGCGTAGGAAGGATGTTGATAGTTCAGCTTAAGTAATGGGAATGTGAGAATTGCAGAACAATAGTGTGTTTGACTGCCAAACTGGAAAGAACAGACAGTCCCATTGGAGTGGGAGTAATGCAGAGAGGACATGGTGACAGAATGTAACCAGCAAAGCTAAAAAGAAAGGGAAGGAATAAGTTCACAATCAAAATGTTAGCTTGCTTTCTGTCCATAGATGCTGCCTGACCCCCAGTGATCTGCAGCATTTTTTATTTTCATTAGATCCAAAATCATGGAATCATAGAATCCCAACAAGTCCACACCGACCCTTGGTGCATTCCACACACCCCTGAACACTATGGGCAATTTTTAACATGGCCAATCCACCTAGCCTGCACAGCTTTGGACTATGGGAGGAAAGCCACGCAGACACGGGGAGAATGTGCAAACTCCGCACAGACAGTCACCCGAGGCTGGAATCGAACCCGGGTCCCTGGCGCTGTGAAGCTGCAGTGCTAACCACTGAGCCATCGTGCCGCCCCAAAATACCCTGATCCTTGGTTGAATCTATGACATATTGTCCAAGGAAATTGTCCCAAGTACTCTCTGCCACTCTGACTATCTCAATCTACATGAAAATCAAAGTTCCCATGAGTTATGTATTGTCTTAGTTACGTGCCTTATTATGCCTTGATTATTTTTTGCCCTACTGTATAACTTATTCAGGTGGTCTGTAGACCAGTGGTTTTCAACAAGTCTGTGACAAGCTGAGAAGTATGCTGTGATGTTTTTGGGAAGCAGAACTGCCTTGCCTCATCATTGAGGCCATATTCACACTTCCAGTCTCATCCAGGCCCTCTATTATTGAAGGCAGGTGCTCACACCAGATGCCCCTATTGACTGTGCATGTACAAGCCTCAAGAACCTTGCATGTGTAGATGTCTGATATTGCATGCGTGGAGATTTAGCATTGTGCCTGTGTTGACATTTGTCACCATGCATGCGTAGGAGAAGGGAAATCCACTCAGGTATGCAGCCTGCTCGCACATGCGCATGATCAAACATTGGGTATGAGTGTGGTAAATAGACAAGGTCTCTTCCCTGGGGTAGGGAAGTCCAAAACTAGAGGGCATATGTTTAATATGAGAGGGGAAAGATTTAAAAGGGACCTAAGGGTCAGCTTTTTCATGCAGAGGATGGTGTGTGTATGGAATGAGCTGTCAGAGGAAGTGGTTGAGGCTGGTACAATTACGACAGTTGAAAGGCACCTGGACGGGTATATGAATAGGAAGGGTTTAGAGAGAGATGAGCCAAATGTTGGCAAATGGGACTAAATTTATCTAGGATGTCTGGATGGCATGGATGAGTTGGACCAAAGGGTCTTTTTCTGTGATGTACATTTCTATAACTCTCTGTGCAATGATCGCACATCATATTTCCCGAAGCTTTGCTGGAACGTTAATCGTGTCTGTATGTAAAAAGATTGTAGATGTGATGTTAGGAACTGATGCTGCAAAAGAAAGTGGCAAAATTCCACTGTCTGATTATACAGTTAAACAGCAAATCGACAGTGTGGTCAGCTGATATTGAGGAAGTGCTGCAAGAGAAGTCAGTGTGAAGTTTCCTTTCCAGGTTGACAAATCCACCTATATCCCCCATTTGGTAAATTGCAATTTACTCTACTATTTGGTTTGCTGTGATCGTTGTCCAGGAATATTTACAAATAGTTGAGTTCAGGAGACTTTTTTTAAATGTTTATCTGCTCGTGGTCAAAGACAATATTTTTGCTGTTGGGTTTGAAACAGTAATTCTTTAGATCCTTCTGAAGTTCTTTGTATGCACTATGTTGCAAAGTTTTCTAGTAAAGCTGTAGCTGTAGTAAGTGTGTGTCAATGTGATGTTTGAGCGAGCAATTCAGCTGAAAAACGTGGATCTGCTCTGGAATTGTTTGTCTCATTTGAAATGCCTTGATACTTTAAAAGGTTGGGAACTGTTACTGCTCCTATCAGTGTTGTCTTTCCCTTTTTCTTTCCCCTTACTTTCTCCCATATGGATTGACATGAGAATGGCAAATTTGAAGGTAGAGGATCATTGTTGATCCAATTGTAAACTCAAATTCACAGTCCTGCCTACCCCTAATAACCCTTCACCCCATTGTTTCCCAAAAATATATTCACCTCTGTCTTAACAGTATTCAGACTGTGCTTCCACTGCCTTTTGGGAAACTGAATTTTAAAGATGTATGATCTTCTGTGAGTCAAGCATTCCTCTCGCTTCTGTCTTAAATTGGAGACCCCTTATTTTTACAAAGTGATCATTTAGTTCTAGATTCTTCCATAAGAAGAAACATCCTCTCCATATCTGCCCCGTCAAACCTCTCAGGATCTTATGATTCATTCATATCATCTTTAACTCCAGCAGATGCAAGCCTGACTTGTCCAAAAGCTCCTCCATTTCAAATATTAGTGACAAGTCTCTTCTGAACTGTGTCGAGTGCGTTTACATCTTTCTTAAATAAAGAGATCAAAACTGTCCCCAGCTTCACCAGTACCCTGTGTAATTGAATATAACATGTCCTTCCTAATTTCATAGAGATAGTAGGAAGGGTCTAGGCCCGAAACGTCAGCTTTCCTGCTCCTCTGCTGCTTGGCCTGCTGTGTTCATCCAGCTCTACACCTTGTTATCTCTGTCCCTAATTTTACGTTTAGTTTCCCTTGCTTTAAATGATATTCTGTTGGCTTTCCTAATTACTTTTGGTATCGGCAGGCTAGCCTTGACTGATTAATGCATTAGAACATCCAAACCCTTCTGCATCTCAGAGGTCTGAAATCTTTCATCGTTTATCATTTAGATAATATACATTTTTATTCTTCCCATGAAAGTGGACAATTTCACATTTCCCTACATTATACTCCAGTTGCCATATCTTTGTCCATTCATGTAATCCATCTGCATTTTCCTTTATAGCCTTTTAGCTACCTTTGTCTTGTCAGCAAATTTGGCAACCATACCTTTGGTCATTTCTATAAGTTATAAATAGTCAGGTTCCCCACACTGATTTCTGTGTGCCATTCATTACATCTTTGCCAGCCTGAAAAGGACCCATTTATTCTTAATTTCTGCTACCCATTAACAACCAATTTTCCATTATTGCCAATATCCTACCTCTAGATCATGAGATTTTATTTTTTGTAATAACCCTTGATGTTGCACTTTAGGAAATGCCTTGTAATTCAAGGACAGTGCATCCACTGGTTCCCTATTATCCACTAAACATTTGACTCCTCAAGGAACTCCAGTGTGACCTATGTTTCGTAAAACTATCTTGACTCAACCTGAATACCTTGAACTTGTCCGAGTGCTCAATTATAAGTTGTTTTAAGAATGCATTTTCCCTGTGACTAATGTTAGGCTAACTGACCTGTAGTTTCTTGTTTTCTTCTCCCTTTTTCTGTTTGAATGAGGGGGTGATATTTGCTATCTTTCAATCTAATGTGAACCTCCTGAATCAAGAGAGCTGTGGAAAATTAAAACCAATGCATAAACTATCTCTGTAGCATTAATGGGATGTTATCCCATTAACATCTCAGAATGTCCCATTAACATCTCATAACCATTTATTTTAAGACCTTTGGGCGAAATCCATCAGGGGCCCAGACACTTGCAGCTCCACCGGTTTATTTCTCTGGTGATAATTCTCCCAAATTCCTTCCTCCCTTTCATTTCCTAATTAGTAGTTGCTTCTTGGATCTTGATTGAATCCCCTATACTGAAGACTGATTTAAAATATTGTTTTAATTATTCTGCTATCTCTTTAATTACCAGTGTCAATTCTGCAGACTCACTTTCTGTAGGACCAATGCTCACTCTATTAGTTTTTAAAAAGAAAAAAATTGGTAGAAACTCACTTTCTTTTATTTCTAGCTATCTTTCTCTCACACTCTTTAAACACTTAATCGGCAGGAAATAATTGTTATTTGCTGTTCCTTATATTCTGTCCCACCTTCTGACCTGCCACCCTGCCCATTTTTCACAGTAATGCTTCAAACTTGATGCTGTCTTTGACATTTCTCGTTAGGCATAAATGGTGGGACTATTCCTTTTGAATTTTCTTTACTCTTTGAGATCTATCTATTCTGTGTATTCAGAAATATCCCTTTTAAACATCTGTCACTTTATCTCTGACCTATCCTTTTAACCTAATTTGCCAATTCACTTTAGCTAGCTCTGTTTTCGTGTCCTCAAAATTAACCATGCTGAAGTTTAAAATAATAGTCTGGGATTGACTCCACTCTCTCCTTTAAAACTGCATGTAAAATTCCATCATATTATGGTCACTGCAAACTTGAGGCACCTTCACTATGAAATCGTTAAACAATCCTATCATTTTGCCCAACATAAAATGGCATGGAAAGCTTGGAGAAATAGCAAGAAGGATTAGAATTCTCCATAGTAGTAAATGAGCCACATGTTACCTGGTATGGTCTACAGTAGCGGATCTGTTGTTTTTTGAAAGCATGTTGGTGAACTGGATGGGTTTTTCTGACAATCAACAACAAGTAAGGGGTTGCTGTTAGGCCAGCTTTTCTTTCCAGATTTTTACTGAATTTAGATTTCGTCGTCTATCAAGGTGGGTTTCAAATCAATGTTGTCAGAACGTAACTAAGATTTTGGATAACCAGTCCAGTGACGTTGTCAGTACACCACCACCACCAACACCTCTCCTGTTAGTGAAATTTAAATGCTTTTGAATGATTTTTACAGCGAAATAGAATAATTCTGAAATGTTTAGAATGTTTTCAACTTTAACAAAAATAAGGAAAATTTCTGAAAAGAGAAACAGTGATGTGATTTATATAAATTTTTATTATAATTTATAGTAAGTTTGAGTTTTAGTTTTTGAGGTAGTAATACAGATTTATGGTTGGTTGGCCTGCTGTGCTGGTTCATTGTTTTTCTGCAGACGTTTCAATAACCTGCTGGGTAACATCATCAGTGCAGCCTCCGATGAAGCACCATTGTGTTTTCCCACCTGTTATTTAAACACTGGAGTCCGTTGAGCTGGATTACCTAACTTCCAATTTTCCTTTGCAGTGGATGTGTATGGGGTCGAGCTCTGTGTTTGTTGACTGCTTTCTTTGTGGAGTACCAGGCTTTTAGGAATTCCCGTGCTTGTCTCTGCTTTGCTTGTCCCAGGATCTTGGTGTTGACCCAGTTGAGTTGGTGGTTCTCCTTATCAATATGGATAGAAATGACCTGAGTATTGGTCGTGTCTTTTTGCAGCCAATTGATGTTTGTGTACCCTTGTTGTTAATTTCCTTCCTGTTTGTCATAGTCTCTGTAGGGAATCTTGTGTATGACATTGATCCTGCCCATAATGGGTAGTGGGTCTTTGATTCGGTGAGCAGTTTTCGAAGGGTTGATGTGGGTTTGTGTGCTACTCTGATGCCCAGTGGTCGTAGGAATCGTATGGTCAGTTCCGATGTGTTCCAGATGTAAGGTAGTGTGATGAGTGTATCGGATCATGTAATATCTTCCTGGTGTTGTTCGTGTGATAGGCATCTTCTGACCCAGTTTTTTGGGTATCCATTGTCTTTGAATGCCTGGAGGAGGCACCTGAAAATCTGGGTCAGAAGATGCCTACTACATGAACAACACCAGAAGGATATTACATGCCCCGACATACTCATCACACTACCTTACATCAGGAACACATCGGACAAACAGGAAGGAAATTAACAACAAGGGTACACAATGGCGCTTCATCGGAGGCTGCATTGATGATGTTACCCAGCAGGGTAATGAAACGTCTGCGGAAAAACAACGAACCAGCTTGGCGAGCCAACCAACCATAACCTCTACAAGCCAAGCTACAAATCTACTCTAAAACCTTAGTAACACAGATTTCCTGCACCTGAAGTTAGGAATTAACCTGGAAATATTTCGGTAGCCATGATGATTTCTTTCAAAACAGTTGTTGAGGCCTAGCTTTAGAACTAATAGGTCTTTTGTGTATATTGGCAGTATCTTATGACTGAACAAAATTAACAGGCTCCAGTTTAAAAGGTCATGCAAGGTCTTCTTTCAGCCTTGAGGGAAGCACCCATGGCTTAGAAAGAAAGATTTCTTTTGTTTTACTTCAAATTTTGGGCAGTCCTTGCAAGTTCTTCAATGACGGTGCTTGTGGTGACCATAGCTGCTGAGAATGGAAGGATAGAGTGAAACTATATTACCTTAAAGTGTTGGACCTGCACTACATCTTAGGATAAAATCCTGAAGCTGAGTTCATTTAAGCTCTGGTGTTTGAATGCTCCAGGAAGGAGCTATATGCAGTTCCAGTCTAAAAGTTAAAGTCTCAAGTGACTTAAGTCTATTGAGGTGTTGGATATAAGGTCTCTGGTGTGAGAACAGTATGAGTGGTGCTTTTGGGTGCTGTACAAAAGTTATTGTTTTTCCTAATAGTTTATGAAAGAGTATTTGGGATTAATGGGGGTGTAATTTTAATGAGGTTTAAAAATCTTTGATTTTTTGGCTTGTTCTGTTATCTTCGTTTGTTCTGTTCATGAACTTCTGTATTAATGTTAAAGCAATATCTTCAGCATTGCACATTTATCTTTCACTGAGAGAGTACTTTGTTAAGACAAAACCAAAGCAGTTTGTGATCTGTCAAACCAGGTTTCCAAATGGGATCTGATCTGTTTAATAATGACATCAGTTAGATCATAACAACTTAAAAATTCATAAAGGTACAAAGCTGCTAAAAGTAACGCCATTCTCACTGTCCCTGAGTGAGTAAAACTTGAGTATCCCTGGGAATTTGGGGCACAGTGAGAACGAAGTGCTTTAACTGAGATTCACAGCAAGCAGTAAAGGTGAGTGAAAGAGGATAAAAGGGGCACATCAAGAGGATTAGCAGCAGTGGGACTAGAAGTGGAGTGACACCATAAATCACTGTGTAACATGAGTGTGTGAAAAACAGTTTATTTCTTGAATAGCATTAGTGACTATTAATATTATTTAAAATAAAGGTAAGTTCTTTAGTTTGTGTTTATGTCTCCAGTCTTTTACTTCTCTCTTTTATAATTGCCGGCTAAGTATTAGTTTAATATCATTGCTTTCAAAAAGAACATTCACGACGCTTTACAACTTATTAATTACTCTAGATACACTAATTACAATAAGTAAAATATGATGGTGGTTGCAGGACAGCTGCTGCAGCATGTGAGAGCTGATCGATACCACAGTTATCCGGGGCAAGTGCATCTGTATGAAATTTTTTCAGCTGGAGGTACTTCGAACTCAAGTTGAAAGCTGGATTCCAAGCTGTAGTCATGGTGCCACATCAAGAAGGGGGAAGTTACTGGACACTTTTTGGTCCAGGAGGCAGTCACATCCTTCAAAATACGTAATTCAAATTTGGTCCATGATGATGGACAGGAGCACTTGCCTGCCGGTGAGGCGGGGTGGAGACCTAGGTATTATTTATGGTCCCTTCAGTTGTCCAACAGATCTGAGATTCCTGCAAGATATGTGGGTGGGAGTGGTACTGTAGGAAGCAAGAACAAAGTGACCACACCACCATGTACAGGGAGCAATTCAAGAGGAGTAAGGAAGTAGGAGCATAACATTAGGCAGCAGTGTAGGGAGATAGATATATTTCTGATCAGCTGTGAATGAGAGTTCCAAAGGCTGAATTACCTGCTTGATGATAGGAATAAGGGCATCCCCTCAGGGCTGGAGAGAAACTTGGAGTGTAAGGGGAGGAATCTAGTTGTCATCATCCATATTGGTACCAGAAATATTGACAGGACTAGAAAAGAGGAGCAGCTGAAAAAAGTGAACAATTACAAAGCAGAACCTCCAAGGTAAAAATAGTAGTCTTACTACCTGAGCTGTGGGCAAAGTGACGTAGAGGAAATAAAGGTGAAGAATTAAATGCATGTCTCAAAGATTAATATAAGTGGAATTGGTTGCAATTAATTGGGCACTGGCACCAGTATTGAGATAGAAGAGAGCTGTTTTGCTTGTATTGGCTTCACTTGAACCTCTGTGGGACCATTGTCCTGGTGAATTGAGTCACCCGGCTGTAGAGAGGGCTTGAAAACTAATTGGTGGATGAGGGCTTTGGTATTTGGAAAAGTGGGACTATGAAACAAAAGGGCATGGCAACGTTGCAGGCACTTATTTGGATAATGAGACCCACAGCAGGATGTAATAGGATAGAATGTACAAATATAGAATAACAGCAGCAAATGGAGTCGAAGGGGATTTAAACAAAATGGTAAAAAGGCAAAGTTAATGGCTTTTTTACTGAAATGCATGCATTATTCAAAACAAAATAAATGAATTAATGTGAAAATAGAGGCTAAGGTTGTTGTCTTGTAGCCAGTGTAGAGACATGATTACGTTCAGATCAAAGATTCGGGGATATGTGACTTTTTGAAGGGAAAGGAAGGACAGAAAGGGTCATGGAGCAAGTTTGTTAGTACAAGATGGCTAGCAAGAAATAATCTAGGATTGGAAGATGTAGAATCATTTGTTTTATACGTTTCACAGAATGTGCGTATGCTGACTAGGCCAGCATTTATTACCCATCCCTAATTGTCCGGGGACCAGTAAGAGTCAACTGCACGTTGCTGTGTGTCTGGAGTCACGTGTAGACCAGGTGAGGACAACAGTTTCCTTCCCGAAATGGTGTTAGTGAACCAGATGTGTTTTCTGACAGTTGGTTTCATGGTTGTCATCAGAGTCTTGATCCCCAGATTTGTATTGATTTCAGATTTCACCATCTGCCATGTTAGGATGGAATATTACCATTTTTACCATATTAATAGTCTAGTAATAGTACCACTAGACCATTGCTTCCTCTAAATATTAGAGGAGGTAAGAAATTACAAAGGAAAGAAGAAAGTAGAGGTAGTTCATTGACCCTTTAACTGCAGCTATGCTGTAGGACAGAGAAAATGAGAAGATAATGAGGGCACGTGAAAAGGCAGTATGTTAATCATGGGTGACTTTTTAATCTTGTAGATTGGGAAAATCAAATTGGCGGAGGCAGCCATGAGAAAGACTTAATAGAGTATATTCAAGGACATTTCTTAGAACCATATGTTGTAAATTCAGCCTTGGATCGGGTGATGTGTGATGAAGCACATTCAGTAAATGTTCTCAGAATAGAAGATCCCATGGGAATCCGTGACCATGACATTTTGCAATTTAGCATTTGGTTTAATAGTGAGAAACTTGGGCTGGAAATAACTGTGCTGATCTTATTAATAAGGATAAAAGCAAAGGAATGAGAGTAAAGTTGGCTGGAGTAGACTGGGAAGGGTTTAGCTGAAAACCAGGGCAGAAGTTTAATAAGTTCAAGACTCACAGCAAGGACATATCCCAGTGAGGAAGAAGGAATCTGGGAAGAGAATAAATCGACAGTTATTAAACAAGGCAGTTATGGATGGCCTCAAATGAAATAAAATCGCATATGACGTGGCAATGATTAGTGGCAAGCCAGAGGATTGGGATCGTTTTAAAAACCAACAAAAGGCAACCAAAAAGATAGAGGGACAAAATAAACTTTGAGAATAAACTATCACACAATACCTAAATGGACAGCAAGAACTTCGCTAAATGTATGAAAAGGAAGAGAGAGGTCAAAGTGAACATAGGCCACTTGGAGTGTGAGGCTAGGAAAATAATAATGATCAACCAGAAAACAGCAGAGGTGGTGAATAAATACCTTGCATCTGTCTGTCTTAGCGGAAGACACCCAACAGCATTCCAAAAACATTAAATAGTCAAGGACCAAATGGGGTGGTGAGGAAATAAATGCAATATCTAACACTAGAGAATAAATACTAAAGAACTAATGGGGCTAAAGGCTGATACATCCTCTATATTTGATAGGTTGCATCCTAGGATATTATAACGTAGCTGCAGGGATATTGGATTCACTGCTAGTAATTTTCTAAGAATCTCTAGTTTCTGGGAAAGTCCCAAAGAATTGGTAAACTGCCATTGTAATAGGTTCATTCAAAACGATAAGGAGACAATAAAAAAAGTAACTGAAGGCTATTTTGCGGAACACCTGTCTTTGGGAGGCTGTTATAAAAGATGTAACAACTGTGAATTAGAAACATGTAATATCAACAAACAGAACCAGTGTGATATCATAAAGCAAAAATCATGCCTGATGCATTTTTTAGAATTATTTTGATGGGGTAGCAAGCAACATTGACAAAGAGAAACCAGTAAATATGGTACATTTGGTTTTGTAAAAGAATTTGATAAGATTTCTCACCTTATCAAATAAGAGCCCATGGTTTTTAGAGTTATGTATTAGCATAGGTAGAGGATTGGCTAACTAATAGAGGACAAAGTTGGGATAACGTGGTTATTTTCAGGATGGCAACCTGTGATTAGTGAAATAACACGGAGCTCCGTTCTGAAGCCACAATTATTTAGAATATATATGAATCGCTTGTATGAGGAAAGTCAATAAACTATGGTCAGGTTTATAGATGAGTCACCATATAGGAAGGAAAGTAATGAGGATGAGACAAAGTTTGCAGTGAGATATATCCAGATTAAGTGTCTGGGGTTAAATCTTGGCAGATGGAATATAATGTGAGAAAATGTGAGGCCATTTAAATGGAGAAGGACTTCAGAAAGCAACAGCACCCAAGGATTTGGTGGTCCTCGTCCATAAATCACAAAAGGTTAATATCCAAATTAAGCAGCCAGTATGGAAGGCAAGTGGAATATTGACTTTCATTTCAAAGGGATTGAGGAATCTTGGTAAACCTATACAAAGTGTTACTTAGACTACACTAAACATATTGTGAAAAGTTTTGGTTCTGTTATCTAGGGAAAATACACTGGCAGTCCAGAGAAGTTTTGCTAAGTTAATTCCGTCTATGGAGGGACTTTCTTATGAGATGTTGAGTAGGTTGGGCCTGTACACATTGAGTTTAGACCAATAAAAAGAGACTTTCTTGAAACATTTAAGAATCTTATGGTGTTTGACAGGGTATGTGTTGAGAGGTTATATTCTGGGATCAGACGGTATTGGGGTCACCAGTTAGATAGACATATGGAGGATTTTTTTTCACCCAGAGGGTAGTAAGACTGTGGAACTCTTTACTGTAGAGTGCTCTAGAGGCTGGATTGTTCAATGTATTCATAGCTGAGATGCACATTTTTAATCAATATATGGAAAGAGGTCAGGGTTAGGAAAGTGAACATGAACATGAAACGGTCCCTCCATATGAACATGTGCTGAAATAAAATACAGTAAACATTTACCCATCATTTCATTTTACATCAACACTCAATTGTAGACTATCAAATATTTGGAGTTTTTAACATCTTAAATGCAGAGATATCTAGCTGAAGTCTTTTTTTTATTTAACTGAAATATCAATCTGAGCAAATTAAATAGAACGACATTTTTAAAAAAAAAGTTCTGAAATGCTTCTTGGTATCAATGTATATGAAATTATCCAATTTGCATACCAGACTGAAATGTAGGTTGTCTCCAACCTGCAGAAATAGCTAGTTATGATGCTTTGTGACCTGTTCTTAACCTTCCACATGCAATCTACAAATCATAAAGGTTAATATTCAAGGCAGCAAACTACCTTTGTTCCCAATATCAGCTGATGTTAGTTGAACTATGTGGTATTACAATTATACATTTTTTGAGATGGAAGAAAATTGAATTAATCTAGGCTATTTTGCATCACAGCAGATTGCTGAAATAAGTGGACTTTAGCACAGATCGACTTTCTGACCTACGAGATGTTGTTAGCTAGTGAAGACTGTTCTACATCCTGTAGAGACTAACAATTTTAAAAATAAGCTGAATTCCCAGCAATTAGGCAAAGCAGTGCATGACAAAATGGTACATTATAAGACCTTTATTGTAACACATTGACTAAATTTAGTATCGAACTAATACACTACAAAAAAGGTAACCCCTCTTAATGCTGTTTAAAAATCCCACACCGCGTTTTATATATTACCTGCATACGACACGACAGCATCTGTAGCCATTTAGTCTTCGGCTTTAAATCTTAAATACCTCTCCTCATAGACATTCCTTCACCGTGTTTCAATAAAGTGAATCGTTGCTGATACTTTTAAGTCAAGTCCTCTCCACTCAGCCCTTTGACCATACGTGGTCCATTGTCCAGTTTGTCTAGGGATTCTGTGGTCTCTAATTTTTCACAATCGTTAGTTAGTCAAACATGCGTTCTGATCACACCAGTCCTTTGCTTGAAATCAAAACCAGCCTTTTCTTCGTCTTGACCCAACTCCTTTTGTCTGACTGCCTCTGAAAGTCTAACAGTCTGCCACAGCAATGTTAACTGCTTTTTTTTTTTTTTGTTTGGCTATGTTTCTGGGCAGCACCTTTATTAGGTGGAGGACGAAGCCTGTAGGGGCAGAAAGTGTTTCAGTGATACATTACTACCAAACAAGTGGGTACGATAGTACCATCAATATATTTACAGGGTAAATCAAACTCTGGCACCCCTTTAAAAGTGCAGAGTAGCTCTGCCAGAATAAGTGAGAATTGAAGTTTCATATAACAGTTGTAAATTCTCAAGGGTCAAAAGTCAAGAGCAGATGGAGAGGCGTCACATCCATTATTAATGAAGTAGCAACAAGAGAATATTTGGGAAGTCAATATGCAATCCATCAGAGTCAGCATGGTTGTATGAAGGGCAATTCATGTTTGACTAATTTGCTGAAGATTTCGGAGATGTGACCAGCAAAGTTGATAATGAGGATCCTGCAGATATAGTATGTCTGCACTTCTAGAAGGCATTTCATAAGGCGCTGCACAAAAGATCAGTGCAATAAGCTTGATTACATAGGGTTAGGGATAATTTGTCAGCTTGGATAGAGGATTCACTAACCAACAGAAAGTAGAGTTTTGGGATAAATGTCATTTTCTGGATGGTAAGATGTAACTAGTGGATGCGACAGGGTTTGGTCCTCAAGACCCCAAACGCTTGCAATCTTAATAACTTGGAGGCAGGGATGCAAGGTACTATAGCAAATAGTGTTTAACATGGATAAGTGTAAACTTATCCATTTTTGTCGGAAGAATGGAGAAGCAACTTTATGATCAAAATGGAGTGAAACTTCATAGGGCTTCAGCGTAGACGGATCTGGGTGTCTTCAGACATGAATCGTAGAAAACTAGAATGCAGGTGCAGCAGTCACTAAAGATAGATAATGGGATTTTGGAATTTATTGCTAAAGGAATAGTGTGTCAATTAGGGAAGTGTTGCTACATCTGTTCAAGGCATTATTGAGAGCACACTTGGAGGATTCCATACAGATTTGGTTCCCCTTACTTGATGAGTGGATGTAGTTCACTGGAGGCAGTACAGAGGAGATTCACTAGATAGATCCTAGAGCTGAGGACTTTGTCTTAGAAGACATATTGAGCAGTTTAGACCTATACCTTCTAGAGTTTAGAAAAGTAAGAGGAGACCTAATCGAGAAGTACAAAACGTTGAAGCGGATTGACAAAGAAGTAGAAAAGATGTTTCCTCTTGTAGGGCAATCTAGAACAAGAAGTCATAGTTTTAGGATAAGGGAGAGCATTTTAAAACCGAGATGAGAAGTTACTTCGCTTAAAGGTTCATGAATCTGTGGAACTCACTATGCCAGAATCTGATGGATGCTGAGACATTTAAGTAAATTTAAGGAGGAGATAGACTGGTTTTAATAAGTAATGGATTGAAGGGTCATGGGGGCTGGCCAGAAAGTAGAATTGAGGGCAACATTTGCTCAGCCATGATTGTATTGGCTGGTAGAGCATGTCCACGGGGCTGAATTGCCTACTCCTGCTCTTAATTCTTGTGTTCTCACATAGTGAAGGAATGAAAGAGAAAGGAAAGAGCTGTGTGAGGTTGCAAAGCACAGTCTATAGATTTGGTGGTGATAATCAGGTAAATTTTACTACCGACCGTTTACACAAAGCAGCACGTCAAACTGAACGGGGTATTTCTTTATTGTAACGTTCTACCACTTTGTTTCCAACACCATGACTGCTTCGCTCAGTCATTCTGCCATTTTATAACCCACTGTAGTAAAACGGACATTCTGACAGCTTACTGAAGTTTTGTTTGCGTCAGTTATAAACAAGTGCAAAAATTGTCATTGCGCTTGTTGTGACATCATCTGTGCAGACACAGAGGTGAGAAAACTGATGTTAGAGACAGATGTCACTGAATTGTGCATGCACAGATGACACTTGGTGGCCATTTTGAATTCCAGCCTGCATTACGAATATTAGACAAAGCCGGCATGGATTTATGAAAGGGAAATCATGCTCAGCTAATCTTCCGGAGTTTTTTGAGGATGTAAATAGTAGAATATATAAGGGAGAACGCTGGATATAGTGCATTTGGATTTCAAGAAGACTTTCGATAAGGTCCCACCTAAGCAGCTAGTAGGCAAAATTAAAGCACATGGGATTGGGAGTAATGTACTGGTGTAGATTGACATTTGGTTGTGAGACTAGAAACAGAGAGTGGAAATAAGTGGGGTTTTTTTCTTGGCAGGCAGTTTCCATTGAAAAAGAAAAAGCAGCAGTATTATTTGAATGGTGATATATTCGGAAATGTTGATGTACAGAGATCGGGATGTCATTGTCTACCATTCAATGAAAGCAAACCAGGTGCAGCAAGCTATTAGGAAGGCAAATGGTATTTTGACCTTCATTGCAAGAGGATTTTAGTTCAGAAGTAGAGATAAGTTACTGTAGTTTTATAGTGCCTTAGTAAGACGGTATCTGCGGCATTGTGTGCTGTTTTGGTCTTCCTACCTAAAGAGAGGATATGTTTGCAGCAGGGGATCACTAGCTTGGGATGTCAGTACTGTTGTTTAATTGGGCCTGTATTTACAAGAGTTCAAACAATGATGGGCATCTGATTGAAACATTAATAGGGTTGAACAGAAGAGATGTAGAGAGGATATTTTCCCTCATTGGGGAGTCTAGAACCAGGAGTCTCAGTTTCAGGATATAAGATGGTTATTCAACTTAACAAAGGAAAAATAAATTTTGTAGATAGTCTGATGTGTTGACACAACCTCAGATTTTTTTACATCTCATGATTATCTAAAGTTTTGGAGAGATACAAAACAGCCTGTATGGATGTCCATTTGATTTTAAAATTTGCAGACTTCAAATATAGGTCTATTTTCCCTTAATATGCAAATAAATCAGATGTTCATGTTATGGTATTCTGGAGTTAAACTGAAAGTGATTGAGCAGGGAGCATGAATTATATGTTTAGCTTTTTGACTTTCCCAGGGAAGCCATTACAGCCATTTGGAGATAACAAGGTGTGGAGCTGGATGAACACAGCAGGCCAAGCAGCATCATAGGAGCAGGAAAGCTTGA
>JAHRHZ010000061.1:0-39370 GCA_024137785.1 Ginglymostoma cirratum | reverse complement strand
TGTGTGTGTGTGGGGCGAGAATGCCTGTGTGTGTGTGTGTGTGTGTCCGGGGCGAGAATGCCTGTGTGTGTGTGTGTCCGGGGCGAGAATGCCTGTGTGTGTGTGTGTCCGGGGCGAGAATGCCTCTGTGTGTGTGTGTGTGTCCGGGGCGAGAATGCCTCTGTGTGTGTGTGTGGTGAGAATGCCTGTGTGTGGGGCGAGAATGCCTCTGTGTGTGTGTGTGGGGCGAGAATGCCTCTGTGTGTGTGTGTGTTGCGCGAATGCCTCTGTGTGTGTGTGTGGCGAGAATGCCTGTGTGTATGTGTGGGGCGAGAATGCCTGTGTGTATGTGTGGGGCGAGAATGCCTGTGTGTGTGTGGGGCGAGACTGCCTGTGTGTGTGTGTGTGTGTGGGGCGAGAATGCCTGTGCGTGTGTGGCGAGAATGCCTCTCACCAATGCGTACACAATTTCCACTGACACCTCTTTCAGCTCTTTGGCTTGTCGAATATCAGGACCCAAATATTCAACAACCTTCAGTCCAGTTAATTCCTCCACCACAGTCATCTTCTCTGTCCTGATTTTGTTCCATTCGTCATTCTCATGATGTCATTTGTGATGTAATGTGTGTGATTTTTATTCTAGACTTGCATTTGATTTCGCAGCATATGGGTTTTGCTTATTAACATGTGACTATTTCTGGAACCATATTTTTTAAACCAGTGTGTGGGCGGGTGTTGTTGGGATGATAGAAATTTGATTTTATTGGGATAGCTTTATGAGGAGATAGAGTAAACCTTGAGGAACATTAGCTTGTTTCCTATTTAGAAGGACGAGGTATTATTTTCATTTTGCTCAAGTTGAAAACACGTGATTTGGAAAGCTTTGTTTGTCTGTTCCCAGAAGCCCTGATTGAAGTTAGGTGGATGAAACACTTTGAGAAAAAGATGTCAGTTTGGAACTGTTAGGAAATAGGTTACCTTAGCCTGAATTTAGTTTGGAAATTTCAGCCCAGAACCGCTTGGTTATAACCCTGATATTCAAACTTGAGAAGGTCTAACCTCATTTATGTGACACCTCAAGGAAGAGGCTACCAAACTCCACGAGCGCGAATTGAAAAAATAGTTAAGTTAAACCTCTAGATATGATTGAAAAGCAAACACTGTCTCTGTTGTTTGAGTATTGTAAAGCAGTCATGTCGGGAAAGGTAAGATTGCATGTTTACTGTGTTTTGAAATCTTTCAAATTGTGAATCGCTTGGTTTGTTGTATTTTACCTGCTTTTGCATAATCTCTTTTATCGTTAAAATCTTTGCAGCATTATGTACTTATATTTTAGTGAAAGACATCTTGTTAAATAAAAAAATCTCTCAAATTAGATTTTAGTCTGGGATCTGACTTGTCCAGTAATAACATCAGTTAGGATCATAACACCCCATGGATCTCTAATTCTAGGAGATTTCTTGGATCGTCCTCAATGTAGAAAGACACACATTAATCTCTTAACTTCTCTGCCATTTTCTCTATTGTTCTTTATGTTCTTCCGATATTTCTTGTAATAGAACCACATTTGTCTTAGCCAAATGTTTCCTAATTAAATGCCTATAGAAAATTTTGTTGCCTGTTACTGTGTTTGTGCTAGTTTATATTTGTATTCTGTTCCCTTTTTCTTTATTAACATCTTGGTTCTCTTTTGCTGTGTGCTAAAACTGTCCTACCTGTCAGGTTTATTACTGTTTGTGGCAACTTTATACCCCTTTTCTTTTAATCTTACATAATCCTGAACTTCCTTTGTTCACCATAGTTGATTGGCTGTTTTGTTTTATCAGAGCCTTGATGGGATGTACAGTTGCTATAACTGACGTCATAATTATTTAAAGACTATCCATTGCCTCTGCACCATCCTACTTTACAATTGTACCGATCAACCTCAACCGATTTTCCCATCAAACCTTTGTCATTTCCTTTATTCAAGTTCAACACCGTGGTTTAAGTTTGAATTATCTCACTTTTCAAACATACTATAGAATCTATCATGACGTGGTCTCTCATCCCAGGAGGCTGGAAGAACACCAAGCCAGGCAGCAGTTGGATGAAAGGAGCAGTCAATCACCACCATTCCACCTCTCTTCACCCCCCCCACCCCCACCCCCAAAACCTTTATCTGCAGCTCTTGTGGTAAATGTGCTTGAGTTGTTAACACGCATTGTTTTGGAACGGAGGTTGGGCTTTGTGAAGTGTAATAATAAAGCAATTTCTAATGATTTCAAATGATTTGGAGCATCTTTGTTGCTCCCAACATCAATTCTGCAAATGCATCAGTTTCACTCATCCATGATAAACTGCTATTATTGCTGAAAATAACATTATTGTTTTGATGTCACAATATGAATAACATGGAGACTACCAGAGTGAGGACTGGGACCTGAAGTTGGTTCATGAGATCCAGTAAGGCCGCCATGGAGTTCAGACCACGTTACAACAGTCGCATTTCTGCTGTAACAGGCCCTCGCTCTCTCAGTTTTCACTGATGGTAATAATTTTCAAGGCTTAAAATGGAGTCATAGTGGGAAGTGTTTGGGAAGTACAAGGGTAAGTCCTCTTAAATCTCCATGTAGAATACATGGATGCTAGAAGTTGATCAGGAACTTGACAGATCAGACCGTACACAGATATTTCCTCGTGAGAAGAAAGAGAAATAGGCCACACTTTTAAAATAAGAGGTTGTCCATTTAATGAGGAACTGAGGAGATTTTTTTCTCTCTCTCTGAGCGATGTGCATGTGGAATTGAGGCCAGAATCAGGTCAGCAATGATCTGTTTTATTAGATGATAGAGTAGGATTGTGGGATCAAGTAGCCTATTTCTGCTAATTTGTATCTTCATATGTCATAGAATCATGAGCATGGAAACAGACCCTTTTGTCCAACTAGTCCATTGTCAACCATGTCCCCAAACTAAGCTAGTCCCATGCGTCTTTGTTTAGCCCCTGTCCTTCCAAACCTTTTCTATTCATGTACTTATCCAAATGTCTTTTAAATGTTGTAATTGTGCGTGCATTCACCCTTTCCTGTGGCAGTTTATTCCGCACACGAACCACACTCTTGTATTAAAAAAAAGTTGTCCGTTATGTTGTTTTTAAAACTTTCTCCTCTCACCTTAAAAATATGCCCCCTTGTTTTGAACTCCCCCACCATCAGGAAAAGACCCTTTGCTCTTCATGATTTTATAAATCTCTATAAGGTCACCCCAACCTCCTATGCCCCAGTAAAAAAAGTGTCACCTATTTTTATAACTCACCCTCCATTCCTGACAACCTCCTGGTAAATCTTTTCTGAACCCTCTCCAAATTAATAATATCCGTCCTATAGCAGGGTGATCAGAAGTGCACACAGCAGTCCAAAAAAGGCCTCACCAACATCCTATACAACCTCAACACAACATCCTAACTCCTATGCTCAAAGGACTGAGAAATGAGGGCAAGCATGGCAAGCACCTTCTTAACCATTCTGACTACCTGTGACCTAATGTTCCAAGAATTAGTTCTCTCTATTCTATAACACTACACAGGGCCCTAATATTAATTGTACAAGTGTGCTACCCTTGTTTGTTTCACAACATGCAATACCTCGCACTTATCCAAATTAAACTCCATCTGCCTCTCCTCAGCCCATTGACACAATGTCTTGTGGTTTTGTTATAAACCTGTTATTTCACATGATGGGGTTGTTGCTGACTGTGTGACCATTTATTGTCCATCTGAATTTCCCATGAGGAACTGATGGTGAGCTGCCACCTTAAAACATTGTGGTCCTTGGGTATAGGGACACACACAGTGCTGTTGTGAAAGGAATTGCAGGACTTTGACCCAGCAACAATAAAGAAACAGCAGTATAGTTCCAAATTGATTTGTTGTGTGGCTTGAAGGAGAACGTATGGGTAATGGTGTTCTCATGTGCATTCTGCTCTCATCCATTTAGGTGGTAGAGTTCATGGATTTGGAGTAAGGAGGCCTTTACAGGAAAGATAGGGGTGCGTGTGTCCTGTGTTTTTTGTACTGCCTAGGTTGATATTTGATGTTGTGTCCAGTTGCATTCCTCATTGTCTTTTATCTGAGAAGTCATTAATGACTGTACCACATTGTTGTAGATCTGAAGTTGCGTAACAAGGCAAATAGAGATTTCCTTCACCGAAGGGCATTAGTGAACCAGATGGGTTTTTATGGTATTGGTTTTACACCTGTTGTTAGACTAATTTTTAATTCCAGATTTATTTAATATAAATTCCATTAACTGTCTTGACAAGATTTGAACTGTCAGAGAATTAGCCTGGGCCTGTAGATTACTCGTGCAGTGATATTGTGACTAACCAGTATTTCCACTTCAGTTCCTTAAGAAAACTTCCAATTTTCAGTCAACGAGTAGTATGTAATATGACTAGGGTAAAAAGTGCATGAGATGGCTCCTTGTTTGGACTACATAACCTTGAGTACTGGTAAAAGTTAACCCCTGACTTTTGGCTAAAACGCCCTTTTCTCATATATCATGTGAGTCGATCCCTGACTTTCGACCAAAAAATCTAAGCTCTTTCCAGTTACTACATACTGTCTGCTGACATCATGCATGCCCGAGTGCAAACTTATTTATTCATAGAATCATTGAGTAGTGCATCATCAAAAGCAACTGTTCAACTCCATTTGTCTGTGCAAGTTAACGTGTGATGTCAGGGTTACCACCTCTCTAATGCATGCAGCGTTCCTGTCATCCCACCCTCTAATATGACATTATGAAAGAATTGTAGATACATAGTCTAATTCATTCTTATAGTTGTTGAGCCTTAAGCAGTCTCCAAAATTAACCTGTTCAGATCTGACACATTACCTGTCTGAGAGTCACTGTCTCTGGGTTCAAATTCTACGCCAGAACTTAATAATCAAGGAACTGCATTTTTTGCACAGCAAACAAGTTGCAAATTAAGTATTTAAATATTTCTAATACACGCCAAGAGTGGAAGAGGTTTCTCGTTATCCATGAAATAGAAAGAAATTTGGAGCCTCTACCACAGCTCCAAACTACAACATGTATGTAAAAATACATGTTACCCTAGCAACTGTGATTCCCTGTAACATGGCACCGTATTTTTTTATTCCATTTGAAACTAGTGTGAAATTATATTAGGCATTTAAATGACCTTATTCACTTAGTATGACAAAATAGTCATCGATTTTTGCTGCAGAATGCTCTTAATCTGTAGCTGCTGGTGTACAAATCAACAAATGTTAGGCAGTTCAAGCTGGAAGTTAAATTGCAAGAATGAGGAATTGTATGGTTCGATTAAAACAAAACATGATTTAATTTTATTGTGATGAATGTTAACCAGCCATAAGTACTGATTGCTTTTTCAGGCCAACAGGAAACTGAAGATCAGAGTCACAAGATCAGTGTCCACATAGCTCTGCTGCCTTTTGGGGCAAAAGGGGATTTTTTGATTAGTTTCTTCTGTTAACGAATGCCATAATTGGTGTTGCTTGCGTTGCGGTCATGCTCTGTAACAAATCAAATGTGAAAATGACCTTCTTAGCAAAGACATCTGGCAGTATAATTATGGTAACTTAGTGGCTTCGTATAGATTGTTAAATGGGGCTCCACCTGTTTTGTTTAAAGAACAAAAACACGTCTGGGGAAGAAAATAAGTGCTGTAAATCTGTTTTGTTTGCCTATTTTAAATAAGTACAATAATCACAATTATTTACGTGTTATGGTAGAGAGAAATGCTTTTATTTCTGAAATGGAATATATTTTCTGTGCAGTAAGGTATCGGAGATGTCAAATATAGCGTTTTTCCCTCCATGCTGTCCAGAAGCATGTATCCTTGGAGCATCTGTACGACCAACTTTCAACTCTTGAGATTTCTTTGGGTAAATTTTAGTATTTATTTGGCAGCGGTTTAATTTGTTATTAAATGTAGATCTGACACAAAGGAAAGACATTCCATTTGAAGAGGGGATGAGCTAGGAGATGGGAAGGGACATTAAGTTGGATGAAGTGAGGTGTACCAGACCCTCGCTGGTTCCTGCTTCTGCTGGTATGGGCAGAAAGGCCCATGACCAACCTTTTCGATGTTTTCTAATCAGCCTTTTCAGAGCTGTCGTTACATAGCTCTGGAACAGGTGGAACTTGAACCTGCGTTTTCTGGCTCAGAGGGAGGGACCTACCACTGTGTCACAAGAACCTATGCCCAACCTTTTCACCCTGCTGTTAATTTGTTTCTTAAGTGTCCTAATTAAGGATCCCTTCAGGACATCTATCTGCAGGTGTGCCTTCCTGAAAACAGCACTCCTGGAGGTGAAATGAACTTGGACTGTTTGTCGTCTGGGGTTAAGGAGCACCCTCAATCAATGGCACTTATCGAGGGCATGGACGTAGGCAGGAGGCTAGCTTCTGAGATTTAGACCCCTGTCACTGTTTCTAACTCCCCACTCCCCAACCCCTTGTCTTAGGAAGCCTGCTCCAGAATATCCTTCCCTGAAAACAACATACAGATGTACAAGCTCATGCTCACACTGGAGGGAATGATGTCAGATTCAATTTGTACCAACATCTCAGGGTATTTTGATCCTTAAGTAATTGTGGTGACACGTTTCTAAGGATTTGTCTTGTTACTAATGGGCCAATGACAGTTGACAGCAGAATTTTTGTGCATATCTGAGACTGTCATCCATTGTGAATAGTGATTACAAATAATTGGTATAGGTTTATGATGATGCAAATGCAGTTTGCAGCTATTTTAAATAACCTGCTCCAACTTGTAATGACACACCTCCAGGGCGGGGAGGTGTCAAACCCAGTCTTCCTATCAGAGACAGGGACACTGCCACTACAACAGATGAAGTTACAGTTCCTTTAAACAACCTGTTTGTCTATGTTATGTCATATCTCTGGGAAGGCAGGACTCAAACTGAGACTTTCTGGCTCAGAGGCACTAGGGAAATTACCAGAACGAGACCTTATAAGGTTTGCAGTTATTTTAATCAACCCATTCACACATGCATACACTTAGGACAGGCGGTACTTGAACCTGGACCTTCTGGCCTAGAGGTAGGAGGAATTTAGGTTTGTATGTCCCACTGTTAAGTTGCCAGTACTATGTGTACAACCAAATTTGACCTTGTGTACATGTATTTTCTATTGAAGAATTCAAATATAGACAGTATCTCTTAGCATCAGTAGCTTACAAATTCTAAATGTTTTGGCTGGAGTATTTTAACAAAAGACATTTGGTGAAATTGTAACTTAAATGATCAAATCTGGAATTGAAAACTAATCTAATGACGACCATGAAATCATTGTTGTAAAAGCCCATCTGCTTGTCTGAGGTTCTTTAGAGAAGGAAATCGGTTGTCCTTACCTGATCTGGCCTGCACGTGACTCCAGATAGACAGCAGTATGTTTGACTCTTAACTACTTTCTGAAATGGCCTAGTAAGCCATGCACTTCATGGTAGGTATAACAACATACCTTTAAAAGGCATAATGTTTCTGTATATTTTCACAGGACATGTTCATGGTATTGCCACTGAATCATGGCACGTGATCCAAGTGTATAAAGATCACATACTCGATCTTAACTGACATCACTTGAAGCATGGCTTGCTAATATGCCTGTGAAACTTAGAGGAATCATAGAATCCCTACAGTGCAGAAAGAGGTCATTTAGCCCATTGAGTCTCCACTGACCCTCCAAAGAGCATCCTACCCAGGACACCCCATCCCTATAACCCTACATTTACTCTGGCTAAACCACCTAGCCTGTACATCTCTAGATACGTGGGGCAACTTAGCCTGGCCAGTCCACCTAACCCGCACATCTTTGGACTGTGGGAGAAAACCAGAACACCTGGTGGAAACCCACACAGACACAGAGAATGTGCAAAAACAAAGTTGCTGGAAAAGCTCAGCAGGTCTGGCAGCATCTGTGGAGGAGAAAACGAGTTAACGTTTCGGGTCCAGTGTTCTGAGGAAGGGTCACCGGACCCGAAATGTTAACTCTGTTTTCTCCTCCACAGATGCTGCCAGACCTGCTGAGCTTTTCCAGCAACTTTGTTTTTGTTCCTGATTTACAGCATCCGCAGTTCTATTGGTTTTTACAGAGAATGTGCAAACTCCACGCAGTCACCCAAGGCTGGCATTGAACCTGACAGTGTGAGGCAGCAGTGCTAACTAGTGTACCATTGTGAAGATAATATTTTTGTGTATTAGTGAGCTGTAATAAATGTCTGGATTCTTCACATTATCTGTGCCAAGTGTTTTATGAGGGTTAACATAAGCATTGTCACCTCACATTAAAATACCTTTTTTAAGGAAAAACTGAGAACAAAATTGGCAACAAATACTTGCCGTGCTAGTGATTGCCATGAAAAAAAATTAAGGAGTTTTTTTTCCTAATGGCATATATAAGGGTGTTAACATAATATTCCACGTTTGTTTAAAAAGTTATGCTACTGTAAAAGTTGAGAGTCTTTTTATAGTATGCTAATTGAAAATAATGAACATTTCAATAGTGTGGCTGTGGCTCATGTGCCATTTAAATTTAAATCAACTGTCACATAGAACTGAGCTTCTGGGCACTAAGCAATTAATATGGAAATGTGCCGATAAATATTTATACAGATGTCCTAATTATACAGTAAACTTAAATGTGCTCTGAAATGAGATTTGTTCAGACATCAAAGGCACGGCTGGCTTGTTAATAGGATATAGATTTGCATAAGGCACTAATCAGGCGTATGCTGATTAAATTTCATTATGGAAACTGCCAGCTGCAATCTTTGTTTCCATTTCATGACAAAAAAGGGGGAACTTTTAACGGTTCAGTTGCCTTGACAGTGAGAAACCAGTCAAGCCAGGAAGGCACTCTGTGACAGCTTAAGCTTTTTGATTATTTTTGAAATCGTTGAGATGGTTTAAATTTTGGCAAAGATTGGAAAGAGTTTATTTTCCCCCTAAATCTGTTTCACCGCTCCCTACAGTGGATCAACTGAATTTGCCATGTTGGTGGGCAGAGAATTTACTGTAGGTGGTACGTAACTTATTTAGTCAAATAAAATATGGAAATTGGATGAATATGTGCATACTGGGGATTAAAATATCATTCATCATGTGCTGTGAATTATTCGGTTGACATTGAATTTTGCAATAGCTCGTTTGTTGTAAATATTGGAAAGTAAGCTAATATCATGTGGATGTTTATAGTATTTGTAATTAACAATATTAAATTACCTATAGTCCTTTTTGAGATCAAGGAAATCTGCTAAGATCCATTAGTTTTTTGTCCCTGCAACAAAAGACTTGTGATGTGTGTTGGCAAATGAAACTTTTGTTTTTAAAAAAAGGCCTTCCAGTTCTGTAAGGTTGTAATCGCATTTTTGATGATGTGCAGACAGTATTCTTGTACCCTATGTTATCATTGTCTGCTTTTAATGCCCAAATATTTTTAAAAATGTGCTGCTCTTCTTGTGGTATAATACAGAATGTTCGCATTATCAGAGGAACATTCTGCTTTAATATCGGTGTGTAGTTTATATTAATTGTTTTGGATCCCAGATGATAACATCTAAAAACTTGCAGTTCTGCTTACGTTAAAAAGCTTTCTTAAAAAAAATTGTATATAGTGTATATTACCAAAATGATGTATTGTTTAACAAGGTGCTCTTAGAAAAATGTGACTTTTATTTTCAAGTAAGGCCTTTTGGAAATTTTCAGACTGTATTAGCTTTTGTTCTGTTAACTGAGCTAAATTGTATGGATATTATAGTGATGGCCCTCTGTTGAAACTGGAGCAGGTATAGGCCTATGGTTTAAGATGGGAAATTACTATATTGAAATTCCATGTGCAAGCTAGTTGAATTTACTCTTCAAATGTTTTGCAGAGATATTTCAAGTGACTCGTAATTATAATTACAGTTCATTCCTTCAGTAATTTTGTGAAATGGATGTTAGAAATCAGTGATCATCTCCTTTGCTAGTGTGTATATTTTCTGGAATGGTTGCCATTGGATGGAAATACTAACAGAATCTCAGTTTTGATTTAGATTTCAGTGAAGGTTTATAGCAGACATACAAATTTCTATGCAATGCGCAGAAGGGTTTTTCATATGAAAATTTTGACAGGGTTGATTGGCAGGAAGTTTTGAGTGTCCTTTTGTGTTTGGATAAAGTATTTTGAGCTGTATTTTATCCGAGTGAAGTAGCCAACAGTATATAACCCATTCATTTTTAAATGTATTTTCTAGGATCCCTCTGATTTTTTTCAGAAGTTATCAATTTACTGTGGGTTCCTTATTCTTTTGAATTAGAAGGCGTCATCTTAACCTATAAGAATAAATACATGTCAAAAGTAATTCACTAGCCCTTGAGATATCAAAAGTTCACATGAACCACTATTTAGCTGCAACTGAACTGAAGTGTAACGATTCCTGTTTAACTTTGACCAGAACAGACCACAGGCATGAAACAAGTCCAGGACATTCTACTCAAAGTGTTTTTTTTGGATGGAATATATGCATGTGATAGAAAACAGAAATCCATGTCAGAACAGTAGGATGCATTCAAGAAGGACACAGGGAGAATACAGAGCCAACATGTTCCAATAAAGACAATGGGTGGCACCAACAAATTCTGTGAATCCTGACTATCAAAGGATATAGATGACTGGATAAAGGGATGCTTATGGTAAACACCAAGGGCTCACAATAAAAGAAGCATTTAGAGGAGTACCGCAAAAGGAGGGCATGAAAGAATAGTGGCAGGTAAAAGTAAAGAAAATCCTAAATCATTTTACAAATGCATTTGGGAGAAAAGGATAACTTGTGAAAGAGTCAGGCTCATAAAAGACAGTGATAATTTTCATGTGGCGCCAAAGACATTGGCAGGGTTTTAACTGAATGCTTTGTATTAGTGCTTATTAGTGAGAGGGGTGATATGGGTATATAAATCAAGGAGGCAGACAATGATATAATTAAAGAAATTAGCGAAGAAAAGAGAATCTGAGTGATTTGACAGGCTTAAAAGTTGATAAATCTCCAGGGTGGGATAAACTGTATCTCAGGCTGTTAAATGAGGCAGGGAAAGAAATAGTAGTGGCACTGGCAATATTTTTCAGTTCCTCTCTGGCCACAGTAGAAGTGCCAGAGGACTGGAGGACAGCCAGTGTGATACCATTAATTCAAGAAAGCAGCAAAGGATAAACCAGAAAACTACAGACCAGTCAGTCTAACCTTGGTGGTGAGGAAGTAATGAAAGAAATTCTGAGGGACAGAATTAATCTGCACTTGGAGATGCAGGGATTAATCAAGAACTGTCAGCAGGGCTTTTTTTAAAGGAAGGTTATGTCTGACCAACATGATTGAATTCTTTGAAGAAGTGAGAAATAATTTTTAAAAAGGCAGGAAATGAGGGTAATAAATTTGACGTAGTCCACTAGGACTTCAGCAAGGCTTTTGTTAAGGCCCTGAGTGGGCATTGGTAGCGAGGGTAGGAGCCCATGGGATCCAAGGAAATTCGGCAAATTGAATCCAGAATTGGCTGAGTGCCAGGATGCAGAGGGTGATGGTTGAGGGATGTTTTTGTGACTGTGTCCATGGGTTTCTTTAAAGATCAGTGTTTGAATTCTTGTTGTTTGTGGTATATATGTGATTCAGACTTGAATGTCAGATAGTTGATCAGTAAGTTGATGATACGAAAATTGACTGGGTGGTTAGTAGGGAGGAGGATAATCTTAGATTACAGGAGGTTCATCATAGAATCCCCACAGTGTGGAAACAGGCCACATGGCCCAACAAGTCCACGCCGCCCCTCCGAAGAGCATCCCACCCCTACATTTCCCTTGTCTAACCCACTTGACCTAAAGACCCTTGGGCAATTTAGCATAGCCGGTTCATTTACCCTGCACATCTTTGGACTGTGGGAGGAAACCAGTGCATCTGGAGAAAACCCATGCAGACATGAGGAGAATGTGCAAACTCCACACAGACAGTCGCCCGAGACTGGAATCAAACCCGGGTCCCTGGTGCTGTGAGGCAGCAGTGCTAACCACTGAGCCACCGTGCCATCCTGTTATAGACAGGCTGGTCAGATGAAGTGGTCAGTGGCAAATGGAATTCAATCTAGATAAGTATGAGATATTACACTCGGGCAGGACAAACAAAGTAAGAAAACACATGATTAATGGACCCTGAAGCACTGAGGATCAGAGGGGCCTTGGTGCTCATGTCTACTGGCCCATTAATGTAGCAAGGCAACTTGCATTTATTAGGTAAGGCAGAAAGTTTAAAAGCAGTAAGGTTATGCTTAACTGTTGGTTAGGCCACAACTATTGTTTGCAGTTCTGGAATCCACTTGAAAGAATGAATGTAATAGCACTGGAGAAGGTGCAAAGAAAATTCACCAGAATGTTGTCTGGGCTGGAGAGTTTGACTTGTGAATAGAGAATTGGTGATGTGTTTTTGAGATGGCTACAGAGACGCATGTCTGGGAACCAGTCATAAAGTATTGAATCCAGTGTTTGTAGTTATGTCTTCGAAACCTCACATCATTGACAACAAGCTTGTATCCTTTTGGTTCCTTTTCCCCTCCAATTGAGTAAAGTCATATACTTCATAGACACTGTTTTGCCAGAACTTCAGTCTCCTCCATAATTCTATCAAAGATGCCCCTCCAAAGTATTGAAAAAACAAAGGACCCTGTTATTCTGTGAAACTGCAAAACTCTTAATTACATTGAAGTGCTAAACACCATATCAGCCTTCACAGTACTGGTAAATCTCAGACACCAACGTCCAGCTAGTTTTGTTTGCATTCAATTTTCTGTGAATGCTCTGCTTTAAATATGGTGAATTAACTTTTAAATATATGATTTCTAAGATAAAGTCCACTTTGCCCATTTTACATAATAAAGTCCATGGAATCTTAATCACAAATCATCAATTTAAATTTCAGTACTAAAATAGCATATTAAAAATAGCTGAATTTGGTAATAAACAATATCCTTGATGTTATAATTTGTATCCCATCTTCTGATTCACTGCAAGCAACTGTCACTGAGGATCTGCTAATTGCATATTACAGGTGAGATATTGGAGAGCACCTCCTCAGGAGTTTCCACAAATGAGTCCCTCAGTTTTTAAATCTCTAAGTTACACTTTTATAAAATCAAGGTCCTCTTAAATGCTAGATGCTCCTTAGCTGCAGAGTAAAAATGTCAAGCGCATTCTCTGTGGTTTTCAAATATCAATTAACCCAAGTCATCTTTTTTCAGTTAGTCCCCCATCAGTCTACTTTCTGCCATCAATAAAGTGATGGAAGATGCCATTAACAGCACTATTGAGTGACACCTGCTTAGTATTAATTTTGCTCACTAACAGTTTGGATTCTGTTAGGGCCACTCAGCTCTTGACCTTAATACGGCTTTGGTTCATACATGGACAAAGTAGCTGAATAAAGTTTTTGATAAGATTTGTACCTCAGGTTGTAAACTTGCTTGCTGAGCTGGTGTGTTTGGTTGCAGATGTTTCGTCACTCTGCTACATAACATTGTCAGTGCGCCTCCAGTGAAGCATTTGTGTTCTGTCCTGCTTGTTATTTGTACGCATCGGTTTGTTGGGGTGGTTGGCATTACTTGTGGTTCTGTTTTTCAGTAGTTTGTACACTGGGTCCAGTTCAATGTATTTGTTGATGGATGGAGCTGAATTCCAGAGGTGAGAAGAGAGTGACTTCCCTTGGCATTGAGGCAGGATTTGACTGGGTGTACCTTCAAGGAATTTTTGCAAAATTAGAATCAATGGAAATCAGGGGGAAATCTCTCTGCTGATTGGAATCATACCTAGCACAAAGCTTGGAGGCCAGTCATCCAAATCCAGGACATTACTGCAGGAGTTCCTCAGGGCAGTATCATTGGCCCAACCGTCTTCATCTGCTTCATCACTGATCTTCCCTTCATCACACAGTCAAAGTGGCTGATAACTGTACAGCGTTCAGCAACATTCACAGCTGCTCAGACGCTCAAGCTGTCCATGTCCAAATGCATCAGGTCCTGGACAACAGCCAGGTTTGGACTTTCAGAGTTGCAAGTAACATTCACGCTGCACAAGTGCCAGACAATGACCATACCAGTAAAGAGAGGATCTAATATCTCCTCTTGACATTCAGTGCTACCACTGGATTCTACACTATCCAGCATCCTGGGCATTGCCATTGACCAGAAACTCAACTGGACTCGCCATATAAATTTGGTGGCTACAAGGAGAGGTCAGAGGCTCAGAATCCTGCAACAGCAAACTCTTCTCCTGACCCCCCAAAGCCTGTCCACTGTCTACAAGGCACAAGTTAGGGTTGTGTTGGAATACTTCCTACTTGCCAAAATGAGTGCAGCTCAAACACTCAACAAATTTAATGCCATCTAGGATAAAGCAACCTGCTTGTTTGATAATACATTCACTGCCTCCTCCCCTGAGGCATCATAGCAACAGTGTGTACCACCTACAAGGTGCAGTACAGAAATCCACGGCTTTTTAGACATCATCTTCCGGACACACTACTTCTACCATCTAGAAGAACAAGGGCAGAGGATACATGGTAGGATCTGCAAGTTCCCTCTAAGCCATTCATCATCCTGACTTGGAAGTTTATCACCATTCTTCCACTGGCTGAAAAGACTGGAGCTCCTTTTCTAACAGCATTGTGGATGTACTTATACCAGATGGCCTGCAGAGTTTCAAGAAGGCAGTACACTGCCACCTTCTCAAGGGCATCTAGGGATGAGCAGTGAATGCTAGCTCAGCCAGCAACCCAAAAATAAAACGTTCTGAGCCAAATAACTCTGCTCCTCACTTTCCAAGACCTGTCCACATATGCAAAGTGCACAAGACAAGATAGTTATGGAATACTTCCCAGTTGCCTGAAGTGGTTCCAACAACACTCAAGAAACATAGTGCCAAAGCGAAGCGACTTGATTCATTAGCATCCCATCAACTATCTTTAACCATTTACTTCCTCCCCCAATATTCTGTAGTATCTCAACAAGACTGCTTCAGTAACACCTTCCATGCCCATGACCTCTACCTCCTGGACGAATAGGTGCAGCAGTTGCAAGGGAATACCACCATCTGCAATTCCTGTCAAAGCCAAAGTGCACCCTGGCTCCATATTGCTGTGTCACAGTATCAAAATTTTGCAACTCCCTCCCTGAGCCGGAGTAAGCCTTTTGGCTCCTAAAGTCTGCACCGCCATTCAACAAGATCATGGCATAACTGCCCCAGGTCTCCACTTGTCTTTCATGTCAGCTCAGCACAGCAGTCAATTCCCTGATGTTTCAAATGTCTGCTTCCTACTTAGATACTTCCAATGATCTACGTTCCACAACCTAGAAATTCCTTTGCATCTCAGCTTTAAATACATATCCTTTTCTTCTGTACCTACAGCCCTACTATGAGACACTAGTCATTTCAATATCTACCGTGTCGAGTCCACTCAGAATCTTGTGTTTCAGAGTGATCGCCCCTTATTCTTCTAAACGGTACGAATAAAGGCCTAATGCTGTTTAGCCATTCTTAGTCAACCCCTTCATTCCAAGATTCAGCATATTGACTCTCTGTTGAATAGCTTCCAATGCTATTTTTTTTAAATATGGGAACCAAAACTGTACTTAGTACTCTATGTGCAGCCTCACCAACATCCTGTAAAGTTGTAGCAATACATCGCTGTTTTTAAAAGTCCAATCCCCTAGCTATAAAGGCCAAAATTTCATTTGCCTGTTTAATTACTTGCAGTATTTGCATGCTAACTTTTTAATGTTTCACTCTCAAGAAGATCTAGATCCATCGTTGCTGCACTTTTTGGGTTTCTATCCATTTAAGTAATAGCCTGCCTTTTGATTCTTGTTATCTTCCATTTTCCCGTATGAAACTCCGTCTGCCAGGTTTTTGCTCACTTACTCAACCTATCTACATCCCCTTGCAGACTCCTTATGGCATCATCACAACATGTCCTCCCATCTAGTTTTGTTTTGTTTTGTCAGCAAATTTGGACGCTGTGCACACTTCTCCCTCCTCCAACTCATTAATATAGATTGCAAACAATTGAGGCCTTATGACTGATGTTTGTTATTCTCCACTAGTTATATATTTCTAACCTGAAAAAGACCCATTAAGCCCGACTCTGCCTTCTGTATATTTACCTATCCTCAATCCATGTTAATATTATTAACCCCGATACTGTGAGCTCTTATCTTGAACATTAAACTTTCATATGGCACCAAATCGAATGCCTTCTGAAAATCCATATATACTACGTCTGCTAGTTTCTTTTTATCAACTCTGCCTATTATATCCTCAAAGAACTGTAGCAAATTTATCAAAGGTGATTTTCCTTTCTCAAAACCACATTGACTCTGGTTGTGTTAAGCTTTTCTAAATGAAACACTATTTCTTTCATAATAATGAACTTCTGTATTTTTCCAGTGACAGCTGTTGGGCTAACTGGTCTATAGTTTCCTGCATTCTGTCTCTCTCCCTTCTTGAAGAAGGCCTTCACATTAACAGTTTTAAATACACTGAAAACCTCTTGAAATCCAGTGAGTTCTGGAATATTTTGACTATTACCTCTGGTATCTTTGCAGCCACTTTCATTAAAACTCTTGAGTGCAGTCCGCCAGGTCCTAGCGACTTGCCTAACTTCAGTCCTGTTATTTTGTCAGATACCTTATCAGAAGAGACTTTGTATGACTGTGTTTAGCTTTACTCCCCTTAGTACCTTGCTTATTTGTTATCTTTGGGATGTTTATCATGCTCTTCATCGTGAAGACCAATGCTAGTTTGTTATCTGCTAGTTGCCTGTTCCCCACGATCTATTCCCTAGTTACCTAGTAGTTACCTAGTTGCCTGTTCCCCACGATCTATTCCCTAGTTACATTCTCCAAGGGTCCCATGCTTGTTTTAGCTATTCTTTTATTACCATAGGAGCTCTTGATGTTTGTTTTCATCTTCCTTAAAATGCATTTTCATAATTAATTTTCTCCACCTTTTATTTGTTGGTGTACCTTTCCAAGAAGTATGGCTGTTCAAAAATGCAACTCACCATTGCCATCTCGTGGGTAATGAAGGATCAGCAATAAATTTGGACTTTGCCGCTGATGCCCACTTGCCATGTACAGATTAAAAATATACCTGTCATTTAAACTGGATTATTTCCATTGACATAGTCCTTAACTCTTAGAAATTAAGAGTAAATGCTTGGAAAGTTGAAATCAGACGGAAGAATCTCCTATGTAGGAAAAGTAGCTGAAGTAACTGTTGAATACTTAGAGATTAGGGAATTAATAATGAGAAACAAGAAAATGGTAGATATGTTCTAGTATTTAGCAGAATTTCCTGGGTTCTAGAAAGGTCCCAGCAGATTAGCAAAACCTCAGATATAATTCAAGAAAAATAAGAGACAGAAAACCAGAAACTATAGGTCAGTTAGATTAATATCTAAAGTTTTCGAGAAGATTTGCAATTAAATATACCGGCTTGGCGAACAAGTCTACAACCTCATGGATTAATATTTGTCATTGGGAAAACACTGGAATTCATTATTATTAATAAAGGAGCAGCAGTGCATTAAAAATCGTAAAGAAAACTAAGTAGAATCGGCATTGTGTTTGACTAATTTATCAAAGCTGTTTCTGTACAGGAATCAGCATAGTCTATTTGTGTTTCCAAAAGGTATCTGATGAGGTGCCACATTAAAGGTTGCAACAGAAAATATAAGCTCATGGTGTTGAAGATAATATATCTGCATAGATAGAGGACTGGCTAACTGATACAAAACAAAGTCATAATGAGTGGATAAGATTCCTGATGGCAAACTATTATAAAAGTAGTACCGTAGAGTTTGTTGTGGGTCTCAATTATTTACAGTTTATGTTAATAACTTTATGAAGGGACTGAGTGTATCGTAGCAGATATGCAGGCAGTTCAAAAATGTCAGAAAACCCACTGTGTTTGTGTTTGTGCAGTGTGGAGATGACAGCAGATTCAAAATGATGCTTCTTCAATTAGAAGAGTCCTACTGGACTTGAAACATTAACTCTTTCTTTCTCCACAAATGCTTCCAGACGTACTGAGTTTCTCTTAATATTTTCTGTGTTTGTTTCAGATTTTTACCATTTGCAATATTTTATTTTTATTTGCATTTTTAAACATTTGCTTTACCCATATGTCAAATGGCAGGAACGGTTTCAAACTGCAGTTCAAGTATCTGCAACTGCAGGAAATTTAGCTCACAGTCAGTGGGCTGGGAGGCGGTTACACCCCTTAGGATAGAATCTTCTGATTTTGCCATGGTCAGTGACAGTAAAGTGTGAGGTAGGTATGGGGATCCAGAGGCCAGAATCTTAAACCTATGCAATTATATAAATGATTTGTGGTATGATTGGCTTATTTGAATGAGAGTGAGGACTTCACAGTTGATGAGCTAACTGACTACGACATCATGATCCTGGAAGCCATTCAAGCAGAAGGAGCAAAGGGGAATCTAGTGTCAGTCAGGAACAGTATTGTGAGCGGAATTGACACTGTTCTCTGCAGCAAAACTTGAGAATCTAGATGACTTGTGTTTATGCTGTGTGAGAGTTTGTAATATCTGCTCCAGGCTGGAGAAAAGCTTGAAGTGGAAGGGGGACGTGATCCTCTGGTTGAGGTCCATGTAGATACCAACACAACTAGAAAAGAAATTCTGCAGAGTATGAGAAGCTAGGTGCTAACTTAGAAAGTGAAGCCATAAAGGTAATAAGCTCTGGATCATTACCGTTCAAAGACCAGACGTTTTCAAATCAAACTGGTTAGAGATGTTATTACACACATCTGGAGCAGATGGAATGTTAATCGGGATCTCCTGGCTCAGCGATAGGAACATTGCCACTGTGAAATGCGAGCCTTTAAGGCTCAAACTTACAGCTCCAGAGTTGATTAGAAGCAGGTGATGCTCATTGAATTTGGTATTTTCTGAATAAAAAAGGGGGGCCCTCTTGTGGAACAGTGGTATTATCCCTACTCCAGGATTTGAAGGCCAGGTTCAAATCCCACCTGCTCCAAAGGTGTGTAATAACATCTCTGAAGAGGTTGTTTAGAAAAACTGGTTTGATTTTAAAAAAAGTGCCATCTTGTGGCGCATTGTACTGTCCCTATGACTGGACTGGGATGCTCGGGTTCAAGTCCCATCTGCTGGAAAGACGTGTAATAGCATCTCTGAAGAGGTTGATTTAAAAAAAAGGTGAAATAAAAAGTTGGACCAAAAAAGGATGGTTGTCCTGTGGAACAGTGGTAGCATCCTTGCTCCTAGACTGGGAATCTGGAGTTCAAGTCCCATCTCCTGGAGAGACATATAATAACATTGCTGAACGGGTTGATTAGAAAAATTGGATCACCAAAGGGGCTGTTGTGGCACTGTGATAACGTCCCTGCCTTGGAGCCAGGAGGCCTGAGTTCAAGTCCCACCTGCTGCAGATCTGTGTAATAATATCTTTGAGTAGGTTAATTAGAAAATATCTCTCGGATTAAAAAAGTCTGTTATACGGCGGTGGTATTGCCCCTACTTATGAGAAAGAGGGTCCAAGGCCTGGTCCCATCTGCTTCAGGTTGATTAGAAAATATTTTGGATTAAAAAGGAGGGTTGTTGTGGCAGTGGAAGTGTCTCTACGTCTGAGCCAGGAGATCTGGGTTCATGTCCCACCTGCTCCAGAGGTGGGTAGGTTTAGTACAAAATACTTAACTAGGAGAGCGAAACTCAAAAGAGGGTGGAGTGCCATATCTACCCTTCCAAATCCATTTTGATTTAGCACCCTCCCTCTCTTCCCTACCTTTCCCTCACTTTTGATGTTATTGTATTGCCCTTGTTGGGCTTTGCACATAAATTGATTAGTTGGAAATACAGGTGATTTGGTGGTGGTGGATAATATACAAAAAGTGCCATAGCTGATTTGGTGGTGGGGGAAGAACCCATTCAATTGTAACAACACTTCTTAAAATAAAAAAAATGAGGATTTTTTAAAAAAATGAGGGCTCTTTTGGCTGTGGTTGTGTCCCTACTTCTGAGCCACAAGACCCATGTCCAGGTCTCAACCTGCTCCTGTCACAGGGTCACTGAATTATACTTATAAAGTCTTTCACTTATTGGTTAAGAGCCAGAGGTCCAACGAGTCTGGAAAGGAAGGAGCTGTCTACAGAAGCCATACACTCCTACAACCTTTTCAGCGACCTGGAACCAATCACATAGTTGTTGGTAGACAAAAGAACTTTGTATCAATAATGTGTCACCATTCCCCAAACCAATCCATTACTTGTTACTGGCCAAATCTCTATTCGTTGAAACCCGTCTGCAACTAAACTTCTCAAACTGCACTTAAAATGAGTGTCAGGTAACTTGCTGTTAAAAAGTGCAGCTGTTCTACAATCCTTAATAATCCTTTTTAATACAGTCCTTATCATATTTTTGTCCACAGTCAAAAATAGCAAAATAAAAAATAGTCTTTATGAGAATTTAAAGAAAACTTCAAACCTGAGGAAAATACATTTAATTGAACAAAGATGAGTGGGCGTGATGGGTCAGATGATTGGTCAGAATGTTAAGTGGCAGAGTATTGATTGAAATGTTAATCAGGATGATGAAATTATGGTGTGAGAGGATATTAGCAAGAAATGTAAAAATAGATATTCAGAGTTTCTATAGGTATATAAAAGGAAAAAGAGGAAATAAAGTGAGTATTTGTCCTTCGAGAGAATGATAATGGGAGTAAACAAGAAAATGGTGAATGAAATGTATAAGTATTTTTTTCTTCTGCCGTCTCTGTACATACCAAAAACATCCTGGTAATAGCAGTAAATCACTATATAGAGGATGAGAGGAAATTGGTGAAGTTATAGTCACCAGGGAAGCAATACTGAACAAAGTTTTATGTGCCTGCGGGACGAAAAGGCTCCCTTTCCTGATAGATGTCATCCTAGGCTCTTAGATAATGAAGTCGTAGATATGTTAGTATTAATTTTCCAATGAAAAGAGGTCTCCTGATTGGCGGCAAAGGAACCCCAGCATGTGCTCTGGATGGGGGAAATTAAATGTTCATCACTAACAGTGGCTACTAACCAAGCTGCCTGCTACCAATAGGAGGCAGCTGATGACCCAGGTCTGTGGCAGTTGGTGAAAGGGCCAACAAAGAGAGAAAAATATACTTCACCTTGGACTGACCAGTCTATCTTTAATTTGGGAAAGTGGAGTTCCTGCAATTTTGAATGTTTTTCCCTATAGATCTATATATATATTTATGCTTGTACTTAGTATTTAGTCACGTTTTTAAAAAATGAAATCATTTGCGTTTTTAAAGAGTGAAATCGTGTTCAAGGTTTACTTGTGCTGTAACTGTTGTATCTGTTTAAAAAGGCTGATGTACTTGATGTAATTGAATATATTTATAAAAGTTGTCATAAATGGCTGATCATGTTGTAAGAAGGCAAAGTGCAAGGAAGTGACTTTGTTTTGCTAAAATGACTCTCTTATCCATTGAATTGAATGTTGATTTTAAAAACCAATCCTAGTATACCTGGTTTGCTTCAACTACTACACGTACAATCTGTGGGAAGAATGACAGAGCGAATCAATTCTGAAAAGAATTTGCCATACTAGAGACACACTTTTTCTGCATTATTATGATCTCGTCATCCTAGTTGGTATGGGGTAATGCATAGGTGATGTCAGTACTGGACAAGTCAGATCCCTGACAGGAACCTGGCTGGATCAATCATAAATTTGATTTTTTTTCCAGTTACAGTGGTGATCTTTTACTAAAACATAAGTGCACAATATTGCAATTTTTGTTTCAACAGCAAAAGTCTATTAGTATCAGAAACATGAACAAAAACACTTTGCACAGGTTCAAAGGTTTTTAAATACAGCATAAACAACCCAAGTGCTCTTCATAGATTGAACAAAAACAACAGCTTTGTATCGGAATCAGTAAACTTTATGATAGAATTATGATACTGATGCAACTTACAAACATTCTGAGAATACCTCGTGCTGTACCTATAGGAAGACCCAGTCCTGCTGATTTTCAAAGGCGGTGGGGGGAAAGACTTGGAGGGGTGGGGGGAGGAGAGAGAGAGAGAGAGAGAGAGACAGAGACTTGTTGGGCTTGAAGTAATTAAAATTTCAACTCATCTGAAACCGCAGGTAACACTTTCTGAATTGTTATTATTGTGCTCCTGATTTAGCTTGTTGCAGTGTCACAGAACTATAGAATCCCTACAGTGTGGAAGTAGGCCATTCGACCCATCGTGTCCATGCTGACTGTTCAAAGAGCATCCCATCCAGGACCACCCTCCTACCCTATCCCTGTAACCCTGCATTTCCCATTGCTAATCTAGCTAGCCTGCACATCCCTGGATACAGTGGACAATTTAACGTGGCCAATCCACCTAACCTGGACATCTGTGGACTGTGGGAAGAAACCGAAGCACCTGGAGGAAACCCACACAGGCACGGAAGAATGTGCAAATGCCACACAAACAGTCACCCAAGAGTGGAATCGAACCCAGGTCCTTGGTATTGTGAGGCAGTGGTACTAACCACTGAGTCACTGTGTAGCCCATGTCCCTGATGCAGCTTCAGTTCCATTTTGACTTTTAAAACTTCAAAAATTTAACTTAATTTCTTTTCCATCAACTGAATTAAAAACAATCTGATCTGGGATTAATAATAATTTCATTACTTTAAAACTAATTTTATTAGGTACACTGCTTAGTGCATATTACTCCATTGAAAGGCCTCTTAGCATTTCAGAATTTGATAAATGCTTTTCTCTTGAACAACTTCCCAGCACAAACTGAAACAAAAGTGAGGGTCTGGAAAGTTTTCCTTCTGAGTCCTCTGGATTGTTCACTAGGAGAGTGACTTCCTCTCACTTGGAATTAGGCTTGTAGCTTATAAAAAGATAATTGTTAACTCTAAACATGTAAACAAAGCAATATGTTTAACTTAGAATTCCGATAGCCCAAACTTGCAGTAAAGGGTATTAAAATAAAGCTTCACAATCTCACAGTTTCATCACAATATTTCTATAATAGTGTCAGTTCAGTTTATAAGAGTCGTATCTACTCATTACTAAAACTGGCTTTTTATCTGAATGACATAGTTATTAGTATTTAATCACTACATTAAAACTCTATTGGTCCAATTAAATGCCTTCTTTCTGAATGAAGAAAGTAACTGGTGAACGAAGAAAAACATAATGAATAACTGATATGCCTCTTCTCCATTTTGCGCAGAATCGAGAATGAGCAATCCGTCAGAGTCTATCAAGCCTTCCTTGGATGGCAATGAAGGGAGCACAGGTTGGACCTTTCCCTTTTAACTATTTTGATGTTGAATAATTTTTGCAGAACTCTTGGAAAATAATGTAGGCTTCCTGATGTGTAAAACTGGCTTCAGAGTAAAATTTGCCTGGCTGACTATTAACATTTTATGTTCTCAGTGTTGTCCATTGAGAAAGAAAGACTCTGAGAAGTACCAGCGTCCACAGCCAACTAAAGAATTTAAGAATAATGTTGCATTAAGGAAAGCACATGATACCATGACTAATCTGTCTGATCTGTCACAGTAAGATTAATTGGCAGCCAGCCAATCAATGCCTAGCTTCCTGTGCCAAATACGTTGTTCCCTTTGAAGTTTTATGTCCTTATATTCGTCCTGATGAATAAAAACATCAACAGCATGTCTCCTTTTTTCCAACAAGTTTAGAAACTCATAATTCAGACAGTCACTGTGGCTTTGTGAACGAGAACTGATGTTTGACTAATTTATTAGAGTTCTTTGAGAAAGTAACAGGCAGGGCAGTAAGACAAGGGGTGAAGATGACAAAAAGACTGCAGAGGGATATAGACTGGTTAAGCGAAGTGGGCAGAAACTTAGCAGATGTAATATAATGTGGGAAAATGTGAGGTTTGCACTTTTATAGGAACAGAAGTGCTGAATATTATTTAATTGGAGAAAAGACAGCAGAAAGCTACAGCACAGTGGAATTTTGGAATCCTTGTGCATGAATCACAAAGCTAGCTGCCACGTTCAGCAGTTAACAGTGAAGGCAAATGGAATATTGGCCTTCGTTTCAAAGGGACTGGAGTATAAAAGTAGGGAAGTTTTTCTAAAACTACACAAGGCACTAGTTAAACCACAGCTGGAATACTATGAGCAGTTTAGCCCCTTGTCTAAGGAAAAATGTACTAACATTGGAAGTAGTCTAGAGAAAGTTAATTAGGCTGATACAAGGAATGAAGTGTTTTATGGGGAGAGGTTGAGTAGATTGGGCCTGTACTCAGTGGAATTTAGAAGAATGAGAGGTGACCTTGTTGAAGCATATAAAATTCTGAGGGCCCTTGACAAGGTAGATCTAGTGAGGTTGTTTCCCCTTGTGGGAAATTCTAGGACTAAAGGGAATAATCTCAGAATAAAGGATTGCATATTTAAGACAAAGACAGGTATTTCTTTTCTCAAGGGTAATGAATCTGTGGAATTCTTTACCACAGAGGGCTGTTGCGCCGTGTCGTTATGTATTCAAGGCTGAGAGATTTTTAATTAGTAAGGGAATCAACAGTTATAGGAAAAGGGCAAGGATATGGAGTTAGGTTTTTAGCTCAGCCATGATGTCATTGAATGGTGGAGCAGAGTTGATGGCTAAATGGTTTGCTTCTGCTCCTATGTCTTATAGTCTTATGGATAATGGGGAACCAGTAGATTTGATGTCATTGAATTTGTAAAAGGTATTCGGTAAATTGCCATATCAAAAGTTAGTGTACACGATAAGGACTCGTATTGAAATTTACGTAGCAGGGTAGAGGATTGCTGGGGTCTCAACAATTTGTAATCAATAAATTGATTTGGATGAAGGAACTGTGTGTAGTGTGGTAAATTTTGCTGATGATACAAAAATAGGTTTACTAAACAAGTTGTGAAGAGGACAAAACAGAAGTCTGTAAAAGTATCGAGACAGGTTAAGTGAGTGAGCATAATGTGGGAAATTCTGAACTTTTCAATTTTGGAAAGGCGAATAGGAAAGCAGAATATTATTTAAATGGAATGAAATAGAAATCTGTGCTAAAAAGAAATATGACTTGTAATACATAAATTACAAAAAAATCTAGCATGCAGGTACATTGTGATTAGAATGGTGATTGGAATTTTAGCTTTTGTTGCAAAGGGGATGGCATATAAAAGTAGGGAAGCTTTTCTTTATTCTTTCATAGGATGTGGGTGTCACTGACAGTTCTAGCATTTATTATCGATCCATAGTTACCTTTGGACTGATTGGCTTTTTAGATCTTATCAGAGTAGTTGCTGTTGGACTTGTGTCACATGTAGGCCAGACCATGTAATGATGGCAGAGTTCCTTCTCTGAAGGATGTTTGTGAATTAAATGGGCTTTTTTTTAAATGATAATTGTTGTGACTGTGGTTGGACATGAGCACTGAGCCTATCTAGTCCTACTACTTAACTGGTAACAGCATATGTTTAACTGTTTGGCCCAGTTACTGATTTGGCCATTTACATACTTTATGCAGACAAAAAATGAAAGTGTTGGAGAAACTCAGCAGTTGCGGTAGTATCTGTGGAGAGAAAAGCAGTTATTGTTTCAAGTCCAATGACGCTTTGTCAGAACTAATCAAAATGTTAACTCTGTTTTTCCCTCCACAGGTGCTGCCAGTCATGCTAAGTTTCTCCAGTACTTTGTTTTTGCTTGCTACAGATCTCCAGTATCTATTCTGTTCTTTGTTTTAATTACGTATAATTCATATTAGATTCAGAATAAAATGATCTATTGACCAAATTTATTTAATAAACAATAAAGTTGATTTTTTTATGGACACAAGACTTAACTGATAAAGATACAAAGCTGAATAATAGTTTGCAATAAAAATAAATATTTAAAGTTTTGGCCAAGATCTGTAGCTCGGGTTGTGGATGAGGTTGTTGACTTGCTCACCGAGCTGGTTTGTTTTTGTTCGGACGTTTTGTCGCCATGTTTGGTGACATCATCAGTGGAGCCTCTGATGAAGCGATGTTATTCTACTCCTGTGTTGTTATATTGTCTGGTCCTTTGTGGTGAGTACTGTCATTTCTGGTTTTGATCTGTACAGGTTTGTACAAGGGGACCAATTCTATATGCTTGTTGATTGAAGTAATGGTGGAGAACCATGCCTCTAGGAATTTCTGTGCGTGTCTCTGTTTGGCTTGGGCTACTATGGTTACCTTGTCCCAGTTAAATTGACAGCCCTCATTGTCAGAATGTACCGATATTAAGGAGAGTTTGTCGTGCCGTTTTGCTGCTAGCTGATGTTCATGTATTCTGATGGCTAGTTTCCTTCCTGTGTGTCCGATATAATGTTTGTGACAGTCGTTGCGTGGTATTTTGTAAACCACGTTTGTTCTACATGTTGTGGGAATGGGGTCTTTAATCTTTATGTCAGAGAGTGGCTGTGGGCGTGTGGGCAACCATGATATCTAGTGGTCTTAGGAGTCTTGTTGTCAGTTCTAATATGTTCTAGATGTAGGGCAGTGTGGCCTGTATGTTAGGTCATACTGTGTCCTCCTGTTGTTGTCTGTTTTGTAGGCATCTGTGGATGAAGTTGCGGGAATCGCTGTTTAAAGTGAGGATCTTGTATAAGTGTTCTTCCTCTTTCCTGTGTAGTTCTGTAAAGCAACCCTTAGGGATCAAATCCTCAACTTCCACAGCAACCACCCCGATGTCCACAAACAAAGCTGCATTAGGACACTATTTAAACAGGCCAGGACCCACTGCAACGCTCCAGAACTATGCAGGAAAGAGGAAGAACACTCATACAAGATCCTTGCCTTAAACAGATATCCCCGCAACTTCATCCACACGTGCCTACAAAACAAACAACAACAGGAGGTCTCAGTATGACCTAACACACTGGCCACACTGCCCTACATCAAGAATATATCAGAATTGACAATAAGACTCCTAAGCCCACTAGACATCATGGTGGCCCACACGCCCACAGCCACTCTACGACAAACACTTATAAGGATTAAAGACGCCATTCCCACAACATACAGAACGAACGTGGTTTACGAAATACCATGCAACGACTGTCACAAACATTATATCGGACACACAGGAAGGAAACTAGCCATCAGAATACATGAACATCAGCTAGCAACAAAACGGCACGACAAACTCTCCTTAATATCGGTACATTCCGACAATGAGGGCTATCAATTTAACTGGAATAAGGTAATCACCGTAGCCCAAACCAAACATAAACACGCACAGGAATTCCTAGAGGCATGGTTCTCCACCATACTCCAATCAACAAGCGTATAGAATTGGTCCCCTTGTACAAACCCATACAGATCAAAACCAGAAATGACAGTACTCACCACAGCAGACTGGGCAGTATAAATTTCAAGCATAATAGAATAACATCGCTTCATCGGAGGCTCCACTGATGATGCCACCAAGCATGGTGACAAAACGTCTGAACAAAAACAAGCCAGCTTGACGAGCAAGTCAACAAGCTCAACCACTGAGCTACAGATCTTTGCCAAAACTTTAAACAACTACAGGTGTAACACACTAAAACTTGCCAGACAATGGGAAACCTTTGCCAACCGACTGAGCTGTACCCGCGAACAGCTTCACTTCCTCCATGAATGCCTTAGGAACCAGGGACTACCCTGCAGCATGAAATATTAACATCCAATCAACAACCCACAGGCATATAAAATAATTGAACAGAACAGACGCAGAATGCTACGAGCAATGATTAATGATGCCCAGAACCGACTTCACAGGTATGAATGAGAAATTGTGTGCCAAAAATCACAGTATCTAAACTCTACAGACCAGCAACGGACTGCAACCTTAGAACAGGCCATCACCATCAATCAACACAAAACCAAAACTAAGACAGGACATGAGCTACAGGAGAAACTCACCAAACTGATCCACCACAAAGACAAGGACAACAACAAACTGGACACGTGGATAAGAAACCTGTCCAACAGACAATTCACAGAAACTGAGAAAGCTGTCTTATTTATGCGGACTGAACTATAACCACAAAGATGCGAACAAAACAGACTTCATGGCTGCGCTGGACAATACATTAAAGGACAACGAACTGACGGGCGAAACACCAACAAGCCATCCGACAAACTCTAATCCCCACACTGTACAGAAGGAACAAAGGAGACAACCTGAACACAGCAGAGAGAAAAGCACTAGATAAACTCAAGAAAGACAAGAACATCGTAACTCTACCAGCAGACAAAGGGTGCATGACCGTCATTTTGAACAAACCAGACTACGTCACGTAAGCACAGACATTGCTTGCAGATATAACCATTTACCAACAGGTGGCAATAGACCCAACATCGCACCTAGGTAATAGAATCACTCAGACACTGAAGCGACTAATGAATGCAGGGCAGATAACCACGACAGACTTCGTGAGAATGAAACCAGAAGGCACAAACACCCCCTACTTCTATGGACTGCCTAAAGTACATAAACCAGACATCCCTCTCAGACCCATTGTTTCCCTACCAGGCACACCGTCTCACAAATTGGCCAACGGCTTACAACAGAGATTGAAACACCTAGTAGACGGATCATCCCATTCTATCCACTGAACCCAAGATTTCCCTGATACCCTCAAGAACATAAAAATCAGCGATGATGAGATTATGGTGTTCTTTGACGTCACAGCTTTATTCACATCAATCGATATCCTACTAGCCGAAGAAACAGTAGCCACATTACTAGACGATACAGCAAGGACAACATACTTAAATTACTAGACCTCTGCCTCACCACACACTTCGTCTTTAATGATCAGATATACATCAGATCAGGTGTACACCAATGGGGTCACCCAACTCAGGACTCATCGCAGAAGAAATCATGCAAAGACTAGAACACGCCACCCTCCCCCGCATTCAACCTAAACTATGGATCCGGTACGTAGATGACACATTTGTCATTATTAAACGCAGCAAATTAGGAGAGACCCAGCACCTCATCAACAGCGTATTCACAGGGATTAAAGTCACACGAGGAGAAGAAAATAACAATCAACTTCTGTTTCTGGATGTTAAAGTAGAACGACTGACAAACAGGGAGTTCCAAACCTCAGTATGCAGAAAAGCAACTGTTGATGTCACCTGGCATGGTGACAAAACATCTGAACAAAAACAAGCCAGCTTGGCGAGCAAGTCAACAATCTCAAAAAATAAATATTTACTGTTTTAACTAACCCAACGTGAACTCTTGTACCAGTTAAAGGAAAATGTAGAGAAACTTTCTCAGCAGAGATTAACTTTGAAGAACAGCACTTTGGCCTTGTTAATTCTCAGAATAAAGATCTAAGATCTGAAATATTCCAGATGATTTTCATTGCAGACATGGACAGATGTTACTAGACATCTGTTGATGTCAATGGGATCTCCTCATAATCAGGACATTCATGAGATGTTAAGAGTAGGTCTTCTAGACATTCTGCAGGAATAGTAACGGTTTCAGTTTTTCAGTTCTCATGTGGGACCCTCAAGAGGGTTTCTCAGAAAGATGGCAAAAGCTGAGCTGAAGGTGTCATAACAAGGTGGTAGAGCTGGATGAACACAGCAGGCTAAGCAGCATCAGATGAGCAGGAAAGCTGACGTTTCGGGTCTGGACCCTTCTTCAGAAATGGGGGAGGAGAAGGGGATTCTTAAATAAATAGAGTGGAGGGGGGCAGGTGGAAGATGGATAAAGGAGCAGACAGGTGGAGAGGAGACGGAAATGTCAAGGAGGTGGGATGGAGCCAGTGAAGGTGAATGTAGATGGGGAGTTAGGATGTGGGGTAGGTCAGTCAAGGGAAGACAGACAGGTCAAGGGGGTGGGGATGAGGCTGGTAGGTCGGAGTGGGGGCTGAGGTGGGAGGAGCGGATAGGTGCGAGGAAGGACAGACAGATTAGGGAGGTGGGGGCGAGCTGGGCTGGTTGTGGGATGCAGTTGGGGACGGGGAGATTTTGAAGCTTGTGAAGTCCTCATTGATACCATTGGGCTACAGGGTTCTCAAGCGTAATATGAGGTTCCTGCAACCTTCGGGTGACATCGTTGAGGCACTGGAGGAGGCCCAGGATGGACATGTCGTCCAAGGAGTGGGAGGAGGAGTTGAAGTGCTTCGCGACTGGGAGGTGCAATAGTTTGTCGCAAACCGAGCATAGGTTCACCGCTTTGTGGAACACCTATGTTTGGTTCGCGAAAAACGATTGCACCTCCCAGTCGCGAACCACTTCACCTAGGCCCACCAGTGTAAATAGAAGAATTGAAGAGGAAAAGAGGAAAGAAGCAAGTCAATTAGAAATTGAGAAACAAATATGTAGAGAGATCTCTGCTATTTGTAAGCATAATAAGGCTGTAATGGGAGATTTTAATTTTCCAAACCTTTACTGGGGCTAGCATAGTGTTAAAGGTTTGGATGGTGAAGAATTTGTCACATATGTTCAAGAAAATTTTCTTTAACAATATGTGGATGTTCCCACTAGGGAAGGAGCAAAACTTGACCTTCTTTCAGGCAGTAAGGCAGGGCAGGTGACTGAAGTGAAAGTAGGGGAACACTTTAGGTCTAGTGATCATAATTCTATTAGATTTAACGTGGTTGTGGAAAAGGATGAACCTTCCATAAAAGTTAAAGTTTTTAATTGGAGTAAGGTAAATTTTAATGGTATGAGACAAGAACTTTCAAACGTTGGTTAGAGTAGACTGTTCGCAGGTAAAAGGACGTCTGACAAGTGGGAAGCTTTCAAGAGTGTGGTGATGAAAGTTCAGAGGCATTATGTTCCTGTTAGATTGAGGGCTAAGGCTGGAAAGATGAAGGAACAAAGGATGAATAGAGATATTGAAATTCTAGTCAAGAATAAAAGAGAATTTTAAATATAGACAACTCGGTTCAAGTTAATCTCTTAATCAATATAAAAGAGTGTAGGGGCACTCTTAAGGAAATCAGGTAAGCAAAGAGGAGATATGAGATAGCATTGGCAGATAAGGTTAAAGATAATCCAAGGAGATTGTACAAGTGTGTTTAAGAGGGTAGCTAGAGAGAGAGGGTAAGGCCCCTTAAAGATCAAAGAGCTCATATTTGTGTTGAACCTCACGAGATAGGAAAAATATCGAATGAGTATTGCACGTCAGTTTTTACTGTGGAGAAAGAAATGGGGGCTAGAGAATTCAGGGGAACAAATATTGATGCTTTAAAAACAGTTCATATTACTGAAGAGGACAATCTGGTGGTCTTTGAGAATATAAAGGTGGACAAATATCTGGGACCTGATCTGATGTATCTCAGTGTGCTGTGGGAGGTAGGGGAGGAAATTTCAGGACCTCTTGCAGAAATATTTGCATCATCTATAACTATGGATGAGGTGTCTGATGACCTGAGGGTGGCTAACGTTATGCCTTTATTTAAGAAGAGTTGTAAGAAGAAACTGGTGAACTGTAGACCTTTGAGTTTGACTTTGGTTGTGGGTGGGTTGTTAGACGTGACTCTAAAACAGGATTTATAAACATTCAGAGAGACAAAATTTGATTAGGGATAGTCAGCATAGTTTTGTGTGAGGAAAATCATGTCTCACAAACTTGATTTGAGTTTTCTTGAGGAAGTTACCAAAAGGTTTCAGGACAAAGCAGACGTTGTTTACTTGGACGTCAGTAAAGCCTTCGACAAGGTTCCACGTAGTAGACTAATTAGTAAAGTTAGGTCACATGGGATTCAGGGTGAACTTGTCAATTGGATACACAGTTGGCTTAACCGCAGGAGACAGTGGTGGTAGATGTTGCTTTTTGGACAGGAAGCCTGTCACCAGCGGTGTTCCACAGGGATTGGTTCTGGGTCCTTTTTTATTTGTCACTTACATAAATGATTTGGATCTGAATATAGAAGGTGTGGTTAGTAAGTTTGTGGACGACACCAGAATTGGTGGCATTGTAGACAATGAAGAAAGCTTTCTAAGATTACAAATGGGTCTGTGGGCTGAAAAATGGCAGATAGAGTTCAATCTGGGTAAATGTAAAATATTGCATTTTGGTACGACAAACAGATGCAGGACCTGCGCAATTAATGGTAGGCCTTGGGTGATGTTGTAGAACAAAGGGACCTAGGGGATTCAGGTACGTAATTCTTAAGTTTGTGTCACATATAGACAGGGTGGTTTAAAAAGGCTTTTCGCATGCTTGCCTTCATTACTCTGCCCTTTGAGTATAGCAATTGGGAAGTCATGTTGAGATTGTATAGGACATTGATGAGACCTCTTCTAGAGTGCTGTGTCCAGTTCTGGTCGCCCTCTTATAGGAAGGATATAATTGAGCTAGAGAGAGCTCAGAAGAGATTTACCAGGATGTTGCCAGGTATGGAAGGTTTGAGTTACAAAGAAAGGCTAGATAGGCTGGGACTTCTGTTCAGTGGAGCGTAGGAGGCTGTGGGTGACCTTATAGAAGTGTGTAAAATCATGAGGGGTACAGATAGGGTTAATGGTAGGTGTCTTTTCCTAGGATGGGGATTTCCAGGACTTGGGGACTTATGTTTAAGGTGACAGGAGAGAGATTTAAGAAAAGACAGAGTCAAATCCTTTACAAGAGGGTGGTTCGCGTGTGGAATGAACTTCTTGAGGAAGCGGTGGATGCAGACATAGTTGCAACATTTAAAACACACTTAAATAAGTGCAAGAATATGAAAGGCTTGGAGAGAAATGCATCAGGAGCAGGCAGGTGGGACTAGTTTAGTTTAGGATTATGTTCGGCATGGACTGTGCCCCTAGTTCTAAAATTCTGAGAGGGAACATCTTCCCAGCATCTACCTTGTGAAGCCCCTCTTTCTCATTTGTTTCAATTAGATCATCTCCCATTTCAAGGTAAAGTTAGACAGATTTTGATTGATAGAATCCAGGATTAAGGGTGATCAGATCAACTGCGATCTTATTAAATGGCAGAACAGACTTGAGTGGCAAATACCCTACTCCTATTTATTATGATTTTATCATGGTATAGCACCTGAAAGATTGAAGATTTTCTTGATTGTGCTTCAGAGTGAAATTTGAAAGAAGACTTGATGAGCTTTATTTGTGAAATATTCTGAAATTGTAAATTACAAATTTATTAATCTACAGTTGATTTGGGCTACATGGTAATCAGATAGCTATATCCTTCCAACTTGACTTTTTTTTTATTTATCCAACAAACAGTGGAATCCTTATCGTTGAAGGTTCGCATGTTCAGTGAGCTCACCAAAGGACCTCTTATGCCAAGTGTACTGCCTTAGATAATTTCCTCACTTTTCACCGTACCTGGAGGGGCTTGTGTCTAGAAACCCTTGAGTTGTGTGTACCGGTGACCAATGCAGAATAATCCCAGGAATGACTCTGAAATAATTATTTTCCTCTGATCCAGTATCCATTAATTCCAAGAGTACTTTATTGTGCTTTCTTATAAAACTGTTCTTACAATTTCTTACTGAATTAATTAGGTTTTTTTCTCTGAGTTAAAGAGTTAAATGAAAAGGGTTTTGGAGGTTAAATGAATATAATTAAAAGATATTATACATAAAGAGTCCAAACTTAAAAAAAAAACAATATTTATTTCTCATTTCTAGTTTCCCAGGGGAATACAGTCCAATACAGAAAGTACTGCCACAGTGCTATTGGGTATTGATCAAGGAACAACAAAAGAATCCGCGCATTCAAGTCAGAATGGTGTGTGACTTGCAGATTTTATTCCTCCTTGTTTACCTATTGCCATTGCCCTCCTAAGTGGTGGTTGTTGTGGATTTAGAAGGTACTGTCACATAAACTTGGGCGAGTTCCTGCAGTATGTGTTCTAAATCATAATATTGTAGCCATGATGAGCTAGTGGTGGAAAGAGTGGATGGTTAACTTGGTGGATGGGAAGGTGTGCTGTTTTATCCTAAACATGGTCATGACTTTGAGTGCTAATACCCAGTCAACTAGAGTACATCCCATTGCATTGGTGATGTGACTTGTAGATAAGAGAACTTTGGGGAGTCAGGTATGTGCCCAATGTAGAATGCCAGCTCTGATTCTGATCTGGAGGTAGTAGGAACTGCCGATGCTGGAGAACCTGAGATAACAAGGTGTAGAGCTGGATGAACACAGCAGGCCAACCAGCATCAGAAGAGCATTTCTGAAGTAGGGTCCAGACCGGAAACATCAGCTTTCCTGCTCCTCTGATGTTGCTTGGCCTGCTGTATTCATCCAGCTCTACACCTTTTATCTCTGATTCTGATCTGCTCTATTTGCACTGCATTTATGTGGCTGGTCCAGATCTTCTTCAGTGGTAGTCTCCAGGATGTTGGTAATGAGAGATGCAATATCATTGCAAGTCATGGTGAACTGGTCGAACTCCCTCATTGCTCATGGGCATTGGTCGACATTCGTATGACTTTAGTGATGCCAGATCAGCCTTAGCTTAGAGAGCATCCAAGTCTGTTTCATGTACTAATGGATTGCTTCATTATTTGAAGAACTTGTATGGAGCTGAGTGCCGCAGCTGTCAGTGAGCATTTGATCTTGTGATGAAGCTAATATTATTAAGCAGCTGAAGATGCATATGCCTAGGATTCTATCCTGGAGAACTCCTGCAGTGGATACCAAGAGTTCAGATTATACTGCATAAATGGGATAGCAACAAGTACATCTTATGAGCATGCATAACCATACACAGTTGTGAATCCCTCCCCAAGTAGTTGATTAGGAGGCACAGTGCCCAAAAAGCATGAGAACATGGGCAGCATGAGGTGGTTGTGAGCCTTTTGGTGTGCGTATTCCATATGAAGCTTATGCTTGCAGGCTTTTGCCCAATTACACGCCTGTGCAGAGACGTGATCAAACTGAGTAGCTCTGTGAATGCCAGTTTGCAATGAATAGCTGGTGGCACTGACCCTGAGAGCAGATTGTTTAACCCATTGTTGCAAAGAATTCAGGTTCTTTTTTGACAGGCACTGGTGCTGACCAGGCTGCGGCTTGGGCCCAGGCTGCCTGGATCTGATGGTAGGGCTTCTTGCTATCATCTGTAAAGAGTGGACACCCCTTCTTTGCTGGACGTCTGAAATAAAGCCTCTTGGCGTTGCTGAACCCAAGGGCTAGATTCTGTTTAGTTTGAGACATCTTGGGAGTGGGGATAACTAATTTAGGTTCCAGTGATGCTGCATGTTTGCTGTTAAGTGAATGTCTGTCTGGATCCCCTTTGAAGTCAGAAGTCACGACACCAGGTTAGAGTCCAACAGGTTTATTTGAAATCACAAGCTTTTGGAATGCTGCTCCTTCGTCGGGTGAAGTCACAAGCTCCAAAAGCTTGTGATTTCAAATCAACCTCTTGGACTATAACCTGGTGCCATGTGAGTTCTGACTTTGTCCACCCCAGTCCAACTCAGGCATCTCCACATCATGGATGCCCTTTAAATGTTGTACCCTATCTTTTGACTGTGGAAGATAACAGTAGGGAGAATTTAGTGGAACAATACTTGATTGCAGGAGAAAACGCATTTTGAGATCTAATGGAAAGAACAACCTCTAACATTAAAGTCAAAAATGGAAAATCTCACCTAATACCTGAAAATGTAATGGATGGACTTCAGTGAAATTTAGTGACGATGAAATGGTCAAGGAAGAACTCCTTTTTGACAAAGATTGAGATCCTGGAGATGAGGCAGTTTGACTTCTTTAAAAAGTTGGAGGTTGTTTGATTTTCAAATGATGTCGATTGTTTCCAAATGTTTCAAATTATTTCACCTGCTATGTTAGAATTTGTTACAGCTGTCAAAATGTTACAACTTATAGATGTGGATTGGCTTGAAACCTCCTGAGTGCTGCCTCCAATACTTTTTGCAACAACTTGACATGATTAATTATTCTGCTACATCTTTTTCAGAGGACGGTTTTGAGTTGCATCACCTGCTCTGGAATAATAAGCATAAGCTACACAGTGCAAGGATGCAGACTTCCTTCCCTAAGTTCGCTAGGCAACAGTTAGGTTTTTACATCAAACAGAACTTTTCATGGTCACTTCTAGTAATGTCAGCTTTTTAATTCAAATTTACAAACTGCTACACAGTGTGACTTGAACTTGTGTTCTCTGGATTATTAGTTGGGGGCAAAAACAGAAATTTCTGGAAAACCTCAGCAGGTCTGGCAGCATCTGTGGAGAGAAATCAGAATTAATGTTTCAGATCCAGTGACCCTTCTTCAGAACTGATGGTAGCTAGGAAAGGATGGTTTTTATGCAGAACTTTTTTATTAGTTTAGGGTTTGGATTATTATTTCAATCCAAAGCTGTCATTGGCAATGTTATATAAGTTGATTGGAAAGGTCTGTATTGATATTAAAATTGGCGGCTCCACTGATGCCACCTTTTTATATCAATGAAAGTTCCGTCCGTTAATGAGGTATGTGAATAAGCATTAAATCTTCCATGTACAACTGTTTCAGTGCAAAATGATAGCCGTGTTTTCACGGAATAGCATAGGGAGCTATTGTGATTGAAGCAAGCAGCTGACAGTGGTGGTCTCTGCACAACAGCAAACTGCAATCTGAAGTTTTGGAATCAACTTCAATTTTGAGCCAGCAAAATCTTTTTTAATTCTTCAGGCGCATGATAACCCAAATTCTCCTTTTTAGACAGCATTGAACTGCAATTGGTCTGAAAGAAATTTGTATGTAGTAGTTCGAGAGCTCTTGCTTTCAAATTATTTCATCATTGTTTTACCAAAGGTGAAGGACAACCATGCAGAGTATTAACTTCAAATTGGAGGTGGCATGTATTTTAGTTTTAAGGTATTCTGCACAGGGATGGAAATGCTTTGCAATTTGAAGAAGATTTTATGAAAAAAAGATACAGTAGCAATGCTTTTTAAAGTAAAACTGGTGATTATTTTCTAAGTTTATGGACATAACTAGCATTGTCCAGTACATTAGATATCAAAGCTGGAATACTTTCAATTGAATTGAGCATCGTGGTACATGATTTCCCCTAGTTCATAAGCTTTTACATTTTCACGTGGGTAAATCTTATGTTAGGATCTTATTTGTACCTTTACTCATCTGGTCAAGAAATCATGAACTACTTTGAGCTAAAGCATAATTTTAATTATTAATTTTCTCTATATTCATAAGTTTAAGTTCTAGTGGCTTTGAAGGATGTCTTTACAGTCATCAAACACAATTCAGTACACTTTCAGCCATAGCTATGGAGCCCTTTTTCAATAAGCGTCCACTAAAGAGAAAGTCTAATAACACAGAGGAAATTAGAATAATGGCAACAGTAATGGAAGAACAGCTACTTCTATTCATGGAAACACAGCTTGTGCATTAACAGTTTGCTTTGAAAGAACTAATGTGTAAGACTTTATATATTGTGCTAGAAAGGAAAGGTATATAAACAGAATCAAATTTCAATCGTATAATTATAGAACAGTTATAGCACGAAGGGCACCATCCAGCCCATCACGTCTGTGCTGGCTCTGCACAAGCAATTCACTGTGCCATTCTAGAGCTTTTTGCATGTAGCACCACAAAGTTTCCTTTCAGATTTTGATCCAACTTTCTTTGAGTATCATAATTGAATTTATTTCCATCATTGTCTCAGGCAACACTTTAGAGATCCTAAAAACTCATTTTAAAAAAAAATTCGTTCATTACTGTTGCTTCCTTGGCAGTTGCCTAGAATCTGTACCGTCTGTTTCTTGATTCTTCCACAAATGCTGGCAATTTATTTCTATCTACTCTCCTCAGTCCCCACATCATTCTGAATACCCCTATTAAATAACCTTTCAACCTCTCTCTTTGAAGCAGAATAGTCCCAGCTTCTCTAATTTGTCATCATAACTAAAGTTCCTCACCATTAGAACTTTTCTTCTGAATCTTTTCGGCATTCAAAACATGAATGTAATACTTCAGTTTTGGCCAACCCAGTGTTTTGTACAGGTTATCATAACTTTACTCTCTGACCTGCTTAATAGTGTCCAGGATCCCATATGCTTTATTAACCATCTTCTCGACCTGTTTTTGTATCACCCAGATTTGGAACTTGTATTCTGTACACCAGGATCTGTGTCATGAATATAAATCAGAAAGCAAATTACCACTGTAAACCTTCCTTCAGTACAAAAAAAATTAACAGTTCACCACAAATGGCAAACCAGTGAAATGGTACATTGCTCCTCCAGTGTATCATTCTGTGGAGTGATGTGATATGGATTTGACCTAATGCCATCCCAGTTTCTATTCTGCTGTACGTTCACATGTTTAATGCTGCTTATGTATAGTTCGTATGTTTGCCCTCTTGATCTAGTACATGGAATGTGAAAATGGAAGAAAGAAAATTATCAGGTTGCCACAAACGACTGAATCACTATAAAGGATATTGGGGTAGAAAAAACACATGAAGAGCAGTTTTGATTAACTGATTGCTAATATTTGAAGTAATTGTTTTAGCACCACCATAATTTTGTCCTCGAACAACACATCTGTGACTTACAAAACCATGATCAGAAATCACACGACACCAGGTTATAGTCCAACAGATTTATTTGAAAACACAAGCTTTTGACGTCGTTGTTTTCTTCAGGTGTTAGTGAGAGAGGTAGTATCAGACACAGATTTACAAGTAAAAGATAAAAAGGTCACACCACTGATGAAAATAGACTAAACAAACCTAAGACTCTGTAAAATCTTTAATCAGTCAGAAAGGTTTAATTGATTAATATGCATATGTAAATCCCCAATTTCCTTTGAAGTCGCTGTCCTGAGATAGATAAAGGTTTTATCAGTGTAAAGAAGATGTGACATTTTAGGTCAAACAATGCATGTTAGGTATCAGGCCTTGCTTAGAGTCCGTATGTGTTTTCGTTTGGAGTCAGATTGTGATGTCTTACTTTAGAAAGAAAACCAAAGCGTCACATTGACTGACTGACTGACTGACTTATTGTGTGCTTTTAGAACGTCATACAATGTACCTGCAAATACAAATTCTCGTGTGTGGGGCAGAGAGAGAGTGAATGTGTGTGTGTGTGTGTGTGTGTCTGATATTGTGTGTGTGTGTGTGTGGTGTGTGTGTGTCTGATATTGTGTGTGTGTGTGTGTGTGTGTCTGATATTGTGTGTGTGCGTCTCGGTGTGTGCGTGTGGGGAGGGTGTTCGCGTCTCGGTGTGTGCGTGTGGGGAGTGTGCGCGCGCATGTGGGGAGGGTGTTCTCGTGTGCGTGCGGGGAAAGTGTGCGCGTCTCGGAGTGTGTGTGTGTGGGGG
>JAHRHZ010000060.1:12491324-12502492 GCA_024137785.1 Ginglymostoma cirratum | reverse complement strand
CCTCAGCACTGACCCTCTGACAGTGCGGCACTCCCTCAGCACTGACCCTCTGACAGTGCGGCGCTCCCTCAGCACTGACCCTCTGACAGTGCGACACTCCCTCAGTACTGACCCTCTGACAGTGCAGCACTCCCTCAGTACTGACCCTCTGACAGTGCAGCTCTCCCTCAGCACTGACCCTCTGACAGTGCGGCACTCCCTCAGCACCGGATTATTGTGTGGATGGTTTCATAATTGCCCTTCAGAGCCTGGTGTATATACTGACTTCTTACGTGACACATTAAATAATCCTCTTAATAGCATCAGACTCCTTTTGGCTTATTCCAGAATCTGTTGACATTTCGCCTGTTCTGTAAATTCACCAGAAGGTACACTGTCTTTCTGTGCAGCTTTACTTGTGTCAGTGGGGCAGCTTCTCAGTCAGATCGAGAGGACAGGAAATGATCAGCGTTGATGGCACTAAAATGTTTGGACAGTGTCCATCAGCCCTGACTCACTGACATCTGCCAGCTGGCAAACAATTCCTTCTTTTCAAATTTGTTATCTTTATTTTGAAGTGGCACTTTGGCTCCTTTCTATCTGTGTAATCTCTCCAGCCCCACATTGCTGTGACATATGGCTCTCCTCTAATTCTGGCCTGCTGGTTATAATCACTTGTGCCTTCAGCTGTGTTTAGCATAAGCACTTGGATTCTCTTCCTTTTGCTCAACCTTGTTCCCCTACTCGTAAAATGCTTCGAAAAATCTCTTTGTCCAATCTGTTGGTGATTTGACCTGACACCTCCATAAGGAAGTATGTTATCTGAATGGTGAGAGGCTGCAGAGGGATCTGGGTGTCCTAATGCGTGAATCACGGAAGGTTCATACGCAGGTACAGTCAGTAATCAGGAAAGCTCATAGAATGTATTGGTTTATTGTGAGGGGAATGAATTCAAAAGCAGGGAGCTTATGCTTTAGAGATAAAAGGTACTGCAGATGCTGGAGAATCCGAGATATCAAGGTGTGGAATTGGATGAACACAGCAGGCCAAGCAGCATCAGAGGAGCAGGAAAACTTGACGTTTCGGGCCTAGACCCTTCATCAGAAATTTCCAGGGCATTGGTGGGATCACATCAGGAATGTGTGCACAGTTTTGGTTTCATTATTTAAGGAAGAAAAGATATTATTAAACTAGAAAGTGAGCAGAAAAGATTTACTGTGATGCTACCTGGACTGGAAAGCTTGACTTTTCAGGAAAGATTGGATAGGCTGGGACTTTTTCATTGGAGTATAGGACACTGGGAGATGATCCTATAGAGGTCTATAAAATCATGAGGGAAATAGATAAGGTAGATAGCCAACAGCTTTTTTATCCCATGTTAATGAAGTCTAAAACTAGAGGGCATAGGTTTAAGGTGAGAGGGGAGAGATGCAAAAGAGTGCAGAGGGGCAAGTTTTTGACAGAGTGTGGTGAGTGTCTGGAACCAGCTGCCAGAGGTACTGGTGGAAGTGAGTATAATGTGCTCACTTAAGAAACATTTAGACAGCTTCATGGATGGATAGGTAGGGAGGGACATGGACCAAACGCAGGCAAATGGGGCTAGTTCAAATTGTTGCTCCCCTCTCACCTATTTCATGCTGTAAACCTCTGTGACTCAATGATTCTGAGGTTTTCCAGAGTAATACTTGGAATGGGCATGTGTCTATGGAATGGTTGGATGGACTAGGCCTGTATCCACAGCAAGATCCCTTGAGGAAGGGATGGCCAGTCATGGAGTGGAGGCACTGCATCAAATAGTCATTCCTGTCTGACACAAAAGTAAAACAGAAAGGTGGCCTGACCATGAAAAAGAAGGAAAATTTGGGATAGTATTAGATCCAAGAAAGCATGATACAAGTTGGTCACTGAAGTAGCAGACCTGAGGTTTGGGAGCAGTTTAGCGTTAAGAATAGGAGGAGAAAGGGATTGATTAAGCGGGATAATACAACACTAGAGTGAGGTTCTGTGGAACAGACAAACTGAGTGTCCAACTTTCTACAGGTAAGAGAGCACAACTGTCAATATTCCTTTCTCATTACACAATACCCAGTCTCGGACGGCCTGTTCTCCAGCAAAAAAACAGAAAACAATGAAAAATCTCAGCAGATCTGGCAGCATCTGCAGAGAGAGAAACAGAATTAACATTTCGAGCCTGGTGACTCTTCTTCAGAAGGCTCTACTGGAGAAGGGTCACTGGACCTGAAAAATTGACTCTGCCTACCCTCCACAGGGCTTGCTGAGGCTCCCCAGCAATTTTTTTTCAGATTTCCAGCATCTGAAGCTCTTTGTTTTATATCATAATGGCCTCCTCGCATTAGTTCCTCATGGTTTTATTGAATGGCAGTGCAGGTTTGAGGGGCTGAATGGCCTACTCCTACTCCGATTACGGTCATATGTAAATAAATGAAGAGTAAAAGATTAGTGAAGACAAATGTAAGTCTCCTGCAGTCAGCAACAGGGAAAGCTATAACGGGGAAAACTTTGATGGCAAATCAATTAACGACATGTTTTCACAATAAGGTCTCACAAAAGAGAGTTGTGTGCAAAATGAAATCACATGGGATTGAGGGCAGTGTACTGACATGGATAGGGGGCTGACTGGCAGACAGGAATACACTCTATGAATTCTCCTTCATGCCTTCCTCTACCAATCTGATTACCCCATCTACACATAGATTAAAGTCCCCCATGGTTCATATATTACCTATATTACATATCCACTCTATCTCCTGATTTATTCTCTGTCCCACCATATAGCTACTGTTAAGGAGCCTATACACGACTCCTACCAGGATCTGCTTCCCTCTTTATTCCTTACCTCCATCTGGATAGATTCAATCACGTCCATTCAAGATCATTTCCTGCAATTGTTTTTATTCCATCCCACACACACAATTCCCAAAGTGCCAATTAGAATGGGCCCTCATGCAGAGGATAAGAGAAGGTGGAGGAGAAAGCAAGATATGTGGAGGGAAGAGAAGAAAGCGAGTGAGTGAGAAAGAGGCAGTGAGTGAGAGAGAGTAGAGTGAGAGAGAGGGAGGGTAAGAGGAAGCATGAGGGGGGATGAGGGTGAGGAAGGGGGGTGAGGGGGATGGTGAGGGTGGTGGTGAGGGGTGGTAAGAATGTCAGGAAGTGAAGACTGCAGAAAATGGGCTCCTCAGGAAGCAGTCTGTGCTTTCACTGTTTGTCTCTGTTTTCACGCTTGCCTCCTTGACAATACTTTTTATTTAATTGCTCCAATCAGGAAACACAGCATTGCTGCTAAAATCACCTCAGCAGTTTTGGAGTGTCTGAGAAATGTGCCACACTGACAGATAATGTTCCAGTGGGAACTAATCTACAGACTGCAAAGCAATTTACACCACCTCAGGTGTGCTGCCTTGCTAGAGTTAGTCTCGGATCAATTTAACTTTACAATCAGCAGGCAATCCTGAATCTAAATTATTTGCAACTTCAATTTACACTTGCAGGAGTTTTGTAGTGTCTGGCAATTCTCTGTCACTGAGAGGTCGACATGCACGTCTGTTTCCTCATTCCATCTGATTGAAGCAGCTCTCACTGATTTCTGATTTTAAAGAGTCCTGTTTGGCCCATGTTTGAGGAAGAAGGAGATTGTTACAAGCCCAGGATGGGACCTCTCTGATGTTGATTTGCCACAATTGAGGGAAGCGCTGTCAGCAGACGTTAGGCAGAGATAATACAGGCTGTCAATCTCTCCAAAGGAACGGAGATATTTCATTGTGTCCAGTGAAACCCGCCCCCAAGCTTCACTGAGCTACTAGAACCCACATCCAGAATCACAGAAAGGTTCAAACACAGAAGAAACCTATCTCTAGATAACAAGCATGAGGCTGGATGAACACAGCAGGTCAAGCAGCATCATAGGAGCAGGAAAACTTGACATTTCGGGCCTAAACCCTTCATCAGAAATGGGGGAGGGGAAGAGGGTTCTGAAATAAATAGGGAGGGAGGGGGAGGCGGATAGAGGATGGATAGAGGAGAGGATAGGTGGAGAGGAGGCAGACAAGTCGAAGAGGCGGGGATGGAGCCAGTAAAGGTGAGTGTAGGTAGGGGGGTAGGGAGGAGACAGGTCAGTCCAGGGAGGACGGACAGGTCAAGGGGGGGGGATGATGTTAGTAGATAGGAGATGGGGGTGTGGCTTGGGGTGAGAGGAAGAACAGGTTAGGGAGGTGGAGATGAGCTGGGCTGGATCTCCAACACTTCTCTCTCCTTCCTGGACCTCTCTGTCTCCATCTCGGGCAACCACCTAGAGACAGATGTCCATTTCAAGCCCACTGACTCCCACAGCTACCTGGAATACACCTCCTCCCACCCACCCTCCTGCAAAAATGCCATCCCCTATTCCCAATTCCTTCGCCTCCGCCGCATCTGCTCCCAGGATGAGACATTCCAATCCCGCACATCTCAAATGTCCTCATTCTTCAAGGACCACAACTTCCCCCCCACAGTGGTCGAGAACGCCCTCGACCGTGTCTCCTGCCTTTCCCGGAACACATCCCTCACGCCCCGTCCCCGCAACAATAACCAAAAAAGAATCCCCCTCGTCCTCACATACCACCCCACCAACCTCCGGATCCAACGCATCATCCTCCAACACTTCCGCCATCTGCAATCAGACCCCACCACCAAAGACATTTTTCCCTCCCCACCCTTATCTGCCTTCCGGAGGGACCACTCCCTCCGCGACTCCCTTGTCCGCTCCACACTCCCCTCCAGCCCCACCACACCCGGCACTTTTCCTTGTAACCGCAGGAAGTGCTACACCTGCCCCCTCACCTCCTCCCTCACCCCAATCCCAGGCCCCAAGAAGACTTTCCACATCAGGCAGAGGTTCACCTGCACATCTGCCAATGTGGTATACTGCATCTGCTGTACCCGTTGTGGCTTCCTCTACATCTGGGAAACCAAGCGTAGGCTTGAGGACCGCTTTGCAGAACACCTGCGCTCAGTTCGCAACAAACAACTGCACCTCCCAGTCGCGAACCATTTCAACTCCCCCTCCCATTCCTCAGATGACATGTCCATCCTGGGCCTCCTGCAATGCCACAGTTATGCCACCCGAAGGCTGCAGGAACAGCAACTCATATTCAGCCTGGGAACCCTGCAGCCCAATGGTATCAATGTGGATTTCACAAGCTTCAAAATCTCCCCTCCCCCAACCGCATCCCAAAACCAGCCCAGCTCATCTCCACCTCCCTATTGTGGATGTGATCTACATGGACTTCAGCAAGGCATGCAACAAGGTTCCTCATGGTAGAGTTCTGAGGAAGTTTGCACCGGACCCAAAATGTTTTTTTCCTTCACAGATGCTGCCAGACCTGCTGAGCTTTTCCAGCAACTTTGTTTTTGTTCCTCGTGGTAGACTGGTTAGCAAGGTTAAATCACATGGGTGAACCCAGGAGGTATGGTTAGTAAGTTTGCAGATGACACCAGAATTGGACGTATAGTGGGCAGCGTGGAAGGTTACCTCAGAGTACAATGGGATCTTGATCAGATGGGCCAATGAGCTGAGGAGTAGCAGATGGAGTTTAATTTAGATGAATGTGAGGTGCTGCATTTTGGAAAGGCAAATCAGGGCAGAACTTTTACACTTAATGGTAAGGTCCTGGGGAGTGTTACTGAACAAAGAGACTTTGGAGTGCAGGTTCATAGTTCCTTGAAAGTGGAGTCACAGGTATACAGGATAGTGAAGAAGGCATTTGGTATGTGTGTCTTTATTGGTCAGTGCATTGAGTAAAGGAGATGGGAGGGTTGTGTTGCAGCTGTACAGGACGTTGGTTAGGCCACTTTTGGAATACTGTGTTCAGTTCTGGTCTCCCTGTTATAGGAAAGATGTTGTGAAACTTGAAAGGATTCAGAAAAGATTTACAAGGATGTTGCCGGGGATGGAGGGTTTGATAGATTGAGGAGTAACCTTATGGAATTTATAAAATCATGAGGGGCGTGGATAAGTTGAATAGCCAGGGGTGGGGGAGACCAAAACCAGAGGGTGTAGGTTTAATGTGAGGGGGGCAAGATTTAAAAGGGATCTAAGGGGCAACTTATTCACACAGAGGGTGTTGCGTGTATGGAATGAGCTGCCAGAGGAAGTTGGGGAGGCTGGTACAATTACAACATTTAAAAGGCATTTGGATGGGTATATGAATAGGAAGGTTTAGAGGGATATGGACCAAATGCTGGTAAATGGGACTGGATTAATTTAGGATATCTGGTTTGCATAGACGAGTTGAGTTGAAGGGTCTTTTTCCGTGCTGTACAGCTCTATGACGATACAACTCTATCTATACAGACTGCTGGGCTGCAATCGAATCAATGACTGACAATGGAATGGATTCCGCTCATTGGAATCCCTGAAAGTGATGCTTCTGTGTCAGTGCAATGTGAACTTTCTGAGGTCAGGACTGGTGAATACACAGATCTATCAGCACGAAACACTGACTACTGCCTGGTCTTTGTTGCTGAACCACTTTACAGAATCCCATCAAACCAAGGCAATCTGAAAGACTCTCCAAAGCAATCTGTCTGCTTTCATTATCTGAAAGCAGTGAGAGCAAATGGAAAGCAAGTCTTCAAGCCCAGCACTGGGAAGCTGGGTAAGATACCAGGAGCCTGGCTTCACTTCCTACAGTGACAGGAAGCTGCAATGTGATAAGGGTGGACAGTGTTAGCCTGTATTCACTGGAGTGGAGAACAAAGAGCAGTGACAAGCTGACGGTGAGAGGACATTTCCCTTGTTGGGGGAGCAGAACTAGGGAACACAGTAAGTGGGGTACATAATAACTAGGGAACACTGTTTAAGGGGTCTCCCATTCAAGGTGGAGATGAAGAGAATTATTTTGTCTCCCTCAGAGGGTTGTGTGGTTCTGTGGAGTTTTCTTCCCCAGAAAGGTGGCTGTGGGGTCATTGAATATTTTTAGGGGAGAGGTAGATAGATTCTTGACTATTAAGGGTGTCAAGGGTTATCAGAAAATGGAGCATTCAGTTCATCGGTAATTTTGGTGAATGGCAGAAGGGGTTCAAGGGACTGAATGGCCTTGCTGCTATTTACAAGTCATCCATTGGTATGTATGTGTGTATAGAATCCATCCAATCCAGGTCTCTTTGTTGACTTTCCCTCTCTTTTTCTGAAGAGGCAGATCTTCCCTCGAGCCATGGTAGAGAAGCCATTTTCCCTCAGTTACCCAACCATGGAGGCATTGGTCATTTGACAGTCAGAGCCAATAGGTGATGAATCTGATCCAGTAATTTGGTTCTATCTGAATTCAGTGTTGATCTGAACATGTTGCAGGAATCACAGAATATTGGGCCAGTGACCTTGAGACCGTGTCCTCACAGCAACGTATCAACACCCATTCCTCCTCCGTGACATTAGGACCAGGGCTGTTCACTGATGGTCTACACATTTCTTCTCCACTAATAACTGCTCTCATGATGAAATAGCCTGTGCCAACCTAAGGCCACTGTAGATGCCCCATGTTACAGCCTGGAAGGAGGTGAGGAACAGCAGAGGCCATTCACCCGTTTGAGTGTATACTGTTATTCAATTCCATCTTGTCTGTTCTGCTTTCTAACCTGCCTTCGCCTGGTACCGTCCTGAGCTAACAGAAACTTGCTCGTGTGTTTTTAACTGATGGCTCTTTTTGGAGGATGGCTGTAGATTTTGACAAGGCTTTTTGTGAAGAAGTTGGATAGGACACACCTGTGAACGGAAGAGTCATGAAGAGACGTGGGAAGAAATGGGGTCAATACCCAGTCTAAAAGCACGATAAAATCTCATGCATTTTCAATCTGTAATCTGTAATTAAAGCTGGTCTCCTGTGATAAGCTGCTGTGGAGCCATCACAGGCTGGGCTTGGGGAGACTGCCCCTGCACCTGACCTCAATAAGGTGGCTCTCCGACCTTGAGTAAGAAGGGCAGAGACAGAAGCTAGTGATGGGATATAACATATCAATGTGTACTCTCACCTGATAACAAAGGGAAAGGTGGCCAACCTTCAAATAGCAGCGGCTCTGCAGCTGGCCCTTCAGCATGCAAACATTACACATAAAAAGAAGCCAACTTTTACAATTCCCAAGAGGAAGTAGTGTAAAAAGGCTGCGTATCAGGGCCAATTTTCAGAAGCTAGACAAAATTTGCCTCCTAGCACTTCACTGGATTTAGAACCGAACCAAAAAACATCCAAAAAACCAATCATAGACATGACTGGGTTCTTCAATAATGGCAGTTTCGACAGCACCTTCCAAACCCATAAAAACGTCCATCTAGAAGGACAAGGGCAGCACCTACATGGGAACACCACCCCCTGCAAGTTCCCCTCCCAGCCACTCACCATCCCGACTTGGAAATATATCGCTCCTCCTTCACTGTCGCTGGGTCAAAATCCTGGAATTCCCTTCCTAATGGCAGTGTGGGTCACCCTACTGCAGCAGTTCAAGAAGGCAGCTCACTACCACCTTCTCAAGGGGGCAACTAGGGCAATAAATGCTGGCCCATTTAATGATACCTACATTCAATGAAAAGAATAAATCTCAAAAACTCAGCTGGTCAACAAAGGCAATTCAGCCTCACAATCGAATGTCTCTTTCCAAGATGTGAACACTTTATCTCAACTATCAGATTGCTGTCAACGTTTCATTTATTGACTTGTGAAAAGGATTCTTGATGAGAAAGCAGGAACAAGAATTTCAGCCTGAGCTGAACTAAGGCAGGGGGCAGAGATGGGTAAGCTTAACATATGAGGAACGTTTGAGGACTCTGGGACTATACTCATTGGAGTTTAGAAGGATGAGGGGGGATCTAATTGAAACTTTCAGAATACTGAATGGCCTGGACAGAGTGCGTGTTGGGAAGATGCTTCCATTTGTCAGAGAGTCTAGGACCCAAGGGCACAGCTTTAGAGTAAAGGGAAGATCTCTTAGGACGGAGATAAGGAGAAACTTCTTTAGCCAGACAGTGGTGAATCTATGGAATTCACTGCCACAAAAGGCTGTGGAGGCCAGGTCATTGAGTTCATTTAAGACTGAGATAGATAGGTTCTTGATTATCAATAGGATCAAGGGTTACGGGGAGAAGGCAGGAGAATGGGATTGAGGAATTTATCAGCCATAATTGAATGGCGGAGCAGAGTTGACGGGCTGAGTGGCCTAATTTCTGCTCCTATGTCTTATGGTCTTATGGCATGAAGAAGGTGATCTTGGGAAGGGAGTGGCTATGTGGTTGGAAACTCAATTCAGGGTCAACTGGAGTACCAGCCTCTGCTCCACTCAGAGTGCGTTAATCCCAGAGAGAGATCAAACACCCGACGACTCCTGTAGACTCTTCCTCAATTCACCATGAACCACCGTCTCCTGGGCCATCTGCTGTGTTAGTGAGGCAAAACCAAACCCCTTCCATTATGGAATCTTTGATGGTTGTTCCCATTGTTTCGGGAGTGATTGGGTAAATTTCCCTTCTGTGATTGGAGGAATTTTGGGGATTAGCCTGTGTGAGGGATCTCAAGTTAGCTCCTCCCACATATTGAATGTGACCCCATGGCTTATGTTTGCTGGTGTGACTGGCCTATCCAAATTACTGTTTCGGATAGTTATTACAGTCAGCTACAGGGTATATAGTTTCTAGTTCTGGGCACTGCATTACAGGAAGGATAGAGAATTCTTTGGAGAGAGTGCAGATAAGGTTTATACAGATGGCACCGGGAATGAGACATTTCAGTCGAGAGGACAGATTCGAGAAGTTGGGTCTGTTCTCCCTGAAGAGAAGGAGGCTGAAAGGAAATCTGACAGAAGTTTTCAAAATCATGAGTGGGGCTGGACAGAGTAGAGAGAGAGAGAGAGAGAGAGAGAGACGCTGTTCCCACTCGGATTAAGAACCAGAAGGCACAGATTTAAAGTGGCTTGCAAAAGAAGCAAATGAAATGTGAGGTGATGAAGAACGTTTTCATTGAGCAAGTAGTTAGGAAATGGAATGTACTACCTGGAGGTACAGTGGAACCAGCTTCAATGAAAGGATGCAAAGAGAGATTGTGTGATTATCTAAATGGAATGTGGATTATGGGAAAAGGGCAGGAGATCTGCACTAAATCAAGATTGTCAGAAAGCCAGTGCAGGCATAATGGGCCAAATATACCATAACAATTGTGTAATTCTGGGACTGTGAGACAGATAGCACCTTTTGTCACTGGAGTATCTCACCCAGAGCCAAACATGGAACAAGCCAAAAGACTAGCCTCGCCTGTTGGTTCTCACGAGTGGCAGCGTTATGCGTGGGGTGAAATAATAGAACAGTGTGGAGTCCATTTGGCCATTTGCTGGCTCTCTGCAAGACCTATCCAATCAATCCTACCTCCCTCCTCATTCCCCATTGGCCCTCTGATTGCTCACCCTGTTGAAGGATCTGATCGGCTCTGCTTCCATTGCCCTTTCAGACAGCGGCACACTTCTGATCACAGTAACTCTCTGCTTCAAAAAAAATCATCACCTTTTCTCTTTTCTGCTTCCTGTACTGGTTATATCTGAAATGTGTACCTTCTGCTTACTGAGCCTCCTGCCACTAGAAATATTTTCTTCCTCTTCACTCAATCAAATTAAAAATGGGAACACCTCGATTACACTGCTGGGAAATGATCAGTTGCTGAATAGTTGAACAGAGAGAATCTATTTCAGGAGAGGCGCTGTAAGATTCAGCATCTGTTACAATGCTCCAAAGTTATTCACCTCTGTCCTGTTTTCATCAAGTTAACATTGCAATATCTGATTAAACCACAAGTGAGATATCAAATATCAGATTAAAATAAAATTGATTTTATCACTTGTATTTGATTTTAATCAGTGCTGCTATCACCACAAGATGAAATGTGTGCTCAGTGGTTGCCTGTTGAGGGTATTGCACTTATCCAGGTCAAAGCTGTTCCAACACTTTACCAGCAATTTATTATCACATTTTTTTCTTATCAATATTCCATTCATTGCATTGAAAGATGTTGGTTCAAGCAAACAGAAGACAGTTTGTGCTTCAGAATAGTATAGACATTGCTGAACCCACCCACAGCACCTTCTAACACTGTCCCCATCAAACACTCCCAGGGACAGGGACAGCATGAAGTTAGATACAGAGTAAAGCTCCCTTTACA
>JAHRHZ010000060.1:12456035-12491314 GCA_024137785.1 Ginglymostoma cirratum | reverse complement strand
CCTTTACACTGTCCTCCATCAAACACCCCCAGGACAGGGACAGCATGGGGTTAGATACAGAGTAAAGCTCCCGCTATACTGTCCCCCATCAAACACTCCCAGGGACAGGAACAGCACGCGGTTAGATACAGAGTGAAGCTCCCTCTACACTGTCCCCCATCAAACAATCCCAGGACAGGGAAAGTAGGAACTGCAGATGCTGGAGAATCTGAGATAACAAGGTGTAGAGCTGGATGAACACAGCAGGCCAAGCAGCATCAGAGGAGCAGGAAAGCCCGAAACATCAGTTTTCCTGCTCCTGTAATGTTGCTTGGCCTGCTGTGTTCATTCAGCTCTACACCTTGTTATCTTTTACTCCAGGACAGGGACAGCATGGGGATAGATACAGAGTAAAGCTCCTGCTACACTGTTTTGTGAGTTTATTTCAGTCCCATCCTGTGTTGATTGTAATGTTTCATTCTTTTTGACAATTTTTTCATTTCTGATAGCTCCAACTTGTGGCATTTCTGAATGAAATTGCCAATTTCATATTAAATTAGATGAAAATAAAGCACAGTTCATCCCCTCTTGGAACAAATTTGACATTTGGAACTCATTTCAGATTGTCAGCTGTATGCTTCAAATATGAGTGATTGTACACTGATGGTGACAGTGTTTGGCATGAGGTCAGACTGCACACCTCTCAGTCCCCACAACACATACACAGAGGACAATCTCCCTTTCATTGACAATATGTGGCTCATCAATCTTTCTTCCTTTAATCCCTGAACAGCTCTTCCATATTCATGAGGCAACACTGCTCTCTTGCTGGAATGGAATCTCAGCAGCAATCAGGAAATATTTCCAATGTTTACCAAACACAGGCCATTGCCCCATCTCTCATTCACACCCACGCTGTTCAAACCTTTTAAAACTGACTCAGCCTCACCATGTATCCCTCAGGTTTACAAAAATCAAACAGGAGTGTTTTCGGCAGTGGTGGAAATGAAGACAGTGAGGTTGGAAGGTAGATTTCAGAGACGGGAACCGAGCCAACAGCAAGTACAACCAGGAATGGGACAGCAATTATCCACAAGATGCCAGAATGAGTGGCGCGCTGATCTCTGGGAGACGAGACACTTGGAGGAGATTTTAGGGCTAATCAAGGCCTGGGAAAGTTTAGAAAACAAACTGTTGGCAGTGATGGGTGCAAAGGGCACAGTAACTAAAGGGTAAAGTAACTAAAGGGTAAAGTAACTAAAGGGCACAGTAACTAAAGGGCACAGTAACCAAAGGGCACAGTAACTAAAGAGGACAGTAACGAAAGGGCACAGTAACTAAAGGGCACAGTAACTAAAGGGTAAAGTAACCAAAGGGCAGAGTAACGAAAGGGCACAGTAACTAAAGGGTAAAGTAACGAAAGGGCACAGTAACTAAAGGGCACAGTAACTAAAGGGCACAGTAACTAAAGGGCACAGATTTTAAATTGTTGGTCAAACATCCAGGTGTGAAATGTGGATCGTGGTTTTGTTGATGGTGCTGCTAAGATTGGAACAATTGCTGGGAATCGAGGTGAAGTCACTCTCATTTTACTGGACACTGGGATGGCTGAAATCTGTTGGATGCAGAATAAGCAGGGGAAGGGGACGAAAGAGCCAGCAGAGAATCAATGGGCTGAAAGACCTCCTTCTGGGCTGTATCATTCTGTACCTTTCTAACTATTCGTCCAGGAGCCCAGTGACATACATAACCCACCCATCAGCTCATGGTGAGGAGGTGCCGGTGTTGGACTGCGGTGGTTAAGGTCAGACATTTCTGACCTCCATCAGCTCAGGCAGCTTATCCAGGCTTTAACCTGCTGACAGCCACTCGGAAAGGACATTCATTTCTCTCCAGCACCAGCTTTGGCTGGAGATTCAGTCAGGGATCCCAAGAGGGGGAATCCTGTAAAGGGACTGTTAATATGGAAGGATATTCACTCACGTTGGGTTCCCAGTAGCACGGCACTCCAACCTCAATTCATCTCCCTCTCGTGCAAAGTTCCTGGAGAAATCAATCTTCACTGAAGGTACATCTATAATAAATCAAAACAACACCGAGGTAATGTGTACTGCATTCAATAAAATATCACAATGGCAAAGATAGAGGTACTTCACACCATTAAGAGCTCTGAGCCAGCTCTGCATTCAATAAGATCATAGAGGAGCAGGTTATTGCTGATATGTGACCTCACTCCATATTCCACATCGCTTCAGATTGTTTAACACCCTCAGCATCTGTGAGTGGATTGCAGCTGTTCACCATCTGTGTCAATGATCTGGAAGTAGGGACATTAATCCAGACAGCCAGCTTCTGCTCTGGAGACCCAGGTGTGAATCGGCTATGGCAGACAGTGCAATTTGAATTCAATAATAAAAATGTCAAATTAAGATCTAATAACGACCATGAGTCTGTTGTTGGAAAAACTCTTCTGTTTCACACATGTCCATTCGGGAAGGAAATCTGCCTTTCTTACCTGGCCTGGTCCATGTGTGACTCCAGACCCATAACTGTAGATGACTCTAATATGCACACTGGGCAATAAATGCTGCTCTGGCCAGTGATGCCCACATTTGCTAAATGAAATTAAAAAAAAAAGCTATGCTTAGTTATTGTGATACAGTGGTAGTGTCCCTATGTCCGAGCCAGGTTCAAGTCCCACCTGTTTCAGGGGTGTGACATAACATGTCTGAACAGGTTGACTAACAAATATCTGGACGCAGGAACCAATTGTAACATTGTCAATTTTTGTCAATCACGCAAAATAAAATGGAAATGTGAGATGTGAGAAAGATGCAAGGATGTTTCAAGGGCATTTTTAGATAGGAATGTTTTGGAATGTAATATGGACCAATGTGAGCTTTTCCACGTTAGTAGCAGAAACACAGGTGCGGACTATATGGAGACAGATGAGAAAATGGGGACGTCCAAATAGACTTTGATGTCTTTGATAATGAGCCACTGAAAGCGAACATGCAGCAAGCAATTCCAAATACAAACGCCTTGTTGACCTTTATGACTGGTGGATGTGAATACTGGAGCAAAGAGGTCTTGCTACGGTTGCCGAGCACATTGCTGAGATCACACATGCTGTACTGTGTGCAGGGCTGGTCCCCCAACCTTAGGAAGGATGGACTTGCCATGGAGAGAGTGCAACACAAACTCACCTGTAATGGTGAGAGTGTGTGATGGAGATAGTGTAAAGGGAGTTTTACTCTGTATCTAACCCCATGCTGTCCCTGTCCTGGGAGTGTTTGATGGGGGACAGTGTAGAGGGAGCTTTACCCTGTATCAAAGCCTGTGCAGTCCCTTTCTTGGGAGTGTTTGATGGGGACAGTGTAGAGGCAGCATTACTCTGCATCTAACCCCATGCTGTCCCTGTCCTGGGAGTGTTTGATGGGGGGGAACAGTGTACAGGGAGCTTTACTCTGTATCTAACCCCGTGCTGTCCCTGTCCTGGGAGTGTTTGATGGCAGGGTGGGGGGGACAGTGTACAGGGAGCTTTACACTGTATCTAACCCTCATCCCTTCACCTCTCATCCTTCTTCACTCCAATGAGAAAAGCCCAGCTCCCTCAACCTTTCCTCATAAGACCTGCCCTTCAGTCCAGGCAGCATCCTGGTAAATCTCCTCTGCACCCTCTCTAAAGCTTCCACATCTTTCCTGTAATGAGGTGACCAGAACTGAACACAACATTCCAAGTGTGGTCTAACCAGAGTTTTATACAGCTACAGCATAACCTCGCGGCTCTTAAATTCAATTCCTCTGCCAATGAACGCAAACACACCATATGCCATCTTTACAACCCTATCAACTTGGGTAGCAACTTTAAGGGATCTATGGACGTGTACCCCAAGATCCCTTTGCTCGCCCACAATGCTGAGGATCCTGCCATTAACCCTGTATTCTGCATTCAAATTCAACCTTCCGAAATGAATCACTTCACACGTTTCTGGGTTGAATTCCATCTGCCACTTCTTTGCCCAGCTCTGCATCCTGTCAATGTCCTGTTGCAACCTACAACAACTCTCCACACTGTCCACATCTCCACCAACCTTCGTGTCATCGGCAAACTTACTAACCCACCCTTCCACTTCCTCATCCAAGTTATTTATAAAGATCACAAACAGCAAACGTCCCAGAACAGATCCCTGCAGCATTCCACTGATCACCAAGCTCCAGGCTGAATACTTTCCATCTACTACCACCCTCTGTCTTCTGTTGAACAGCCAGTTTTGTATCCAGACAGCCATATTTTCCTGAATCCCATGCCTCCTTACTTTCTGAAGAAATAGAGTCAGTAACAATGATCAGAGCATCTCACCACCGCCTTCCTCGAGGGCACAGTGGACATAATAGACAGTGAAGAAGGTTATGAAAAACTATAATGAGATCTCGATCAAGCATGGGGCTGGATGAACACAGCAGAGGCCCTTCATCAGAGGCCTCACCCTCACCTGTAATGGTGAGAGTGTGTGATGGAGATAGTGTAGATGGAGTTTTACTCTGTATCTAACCCCATGCTGTCCCTGTCCTGGGAGTGTTTGATGGGGGACAGTGTAGAGGGAGCTTTACCCTGTATCAAAGCCTGTGCAGTCCCTTTCTTGGGAGTGTTTGATGGGGACAGTGTAGAGGCAGCATTACTCTGCATCTAACCCCATGCTGTCCCTGTCCTGGGAGTGTTTGATGGGGGGGAACAGTGTACAGGGAGCTTTACTCTGTATCTAACCCCGTGCTGTCCCTGTCCTGGGAGTGTTTGATGGCAGGGTGGGGGGGACAGTGTACAGGGAGCTTTACACTGTATCTAACCCTCATCCCTTCACCTCTCATCCTTCTTCACTCCAATGAGAAAAGCCCAGCTCCCTCAACCTTTCCTCATAAGACCTGCCCTTCAGTCCAGGCAGCATCCTGGTAAATCTCCTCTGCACCCTCTCTAAAGCTTCCACATCTTTCCTGTAATGAGGTGACCAGAACTGAACACAACATTCCAAGTGTGGTCTAACCAGAGTTTTATACAGCTACAGCATAACCTCGCGGCTCTTAAATTCAATTCCTCTGCCAATGAACGCAAACACACCATATGCCATCTTTACAACCCTATCAACTTGGGTAGCAACTTTAAGGGATCTATGGACGTGTACCCCAAGATCCCTTTGCTCGCCCACAATGCTGAGGATCCTGCCATTAACCCTGTATTCTGCATTCAAATTCAACCTTCCGAAATGAATCACTTCACACGTTTCTGGGTTGAATTCCATCTGCCACTTCTTTGCCCAGCTCTGCATCCTGTCAATGTCCTGTTGCAACCTACAACAACTCTCCACACTGTCCACATCTCCACCAACCTTCGTGTCATCGGCAAACTTACTAACCCACCCTTCCACTTCCTCATCCAAGTTATTTATAAAGATCACAAACAGCAAACGTCCCAGAACAGATCCCTGCAGCATTCCACTGATCACCAAGCTCCAGGCTGAATACTTTCCATCTACTACCACCCTCTGTCTTCTGTTGAACAGCCAGTTTTGTATCCAGACAGCCATATTTTCCTGAATCCCATGCCTCCTTACTTTCTGAAGAAATAGAGTCAGTAACAATGATCAGAGCATCTCACCACCGCCTTCCTCGAGGGCACAGTGGACATAATAGACAGTGAAGAAGGTTATGAAAAACTATAATGAGATCTCGATCAAGCATGGGGCTGGATGAACACAGCAGAGGCCCTTCATCAGAGGCCTCACCCTCACCTGTAATGGTGAGAGTGTGTGATGGAGATAGTGTAGATGGAGTTTTACTCTGTATCTAACCCCATGCTGTCCCTGTCCTGGGAGTGTTTGATGGGGACAGTGTAGAGGGAGGCCCGAAACGTCAAGTATTCCTGCTCCTATGATGCTGCTTGACCTGCTGTGTTCATCCAGCCCCACACCTTGTTATCTCAGATTCTCCAGCATCTGCAGTACCTTTTATCTCATGAGATCTTGATCAATTGGGTCAATGGGCAGATTGAATTTAATATGAATAAATGAGGTATTATACTTTGGTAAAGCAAACAAGGCCAGGATTTATACAATTAAGCAAAAACAGAAGTTGCTGAAAAAGCTCAGCAGGTCTGGCAGCATCTATGAAGAGAAAAAATCAGAGATAACATTTCGGGTCCGGTTCTGAGGCAGTTCGGAGGAGGGGTCACCAGACCCGAAACATTAACTCTTATCTTTTCCTTCTCAGGTACTGCCAGACCTGCTGAGCTTTTCCAGCAACTTGTTTTTGTTCCCGATTTACAGCATTCACAGTTTTTTATTTTACTTCTACAATTAAAAGTGGGGCCTTGGGTAATGTTGTAGAACAGACAGGCCTAAGGATTCAGGTACATAATTCTTTGAAATGTGTGTCACATATAGACAGCATGATAAAGAAGGTATTTTACACACGGGTGGTTCACGTGTGGAATGAATTTTCCAGGAAAAGTGCGGTACGGTTACAACATTTAAAACACATTTGGATAGGTGCATGAATAGGAAATATCTGGAGGGATATGGGCCAAACTCAGGCAGGTGGGACTAGTTTACTTTAGGGATTATGGTCGGCATGGACTGGTTGGACCGAAGGGTCTGTTTCCGTGCTGTATGTCTCTATGGCACCGAGTGACAGGCAATAAATTATGGCCCAGCCATTGACCTCCACAACTGATGTGGAAATATACACAAAACTTGCTCCAATATTGGTATGTTTACATTTTTCTTTTCATTTTACTGATTAACAACAGGATGTTGAGGAATAAAACACGGGCTTGGTAGAGGTTTACAAGATGATGAGGGGCATAGATAGAGTGGATAGTCAGAGACTTTCTCCCAGGGTGGAAATGACTATAACGAGGGGCATAATTTTAAGGTGATTGGAGGAAGGTATAGGGGAGATGTCAGAGGCAGGTTCTTCACACAGAGAGTGGTGGGTGCGTGGAATGCGCTGCTGGCAGTGGTAGCAGAGTCAGATACTTTAGAGACTTTTAAGCAACTCTTGGATAGGCACATGGAGGATAGTAAAATGTAGGGTATGCAGGGTAGATTGATCTTAGTGGGATAATAGTTCAGCACAATATCGTGGGCCGAAGGGCCTGTACTGTGCTGTACGGTTCTATGTTCTGTAATTAGTAACTGCATTGCAGTTGGTTGGAGCATTGGTTTTTGTTCTGAATATGTCTGAGTGTCATCATGGTGCTGTCAGGTTCTCACTCAGGTTGGACCTGATCGTTAATGCCTGTAGCTAACAAGGATCTCAGTGTAATTTCAGCACAGGTTTATCATTCTGCAGTGCAGTAGATGTGCTGTAAGTGCCTAGGAGACAGAGCATTGATATTCAGAGTGTGGTTTGCACAGAGGGGCCAGCTGTTATCACAACCATCCCTCCTTCGGGGTGGGGAGCTCTCTTCTTTCTTTGAAAATTTCTGTGTAGTTTCACTGAACAAGGACTTGCCCCACAGATCACAGGTGACAGTCCTACATACACCAGCACATTCCTCTCCACTCTTTGGCTCCCCTCTCATTTACCCTCTGGCCACAATCTGATTTTGCAAAGAATCTGTATCCAGAAACGTTGGAATGGGATTGAAAGGATGAGGAGGTCAATCATAAAACAGAGTGTGGCTGGTGAGTTTTGGTTCTTGGGAGAAGGGGAGTGTGAGGGATGTGAGCACAATCCTAAGCTCCCAATACCTTGGTCAGTCATTGATACGATGACCCTCCACCCCGCAGTGCTACTCCCTGTGAAGGCACCGGGTACAGGGTTCTAAACTTACAATAATCTCATGTTTAATGGAAGCCATTCAGGAAGCACAGCAAATTAATTCGCTCGAGGACGCTGGGTCCAGGAATAATAGTCTCATTAAAGTTGATCTGCATTTCCTAGAACTGATCAGCACCTGTTAAAGCGGAAACACATTGTGGCAGTGGTTGGGAAAGACTTTGCGAGCAGGAAGATTATTCAGCGGCAGCACAGAGAGATGACTCAGAGGATCTCATCGGAGGCCTCAGTGAAGCTGATGGGAATGAAGAGAGAGGTCACCTTGCCTCAGCTGGCACACAGCCCTCTACACATATGCACTAAGGGGAGCTTAAACTTAAGGATGTGGTGTGATCCTGTAAAATGTCTCAGACATGTCAAGTAACCAGCAGCTTGAATAGCCAGGCCTATTTTTGAAGACCTATTCAGTTGGATGTTGTCAATTCAGACAGAAAGTGTAACTGTGATGAAGAAAGTATGATCTTGTTCGAAACAAGAGATGGAAGAACTGAGCCTGAAGCTTGAATCCAGGAATGTGGAATGCACAAAGATGATTAAAAAACATTTGGACCACAAAAGTCTGCTCAGTTAAGGAGAATCCCAAGGCCTTTTATTCATATATAAGAAGCAGGAGGGTAACTAGAGAAAGGGTTGGTCCACTAAAGGATAAAAAGGAAGGTTTTGTGTCGAACCTGAGAAAATGGGTGAGATTCTCAATGATTACTTTGCATCAGTGTTCACTGAGGAGAGGGACATGATGAATGTTGAGATTAGAGATAGAAGTTTGTTTACTCTGGATCACGTTGACATAAGGAGGGAAGATGTGTTGGGTAGGCTAAAGGATATTAAGGTGGACAAATCCCCAGGACCGGATGGGATCTATCCCAGGATGCTGAGGGAGACGAGAGAGGAAATAGCTGGGGCCCTGACAGATATCTTTGTAGCATCCTTAAACACAGGTGAAGTGCCGGAGGACTGGAGAGTTGCTAATGTTGTCCCCCTGTACAAGAAGGGTAGTAGGGATATTCCAGATAACTACAGACCAGTAAGCCTGACGTCAGTGGTGGGAAAGTTGCTGGAGAAGGTACTGAGGGATAGAATCTATTTATATTTGGAAAAGAATGGGCTTATCAGTGATAGGCAACATGGTTTTGTGCAGGGGAGATCATGCCTTACTAACTTAATAGAGTTCTTTGAGGAAGTGACCAAGTTGATAGATGAAGGAAGGGCTGTAGATGTCATCTACATGGACTTTAGTAAGGCGTTTGATAAGGTTCCCCATCGTAAACTAATGGAGAAAGTGAAGTCACATGGTGTGCAGGGTGTTCTAGCTAGATGGATAAAGAACTGGTTGAGCAACAGGAGACAGAGGGTAGTAGTTGAAGGGAGTTTCTCGAAATGGAGAAAGGTGACCAGTGGTGTTCCACACGGATCAGTGCTGGGGCCACTGTTGTTTGTGATATACATAAATGATCTGGAAGAGGGCATAAGTGGTCTGATCAGTAAGTTTGCGGATGACACGAAGATTGGGGGAGTAGCAGAAAGCATAGGGGATTGTCAAAGAATACAGGAGAATATAGATAGACTGGAGAGTTGGGCGGAGAAGTGGCAGATGGAGTTCAATCCGGGCAAGTGTGAGGTGATGCATTTTGGGAGGTCTAATTCTAGAGCGAACTATACTGTAAACGAAAGAGCCTTGGGAAAAGTTGATGAGCAGAGAGATCTGGGAGTTCAGGTCCATTGTACCCTGAAGGTGGCTGCACAGGTGGATAGAGTGGTCAAGAAGGCATATGGTATGCTTGCCTTCATCGGACGGGGTATTGAGTATAAGAGCTGGCAGGTCATATTAAAATTGTACAAGGCTTTGGTTCGGCCGCATTTCGAATACTGTGTACAGTTCTGGTCGCCACATTACCAAAAGGATGTGGAAGCTTTGGAGAGGGTACAGAGAAGGTTTACGAGGATGTTGCCTGGTATGGAAGGTGCTAGCTATGAAGAGAGGTTGAGTAGGTTAGGATTGTTTTCATTAGAAAAAAGGAGATTGAGGGGGGACCTGATTGAGGTCTTCAAAATCATGAAGGGTATAGACAGGGTTGATAGAGATAAGCTTTTTCCCAGGGTGAGGGATTCAATAACGAGGGGTCACGCGTTCAAGGTGAGAGGAGAAAAGTTTAAGGGGGATACACGCGGAAAGTACTTTACACAGAGGGTGGTAGGTGCCTGGAACGCGTTGCCAGCAGAGGTAGTAGAGGCAGGCACGGTAGATTCATTTAAGGTGCGTCTGGACAGATGCATGAGTAGGTGGGGAGCAGAGGGATACAGATCCTTAGGAATTGGGCGATAGGTTTAGACAGTGGATTTGGATCGGCACAGGCTTGGAGGGCCGAAGGGCCTGCTCCTGGGGTGTAAGTTTTCTTTGTTCTTTGTTCTTTGTTCTAGTTAGAGAGTGTTCTGTTGCAGATTGAGCAATACAACATCAGGTTTAAAATAACAAGCATGGGGCTGGATGAACACAACAGGTCAAGCAGCATCATAGGAGCAGGAAAACTTGACGTTTCGGGCCTAAACCCTTCATCAGAAAACCCGAAACGTCAAGTTTTCCTGCTCCTACGATGCTGCTTGACCTGCTGTGTTCATCCAGCCCCACGCTTGTTATCTCGGATTCTCCAGCATCTGTAGTACCTTTTATATCAGGTTTAAAATGTTGATTTTGGTGTGCAGGAAATAGTCATTTTGCCAAATGTGCAGCATACAAGGAATCCAATCTGTGCAATTAATTGAACTTATCCCCACTGAATATCCTTTCACCAGCCTCCACAGTGACATGATGTCCTGATCTTGTACACTGTGCTCTGGGAAAGACAATGTTGCACACTGAAGGGGAGACTAAGGACACCGAAATAGCCCTAATCAAATAAAAACGTGTAAAACAGCTGTTCAGCATCCTCCTACAAATTCTTCTTTCAAATCTAATGAAGATCTGTCAAAGTGTAGTCAGGAAATATCAATATTTGATGTAGGCTACGAGGAGGAGAAAATCCCGAGTAGTTGTGACAAAAAAGAGTGCAGCCTACATTCCAATAGAGAAAGTAGGAAATGCATTAAGTTTGAAGTTTGGGAAATTAATATTCAATGAGAATCAACAAACTGGGAACTGAAACTTGAAGGAACTGAGATATAAATCTCTCACTCTGATTATTGCACTGATATTCAATTCAAGGAGTGAAAAAAAGCATTTGATAGATTTGAATAGACTAAAAGGTTACAAAGTTTATACGTTATTGCTTCATGCGTTGCTCAGGATAATTATTAGGTAGTGTGTCTCCAAAACTAGAATTTGAGTCTGATCTGATGGGTTAAGACAATAGAGAGGGCAAATAAGAGAGATGGGAGCACTGCATTATTGATACTGCAGTAATGAGGGAGGATCTCCTAAAGGTCCTTCAAATGATGCCATCTGGGTAGAGATTAGAAATAAAAAGAGGGCAATTACCTCACTGGGATCATACCACAAGCCTCCCAACAGTCAGAGGAAGATAGAGGAGCAGGTATGTAAGTAGATTACAGAAAGGTGTGTCAGAAACAGGGTCATAGTTGTGGGAGACTTCAACTTTTGTAATACTAACTGGGGTTACCTTAGTAGGATGAGACAGGCTAGAATTTTTAAATAGCGCCCAGGAGAGCTTTCTGTGCCACTACGCAGATAGTCCGACCAGAAATGGGGCAGAACTTGACCTAATCCTAGGGAATGAAGCTGGTCAAGTGGTTGAAGTGTCAGTGGGTGAGCATTTTGGGGACAGTGACAATAACTCTGTAAGTTTCATAATTATTATGGAAAAGGATAAGGATAGAGAAGTTCAGTGTCTAAATGGAAGGAAAGCCAACTTTCACAGCATTACACAGGATCTGTCTAACATGGACTGGGAGCAGCCACTTGGAGGTAAATCTATATTTGGAAAGTGGGAGTCTTTTAAAAGTAATATAGTGAGAATTCAGGGCCAGTGTGATCCTCTGCGAGTGAAGGGCAAGGGCAGCAAATGCAGGGAACCCTGGATGTTAAGGGATATTGAGAGTTTGACAAAGAAAAAGAAGATGTATATGTCAGATACAGAGCATTAAAAACAGGGGAGGTCCTTCAAAAGGATAGAGAGTGTAGAGGGGGTGCTGAAAAAAGAAATCAGGTTGGCAAAGAGAGGCAACAAAATATCTTTGGCAGATAGGATTAAGGAAAACCCCAAGGCATTTTATACCTATATTGAAAAGCAAGAGGATTACCAGGAAATGAGTGGGACCGAATACAGACCAAAGGGGACATCTGTGTGTGGAGCCAGAGGACATGGGCATGGTCTTAAATGAATATTCCTCATCTGTATTCACAGAGAAGAAAAACATTTTAGCTGGGGATTTCAGTTGGGATAGTGAGGTCCAGATATGTTAAAACTAATAAGGAGGGGGTATTAGCAGGTATATATAAATCCCCAGGGCCTGATGGGATGCATCCCAGGCTGCTATGGGAGGCAATGGAGGAGGTTGCTGGGGTCCTGCCGGAGATACTTAATACTTCACTGGCCGCAGATGAAGTGCCAGACAGCTGGAGGGTAACTAATGTGGTTCCTTTGTTCAAGAAGGGCAGCAGGGATAGGCCAAATAATTATGGACCGCCACCTCTGCCTCCACGCTTACTTCTTCAACCGTGAACCTAACCCTCCCTCTACTGACCCCTTCTCCCGCCTCCAACACAAGCTCTCCTCCTGGACACCACCCCAATGCCTCCTACCTCCCTTGACCTCTTCATCTCCAACTGCCATTGAGACATCAATCGCCTCAACCTCTCTACCTCTCTCACCCACTCCAACCTCTCCCCCGCAGAACGTGCAGCCCTCCACTCCCTCCGCTCCAATCCCAACCTCACCATAAAACCCGCGGACAAGGGAGGTGCAGTTGTAGTATGGCACACTGACTGCTACATCGCCGAGGCCAGATGCCAACTCTCCGACATCTCCTCCTACCGCCCCCTGGATCATGACCCCACCCCGAGCACCAAACCATCATCGCCCAAACCATCCACAACCTCATCACCTCAGGTGACCTCCCACCCATAGCCTCCAACCTCATCGTTCCCCAACCTCGCACCGCCCGCTTCTACCTCCTTCCCAAAATCCACAAACCTGAATGCCCTGGTCGACCCATGGTCTCCGCCTGCTCCTACCCCACCGAACTCATCTCCACCTACCTAGGCTCCATTTTCACCCCCTTGATCCAGGAACTCCCTACCTACGTCCGTGACACCACCCATGCCCTCCACCTCCTCCAGAACTTCCAATTCCCCGGTCCCCAACACCTTATTTTCACTATGGACATCCAGTCCCTATACACCTGCAGTCCCCATGCAGATAGCCTAAAGGCCCTCCGCTTCTTCCTGTCCCACAGGCCTGACCAGTCCCCCTCCACTGACACCCTCATCCGCTTAGCCGAACTCGTCCTCACCCTCAACAACTTCTCTTTCAATTCCTCCCACTTCCTACAGACAAAGGGGGTGGCCATGGGTACCCACATGGGCCCAAGCTATGCCTGCCTCTTTGTAGGTTACGTGGAACAATCCCTCTTCCGTACCTACACTGGCCCTAAACCCCACCTCTTCCTCCGTTACATTGATGACTGCATCGGCGCCGCCTCGTGCTCCCACGAGGAGCTCGAACAGTTCATCCACTTCACCAACACCTTCCACCCCAACCTTAAGTTCACCTGGACCATCTCTAACACATCTTTCACCTTCCTGGACCTCTCTGTCTCCATCTTGGGCAACCACCTAGAAACCGATATCCATTTCAAGCCCACTGACTCCCACAGCTACCTAGAATACACCTCTTCCCACCCACCTTCCTGCAAAAAGACCATCACCTATTCCCAATTCCTTCGCCTCCGTTGCATCTGCTCCCAGGATGAGGCATTCCACTCTGGTACATCTCAGATGTCTTTGTTTTTCAAGGACCGCAACGTCCCTCCTGCAGTGGTCGAGAACACCCTCGATCGTGTCTCCCACATTTCCCGTAACACATCCCTCACACCCCGTCCCCTGCAATAACAACCAAAAAAGAATTCCCTCGTCCTCACGTACCACCCACCAACCTCCGGATCCAACACATCATCCTCCGACATTCCGCCATCTGCAATCAGACCCCACCACCAAAGACATTTTTCCCTCCCCACCCTTATCTGCTTTCCAGAGGGACCACTCTCTCCGTGACTCCCTTGTCTGTTCTACACTCCCCTCCAGCCCCACCACACCCGGCACCTTTCCCTGCAACCGCAGGAAGTGCTACACCTGCCCCTACACCTCCTCCCTCACCCCCATCCCAGGCCCTAAGAATACTCTCCACATCAAGCAGATGTTCACCTGCACATCTGCCAATGTGGTATACTGCATCCGCTGTACCCGTTGTGGCCTCTTCTACATCGGGGAAACCAAGCGGAGGCTTGGGGACCGCTTTGCAGAACACCTGCGCTCAGTTCGCAACAAACAACTGCACCTCCCAGTCGCGAACCATTTCAACTCCCCCTCCCATTCCTCAGACGACATGTCCATCCTGGGACTCCTGCAATGCCACAACGATGCCACCCGAAGGCTGCAGGAACAGCAACTCATATTCCGCTTGGGAATCCTGCAGCCCAATGGTATCAATGTGGATTTCACAAGCTTCAAAATCTCCCCTCCCCCCACCTGCATCCCAAAACCAGCCCAGCTCGTCCCCACCTCCCTAACCTGTTCTTCCTCTCACCTATCCCCTCCTCCCACCTCAAGCCGCACCCCCATTTCCTACCTACTAACCTCATCCCGCCCCCTTGACCTGTCCATCCTCCCTGGACTGAGCTATCTCCTCCCTACCTCCCCACCTACACTCGCCTTTACTGGCTCCATCCCCGCCTCTTCAACCTGTCTGCCTCCTCTCCACCTATCCTCTCCACTATCCGTCTTCTATCCGCCTCCCCCTCTCTCCCTATTTATTTCAGAACCCTCTTCCCCTCCCCCATTTCTGATGAAGGGTCTAGGCCCAAAACGTCAGCCTTCCTGCTCCTCTGATGCTGCTTGGCCTGCTGTGTTCATCCAGCTCTACACGTTGTTATCTCAGATTCTCCAGCATCTGCAGTTCCTACTATCCCGAATTATGGACCAGTTAGCTTGACATCAGTGGCCGAGAAATTATTGGGAAAAGTTCTGATGGACAGGATAAATCAGGGATGGTCAGTATGGATTTGTTAGAGGGAGATCCTGTCTGACGAATTTAATTACGGTTTTTGAAAAGGTGACTATATTGATGAAGGTAGTGCGATTGATGTGGCTTACATGGACTTCAGTAAGGAAAAGGTCCCACATGGAAGGCTGGTCCAGAAGATAAGAGCCCATGGGATCCAAGACAAATTGGCAACTGGATCCAAAATTGGCTGCAAACAGGGGACAAAGCGTGATGGTGGAGGGTTGTTCTTGTGAGTGGAAGTCTGTAGCCAGCAATGTAGCATAGGGATTGCTGCTGGGGCCCTGGCTGTTTGTTATGTACATTAATGATTTGGATGTGAACGTAGAAGGTATAATTAGTAAGTCTGCAGATGACATGGTAGTGAGGAGGATGGTCTCAGGCTACAGTCTGAAATTGATCAGCTGGTAAAGCAATGACAGATTTTAATTCCATCTGGTAAGGGTGAGGTGATGCATTTTGGGAGGTCGACAAGGGAAGGATATACACAATGAATGGTAGGTCCCTTGGGAGTACGGAGGAACAAAGGGACTTTGGTGTCCAAGTCCATAGATCCCCGAAGATGTCAGCACAGGTAGACAGGATGGTGATGAAGGCATACAGGATGCTTGTCTTCATGAGCCAGACATAGAATAAAGGAGCAAGGAAGTAATGTTACACTTTATAAAACATTGGTTAGGCCACAGATGGAATAATGTATGCAGTTCTGGTCACACAATCAGAAGGACGTTACTACCCTGGATAGTGTGCAGAGGAAATTCACCAGGATGGGATGGAAAGTCTCAGTAATGAGGAGCGACTGGGTTTGTTTTCCCTGTAGCAGAGGAGGCTGACGGGGTGGGGATCTGATTGAGGTATACAAAATAATGAGAGGCACAGATGGGGTTGGTCGTGAAAATCTTTTCCCCATGGCAGACATGTTTAAGACCGTGGGTATAAGTTTAAAAGTGAGGGGTAAGTGGTTTCGAGAAGATCTGAGGAAAACTTTATTTCACCCAGAGGGTGGTAGAGTAATGGAACGTGCTGCCTGAGAGGGGAGTGGAACATAAGTACCCTCGCAACAGTTAAGAAACATTGGGACTAGTACTTAAAATGGCAGGGCATAGTAGGCTTTGGACCAAGGGCGGACAAATGGGATTGGTGTGGTTTGGTGTATTTTGATTAGCGTAGACATGGTGGGCTTTTGCTATGCTGTATGACTGTGTCTCTGATAGATGCTTCAGTGAAATACTATTGTTTAACACAAATACTGATCAGTTACTAGAAGCAGGCAGCTCTTTCTTCTATTCCAGGGAAGTAGGCACTGGTGAAACAAGTGAACGTGGAAATATGGAAACGAGACTGAAAGCAGATGTGTGGGAGAATATTTCCAATTCATGTCTTGGGGGTGGCTATATTAAAGCAGGAATGCAAGATTATTTATTTGGGTCAGAAACACAGGAAGAATCCAATTCATCTAATCCAAGAGAGGCCTGGGAGCCAGGTTAATTTGGTATAATGTTTTTGTCATTGATGCACTGTGGAACTAAATGAAGTTGTTTTTTCTTCCTTGAAATGAAGATTGATTGTTATTATCCTAGATTAGGTGTATTTTTAAAATTTGAACTAAATGATTGCATGCACAGATCTAACAGAACTTCCTATTCCCAAGACATATTTTTTATTGGGAAATTTTAAAATCAAAAAGTGAGATTGTTCAGATGGAGTTTATTGATTCAACCATTCAAAGTAAACATTGTTCATACTGCTGTTAAAGATAATGTGATGGCAGACACATTTTATAGAATGTAATAACCATGTGTTAAGTTAAGAATTTATGAGAAAGATGATGAAAAAAATTGCACCGGACTTCTATATGAGATGAATGAGGATGAATAAATGTAAGTCTCACATATTGTTGTCTAAACATTATGTACCTTGAGCGGAACCATATTTTTTGAAATAAGTTTCATCCCTCCTAAGGATAGAGGTGTGTAAGGACAATTTTGATTTATACTGTGGACTAAAAGCAGGAAAAGAAACTGCTTTAAACCAAGGAGGCTGTGTCAGAAGTTGATTGCATTTTTTATGAAAATGTTATCGGAATTCATTGTGAGCTGAATATATAATGTTGCTGTTGCGGAGGAGATTACAAACAACGTCACGAGAGAACATAGAACAGTACGACACAGGAACAGGCTCTTTGATCCACACTGTTATGTTGAACATGAAGCCAAATTAAAATAATCCCTTCTGCATATCCTTGGTCCATGTCCCTCCATACTTTGCATATTCATGTGCTTATCTAAAAGTCCCTTAAATGCCCCTATTGTATCTGCCTCCCATGGCAACATGTTCCAGATGCCTACCGCTCACTGTGGAAGAAGCTCACTCCTCACATCTCTTTCAAACCTTCTTCCCCCGACCCCCTTTCCTCCCTATGTGTATATTCAGGGCAGTTTTCACAGAGACAGTCTTTTGATTGTTTATTTTCTGTCAGGATCTGTGAATGAGTTCAAGAGAGAGATCAGCATATTACTTGATACTTATCAATGTAATTTTGCTAAATTCTGCTGAAAACCTGACTCTAAATTAACAAAGGGATAAAAAGAGTATCTCTGAAACCAGTCAGCAGGTTTTTCTAAGGTGGTGATTAAGGTGGAAAGCTTATGATTATTGTTCCTGCTGAACTGACAACTTGATCCTGGAGGTCATCCCGATATCAAACACAGCAAAAGCACATGAAGCCCACAGCTCATTGCCAATGATAAGGTGAGCCGTGAAGTTAAACATCCCAGCTTGTAAAAACCTCTGAAGGAACATGATGTACAGCACAAAAAAAATTAACTTGTGATCCAACAAGTCATGCTCCACACCACGACACTTCACAGAACAGTATCATCACTTCCTTCACGTTCTTTCCTCCTCATGTATTCATCTAGTGCCACCTTAGCTGCATCAGTAACATTCACCTTAGCTGTTTACTGTGGTGGTGAGTACCATATTCTCATTCTGTCAGGAGAGAGACAATTCTGCTGCATTTCCTACTGGATTTATCAGTGGTTGAAATCTTGTCATTTATATTTGTTATCTCGATTTGGATTCACCCATGATTGGCAACTTCCTCTCTAAATTTACTTTATTAATCCCTTCCATCAGGAATGTCTCCAGGTTATCTCTTTGATGTTTTCCTTTCTCAAACGGTCCTGCCCATCCAACCTGTAGTAACAGCCATACCATCTCCTTTCTGACCTCACCCTCCTGAATTGGGAGGAAATCTTTCAAAGGGTGGGTGCTTTAGAAAGATGTGTGAATCCTGGAGCCCAGTATGGAATTGCGAAGTCAGTCATGCCCTGACCATCTAATAACTTGTTGAGGTTATTGGTGAAGGCTGTGCAGTTTGTATGAATATTCCAAAGACCTTTGAGAAACTGCAGCACTGCAAGGTAGTTGATGAAATTAAGGGAACAAAGTGAGTGCAGTTAAAGGGCAGGAAGTAGCAGGGTGTAATCTGCTAACTGTAACATTCCCGAAAAACTACGCCTGAATTTGCATGATAAATGTTTAGAGAATCGTAGGAGGACAGAGATGTATGAGGAAATTTGGCAAACAGAGTTCCGATGAATCTTATTTTGTGGAATGGTTACAGAAAGGAAATATGTACAATGAGTGTTGAAATGTTAAAAGCATAGCGAACATTCAAAATTCAAACAGAAAAACCTTTGTAAAAATTGCAAGGTTAAGTCTGAAAAATATCAAACGGATAATGGATAATTTTGCCAAATAGGCGGTAGAGAAAGAAGGTGGTAAAAGTTGGGTAGGTGAGGGACATGGACAGAGAGACCTCATTCTGCGCTTTAAGATTCTATGATTGCATGGTTCTACCTTAAAGCCAGGTACGGCCACCAATAATGCAGTAATAGATGAAATAACCATTAACTCAAAGATTGAGAAAATTACAATTAACTTACTGCTGGTTGTTAACTAACCTGAAGAACATAATTGTCAGTAACTCAGGGATAGACAGAATTACTATCTAATCATTGCTGGATTTAATGATCATAACTCTGACAAATATAATTAGCATGAACTCATTGCTGTATGTTCATGCCATGATGGCTATAAATTACAATTAATTCATTTTTCAAATGGTTTTAGATCATAGAATCTTTTTAATGTGTATGCTGTGTGAGGTGAAGGCAGCTTTGTCACTGAATCACAGAATTTCAGGGCAGGGCTTCAGTAGGTGTGGTGTGTCTGTGTCTGTGCTGGTATATTTCCCTGTTACAGTTCTCCACCTTTACTCCACTGACTGCCCTTCCCACATGATACTGAGCTGGTAATACTGACAGTCACACAGCTTTCAATGAGGAATTGCAATGTGCATTTCCCTCCCACAGTTCTTGGACATGTTGCGCTGGGACAAAGGCCTGGTGATAACATTGTTGAAATAACAACAACACCAGCCCCCCACCTCACCTAGCCTTTGGCTAGTACCTCCATATCCAGCTGAGCTCAGGTGAGTGAGTTGGGGGAGCTGGGCAGTTCAGGAACAGGCTGGAGGAGACGCTGCTAAGGGAACATGAAGAGTTCTGAGTGGTAAAAGGCCCGAATGATGAAATAGAATTTGTGAAAGTCTCAAAGAGTTTAATGTAGACAGGGAAAGATCAGATGGAGAGAGGAGGATTATGAGAATTGAGAATGCAAAACACCCACAAAGATGCAGGATCACAGCGGATAACATTCTGAGAAGAGAGAGATCAATAATGATCAGTAGCCGTGACAAAGGGCTGTGTTAAAAGTGTAATAAAAAGAAACAGGACAAAAGACTATAAGACCACAAGGAATAGGTACAGGAACAGGCCATTCGGTCCCTCGAGCCTGCTCCATCATTCAATAGGATCATGGCTGATTTGACACTCCTCACGTCCACTTTCCTGCCCTTTCCCCGGAACCCTTGATTCCCCAGCTGATCAAAAATCCATCTATCTCAGCCTTAAATATACACAAGGACTCTGCCCCCACAGCTCTCTGTGGCAAAGAGTTCCAAAGACTCTCAACCCTCTAAGAAATCCCTCCTTGTCTCAGTCTTAAATTGATGCCCCTTTACTCTGAGACTGTGCCCTCTGGTCCTAGACTCTCCCATGAGGGGCAATACCCTCTCAGCATTTACCCTGTCAAACCCCTTAAGAATCCTCTATATTTCACTGAGATCACCTCTCATTCCTCTAACCTCCAGTGAGTAGAGTCCCAACCTGTTTAGTCTTTGCTCATGAGACAATCCCTCCATACCGGGGATCATCCTAATGAACCTTCTCTGAACTGCCTCCAATGAAATTATAGCTTTCCTTAAATAAGGGGAGTACAACTGCTCACAGATGTGCTCTTACCATAACCTGTACTGTGGCAATAAGACCTCCCTACTCTTATACTCTTATAATTTGGCTACAGTACATTCACTTCATCCCTCCAAATCATTAATACATATTGTAAACAGTTACAGTCCCAGCACCACTTCCTGTGGAATCCCACTGGTTATGGGTCACTGACCTGAAAAAGAGCCCCTTATCCCCACTCGCTGTTTCCTGTCCCTGAGCAAATTCTGGTTCCATGCCAATTTATTACCTCCCATGCTATGGTAAAATATGTGGTTCATTCACTCCCAACGAGTGGGCATCACCGATAAGACCAACATTTATTGCCATTCTTATTTGCCCTGATTTTAAAATGTCACATTAAGATTGAAGGTTGACTGTGGTTCTCTCTCCACAAATTCTGCCAAACCTCATTGTATTTCAAGCATTTTAAGAGCAGAAGGCCATAAGATGTAGGAGCAGAAGCAGGCCATTCAGCCCATCAAGTCTGCTCTGCCATTCAATGAGACCATGGTTGAACTGATAATCCTCAACTCCACTTTCCTGCCTATTCCCCATAATCCTTGATTCCATTCCTGATTAAAAATCTGTCTATCTCAGCCTTGAAAATACTTAGTGACCCAGCCTGGACAGAACTCTGCGTAAAGTATTCCACAAATTCAAAATAAAAACTGAAAGAACCACTGATGCTGTAAATCAGGAACAAAAACAGAAGTAAAATTATATCAGAGATAAAAGGTATTGCAGATGCTGGAGAATCCGAGATAACAAGCATGGGGCTGGATGAACACAGCAGGTCAAGCAGCATCATAGGAGCAGGAAAACTTGACGTTTCGGGCCTAAATCCTTCATCAGAATCAGAAATGATGATGAATTTCTGATGAAGGGTTTAGGCCTGAAACGTCAAGTTTTCCTGCTCCTATGATGCTGCTTGACCTGCTGTGTTCATCCAGCCCCATGCTTGTTATCACAAAAACAGAAGTCGCTGGAAAAGCTCAGTATGTCTGGCAGCATCTGTGAAGAAAAAAAATCAGAATTAACATTTTGGGTCCAGTGACCTTTCCTCAGAACTGGCACCTCCATATCATGCCCACTGAGAGAAGACATTCCTCCTCACTCTGTCTTAAATGTTCTACCCCTTGTTCTGAGATTATTCCCTCTGGCCCTAGACTCTCCCACAAGGGGAAACAACCTTTCCCCTATTGACCTGTCAGGCTCACCTGAGAATTTTGTATGTTTCAATTAGATCATTTCTCATTTTTCTAAATTCCAATGAGTACAGACCCAAACTACTCAAACTCTCCTTATACGCCAGTCCCTCTAGTCCCAGGATCAATCTGGTTAACCTTCTCTGGATTGCGTCCAATCCCAGTACAGCTTTCCTTAGATAGGGGTGTAAAACCTGTTCACAGTATTCCAGCTATGGTCTGACTAGTGCCTGGTATAGGTTTCACAAAACCTCTGTATTTTTACACTCCTTTCCCTTTACAATAAAGGCCAACATTCCATTTGCCTTCCCTATTCACTACTGACCTTGGATGCTGGCTTTTTGTGATTTATGGATAAGGATTCCCAAATTCCTCTGCTCCATAACTGTCTGTAGTCTTTCTCAATTTTAATTATATTCAGCTCCTCTATTCTTCCTGCCAAAGTGCATTGCCACACATTTTCTCACACTTACTGTCCATCTGCTATGTTTTAGCCCACTCACTTATTCTGTCTGCATCCCTCTGTAGACACTGTCATTTTCACCACATACTTTCCCACCTATTTATGTGTCACCCAAGCACTAATACATACTGCGAATAATTGTGAGCACAGCACTGAGCCCTGTGGCACTCTGCTAGTTACAGGTTTCCATCCTGAAAATGTCCCCCTTCTCCCAACTCTGTGCATTCTGTTAGTTAACCAATCCCTTTCCGTGATCATGTACCACCTCCAATGCCATGATGTATGCCAATGCGTGACACCTTGTTAAACACCTTCTAAAAGTACAAATATATTCCATCCACTGCTTTCCCTTTACCTAATCTGCCTGTTACCTCCTCAAACAATTCAAATACATTTGTTGGGAATGATCTCCGCATCGTGATGCCTTGCTGATGCTGCCTCATCATTCTATATGTTTCTAAATGCTTTCCTATGACGTCTTTTACAACAGATTCTAACAATTTCTGTTACAAGTTCACATTTCTAGTTTTTGTTCAAAGTACTCATCATTGTTACTGAATCACCCAAAGCTCTGAAACCTCCTCCATTCACACCACCCTCCATGATCTCTGCACTCCTCCAAGTTCAGTCTCCTGTCAGTCCTCGATTTTCATTGCTCTAACACCGGTGTCTGTAATTCCAGCAGCCTTAGGCCAGGGGCCTAGGCAGTGAGGGTCTGTGTGTGTGTGTGTGTGTGTGTGTGTGTGTGTGTGTGTGTGTGACTGTATCCCAGTGAGGGTCAGTGTGTATGTGGGACCCTGTACCCCAGTGAGAGTCAGTGTGTGTGTGGGACCCTGTACCCCAGTGAGGGTCAGTGTGTGTGTGGGACCCTGTACCCCAGTGAGGGTCAGTGTGTGTGTGGGACCCTGTACCCCAGTGAGGATCAGTGTGTATATGGGACCCTGTACCCCAGTGAGGGTCTGTGTGTGTGTGTGTGGGACCCCGTACCCCAGTGAGGGTCTGTGTGTGTGTGTGGGACCCCGTATCTAGCTAAAAAATGGAGGAAAGAGTTTGGGTACATTTTTTTGAAGAACGTATTTACTGTTTAACAGAGACTTCATCCACTGAATTCGATCAAGGAGCTGAAAACCACACCAGAATACAGAACATGACAGTGAGAATCTAAATGAGGAGAATGGGATAGAGGAATGGATTAAATGCAGAATAATTAGAAATAAATTTAGTATGGATTATAACGATGGGATGCTGTGAAATTAGGAGGCAAGAATCAATACAATGGTAATTGGAGAGAAGGTGACTGCACTGTTAACAAGCTTCAGTGATTGGGTATTAAAATAAAGAGGACAAGGTTCTTTCAGGGTCAAGCTGTCAACCAGATAGTGCAGACTGTGTTGTTCTGGGTAGTCACTGGACACTGCTCTGACTGAAGTGTAACAGAAGCACAAGCTGGAGCTACCCAGACAGTGTTCAATCCTCAGTTCTGAGGAAGGGTCACTAGACCCGAAACATTAACTCTTATTTCTCTTCACAGAAGCTGTCAGACCTGCTGAGCTTCTCCAGCAACTTCAGTTTTTGTTTCTGACTTACAGTATCCACAGCTCTTTTGGTTTTTATTTAGTGTTCAATTCCCAAAGTTTAAACACACTACAGATGGCTGAGGCAATGACCAGTGGCATAGGGAGAGGGAGGATGGGGCAGGAGCAGAAGGATCAGTATTGGAATAGTTAGGAGGGGCCACAAGGGTTATATAATTAACTGCCATATGCATAGGAGGCATAGAAAGAGGTATAGGAACATCAGAGAGGGATATATTAAGCATCCATAGGGGTATAGGACCATAAGACCATAAACTATAGGAGCCGAATTAGGCCATTCGTTCCAACGAGCCTGCTCCACCATTCAATCATGGCTGATATGTTTCTCAAACCCATTCTCCTGTCTTCTCCCCATAACCCTTGATCCTCATACCAATCAAGAACCGATTTGTACTGAAAACAAAAAATGCTGGAAATCACAGCAGGTCAGCATCTGTGGAAAGACAGCAGGCTAATGTTGCAAATCTATACGACTCCTCATCAGAGCTGATCTGAACAACCTATCAGTCTCTGTCTTAAATACACACAATGACTTGTCCTCTGTAGCTTTCTCCGGCAATGAGTTTCACAAATTCACCACCTTCCACTGAAGAAATTCCTCCTCATCTCGATTCTAAAGGGTTGTCCGTTCACTCTGAGGGTGTGCCCTTGGTTTCTAGTCTCTCCTAATGGTGAAAACATCTTTTCCACATCCACTTTATTAGGTCCACACTTGCCTGGTACAGAACTGCTCTGCCCAGGACTGTAAGAAACTACAGAAGGTGGTGTGCACAGCCCAGACCATCACAGAAACCAACCTTCCATCCATGGACTGTGTTTACACGGCTTGCTGCCGTGGAAAGTTGGCCAACATCATCAAAGACACATCACACCCTGGTAATGACCTCCTGTAACCTCTTCCGTCAGGCAGAAGATGCAGAAGCCTGAACAAATGCACTAAAAGGTCCAGGAACAGCTTCTTTCCTGCTGTTATTAGACTGATGAATGGACTGTCAAACTTCAAATAACACTGATCCTGCTAACATTGATCATGCCTAGCGCACACCCTGTGCAAAATGACCTGTATGCCTCTGTCTAAGCTTTTCTTACAACTTTTGATCCATACATCCTTTCTTACTATGATCTGCCTGTACTGCTCATAAACAAAGCTTTTCACTGTACTCCGGCACACCTGACAATAAATCAATCAATCAGTCTATCTAGGCCGCTCGGTATTCTGTAAGTTACAATGAGATCTCCTCTCATCGTTCTAAACTCCATCAAGTACAGACTCAGAAACCTCAACTAAGCCCTTCATCACCCGGATCATTCTTGTAAACCACCTCTGGACCCCCTCCAATGCCAGCACATCCTTCCTTAGATACAGGGCGCAAAACTGATCACAATATTCGCAAGGCATTCTGACCAGAGCCTTATACAACTTCAGCAGCACATCTCTGCTCTTGTATTCTAACCCTCTTGAAATGAATGCTAACATTGCATTTGCCTTCCCAGCTGCCAACTACATGTTAACTTTAAGAGAATCCTGAAGTAGGACTCCCAAGTCCCTTTGTGCTTCAGATTTCCAAAGCCTTTCCCCATTTAGAAAATAGTCTATGCCTCTATTCTTCCTACCAAAGTGTCTAACCTCACACTTTCTCACAGAGCATTCCATCTACCCCTTCTTTGCCAGCTCTCCCAGCCTGTCCAAGTCTTTCAGCAGCCTCCCCACTTCCTCAACACTTCCTGTCCCTCCACCTATCTTTGCGTCCTTTCCATCCTAGCAACAACGCCCTCAGTTCCATCATCCTGATCTTTAATGTAAACTGTGAATAATTGTGGTCCCAACACTGACCCTTGCAGATCTCCAACAGTCATCAACCGCCATCCTGGAAAAGACCCCTTTATCCTCACTCTCTTATCCTCACTCTCTGCCTTCTGCCAGACAGCCAATCCTCTATCCATGCCAGTACCTTCACCTAACACCACGGGCCCTTATCTTATTTCGCAGCCTCCTGTTGTTGTGATAATATTTCTGTCCCAGGCCTACTTCCTGTGATACCTAACACAGCTGGAGGAACCAGTATCCCTTTCTCCATTGAGATACTTTACTGACTCAAGGACCCAACATTGAATTCAGCAGCTCCAGACCATGAACACTTTTCTCCAATTGGATTGCAGCAAACCTCCCCCCCGACCCCACCTCCAAGCGGCATAATGGCTCGGGTTTCCCTCAGCTTTGCTGGCTCATTTAACATTGTTTATACCTGTCCTTAACACATATTTTGCATCTAGATTTCTTCTTTATTCCCATTAGCAATCTTTTTGCTGTATGTTCCACTCACTCCTCTTCCCCCTTTGCTGACACTATTAAAAAAATCAACTTCCAGCCCCCATCAGTTCCAAAGTAGAATCATTGGATTTGAAACATTAACTCTGTTTCCAAATTCATTCAGCCTCTCTAGGACTTTGTGTTTTTATTTCAGATATTTTGTTTTTATTTGTCAGACCGCAGGTTATATTAAAGTTGATGTTACCTAATGTAACAGGAGCAGGGATGTAACACTGTGTGGAGCTGGAGGAACACTGCAGGCCAGGCAGCATCAGAGGAGCAGAATAGCTGATGTTTCGGGTCTGGACCCTTCTTCCTGCTCCTCTGATGCTGCCTGGCCTGCTGTGTTCCTCCAACTCCACACCTTGTTATCTCAGACTCCAGCTTCAGTAATTCTTACTATCTCTGAAGGAGCAGGGATGTGTTGTTGCAGTTACACAGGGCCTTGGTGAGGCCACACCTGGAGTATTGTGTGTAGATTTGGTCTCCTTTTTTCTCCCCCTTTATTCGTTAATGGGTGTCACTGGCCAGGCAGCATTTATTGCCTATCCCTACTTGCCCAGAGGGCAGTTAAGAGTCAACCACATTGCTGTGGGTCTGAAGTCACATGTAGGCCTAGAGGGCAGTTAAGAATCAACCACATTGCTGTGGGTCTGGAGTCATATGTAGGCCAGACCAGGTAAGGATGGCAGTTTCCTTCCCTAAAAAACATTAGTGAACTAGATTGAGATTTTCCAGACAATCACTGTCATCATTAGATTCTTAATTCCAGATATGTATTGAATTCAAATTCCACCATCTGCCATGGCAGGATTTGAACCTAGGTCCCCAGAACGTTATCTGTGTCTCAGGATTAACAGTCCAGTGATAATACCACTAGACCATCTCCTCCCCTGAGGAAAGATGCTCTTGCTCTCAAGGGAGTGCAGCGAAGGTTCACCTGGCTGACTTTGGGGATGGCGGGTCTGACGTATGACGAGAGATTGACTAGGTTAGGATTGTTTCCACTGGAGTTCAGACAAATGAGGGGGATCTCATAGAGACTTATAAAATTCTAACAGGACTGGACAGGGTAGATGCAGGGAGGATGTTCCCGATGGTAGGTGTGTCCAGAACCAGGGGTCTCAGTATGAGGATTCGGGACAGACGATTTAGGACAGAGATGAGACATTTTTTCACCCAGAGTGGTGAGCCTGTGGAATTCATTACCACAGGAAGTAGTTGATGCCAAAACATTGAATGTATTCATGAGGCAACTAGATATAGCACTTGGAGCAAATGGGATCAAAGGTTATGGGGAGGAAGCAGGATTAGGCTGTTGATTTGGACGATCAGCCATGATCATGATGAATGGCAGAGCAGGCTTAAAGGGCTGAATGGCCTCCTCCTGCTCCTATCTTCTATGTTTCTATATTAATTCAGGGCCTCAGAATAAAAGCAGGCCAGAGAACAGTCAGTACAATATGCTCGAATGTTACTTCCAATTTGAAAGGGAGAAGATTGGGTCTAAAACTAACGTTTTAAACTGAAATAAGGGCATAAAATCTGAACTAGGTCAAGTGAACTGGGGATTTGACATCACCGGTTGGATCAACACAGACATTCCTACTATAAAGAAAAATTCTAACGGGAGAACAAATCATCAGTGTTTAACTAAAGAAGTTAGGGAAGTATCAAACGTAAGGAAAAGACATTGTGGGTGTACAAAGGTCAGGGTCAGGTCAGATGGTTAAAAATAGAAGGGAATAGCTGAAAGGGAAATCAGGAAGAAGCTAGCTAGAAGTGCTAAAGCAAAGATCAAAGAACAATACTGTAGAGTACAGGCCCTTTGGCCCTCCAAGCCAGCACTGACACATTTTGCCCTGTCATACTAAAACTGCCTTCACTTACAGGATCCGTGTCCTTCTATTCCCTTCCTATCCATGTTTTTATCCAGGTGTTTTTTGAATGCTGCTATTGTGTCTACTTCCGCCACCTCCTCGGGCAGCATGTTCCAGGCACTCACCTCCCTTTGTGTGAAAAACATGTCTCACACATCTCTTTTAAATTTCCCCCCCTAAACCTGCAGTTTGAACCTGTGCCCCACCACCCTGGGAAAAAGCCTCAATCTTTTCACTCTACCCATGCTGTTCACAGTCTTATAAATTTCTGTCAGGAAATAAACTTCCATCAGGAGCAGACTGCAGGACTTTCTGCAGGTATTTCAATTGGAGAAGAATAAGTAAAGTGAGGGTTGGTCCTCTGGAGAAAGATAATGGGCTGTTAATTGTAGATTATAGTGACTGGAAAATGAAATTAAGTTAACGTCAGTCATAATCTAATAGGATGGAGGATGAGGGTGGAGGGCTGAATGGCCTCTGCTCTTTCAATGTTAAAAGAAAAGATCACGGGGACATATAACGGAGAAATTAACCAGTGAATGGCGTGATCTCATTTATTGAGTTGAAACAGGTGCAGTGTGTGTACGTGCTCCTTCTGAACCAACGTAGCTTCCAGCACATTCAAATGTGGGACACTATGAGCTCAACCAATAATCCTAGATAACAAGGTGCAGAGCTGGATGAACACAGCAGGCCAAGCAGCATCAGAGGAGCAGGAAGGCTGACGTTTTGGGCCTAGACCCTTCATCAGAAATGGGGGAGGGGAAGGGGGTTCTGAAATAAATAGGGAGAGAGGGGGAGGCGGATAGAGGATGGATAAAGGAGAAGATAGGTGGAGAGGAGGCAGACAGGTCAAAGAGGCGGGGATGGAGCCAGTAAAGGTGAGTGTAGGTGGGGAGGTAGGGAGGAGATAGGTCAGTCCAGGGAGGACGGACAGGTCAAAGGGACGGGATGAGGTTCATAGGTAGGAGGTGGGGGTGGGGCTTGAGGTGGGAGGAGGGGATAGGTGAGAGGAAAAACAGGTTGGGAGGCAGGGACGAGCTGGGCTGGTTTTGGGATGCGGTTGGGTGAGGGGAGATTTTGAAGCTTGTGAAATCCACATTGATACCATTGGGCTGCAGGGTTCCCAAGCGAAATATGAGTTGCTGTTCCTGCAACCTTCGGGTATCTCTGAAACAACCAATAATCCTAATTAGTTGTCAGCAAAATTCCTCACAAATTCATGATTCTCCAGTACTTGCTGTCCAATCGCGAAATCCCATGTACTGGTGCACACTATGTGATACGTTTGGTTGGCATGGGCTGATCTTTGTTGTGGTGATGTTGAGGTGCCTGGACTGGGGTGGACAAGGTCAGAAATCACATGACACCAGGTCATTGTCCAACAGGTTTATTTGAAATCACAAGCTATCGGAGCATAGTCCCTTTGTCATGTGAAGTCTTTGTTTTGGGGATGAGGGGCTGTGCTCCAAGAGCTTGTGATTTCAAATAATCCTGTTGGACTATAACCTGGTGTCATGTGACTTCTGACTTTGTTTGTTGTGAATAGCCAAAGGGATCAGCACAGAAGCTTGTCCTTCATACACACACTGCATGTGTTTCAACTCAACACCATCCGCTAGTTAATTTCTCAGGGCAATGGCCTGACAAATCAACTCTGCCTGGTTAAAATTGAAACAAAGCCTGGCTGTTAACTGTCAATCAGCATCCATGGTAACATCTCAACCTATTATGATGCACTGACCAACCAATCAGCACATTCCTCTCGTGCAGTTTGAATGTTGGGTTTCCACTTGAATTGATATTCTTGCAAATTATCGTGACAAATGTAAGATGGAAAGCTTTGGTAAAAGGCATTTTTTAAGCAATATTTATATCCAGCATCATAGAGTCATAGAGCTGAAAAGCACAGAAACAAGCCCTTTGGTCCAACTCATCCATGCCAACCAGATATCCTAAATTAATCTAGTCCCATTTGCCAGCATTTGGCCCATCTCCCTCTAAACCCTTTCTATTCATATACCCATCCAAATGCCTTTTAAATGTTGTAATGGTACTGACCTCCACCACTTCCTCTGGCAGTTCGCTCCATACACGCACCACCCTCTTCATGAAAACGTTGTCCTTGGGTCCCTTTTAAACCTTTCCCCTCTCACCTTAAGCCTATGCCCTCTAGTTTTGGACTCCCCACCCCCGGGGAAAAGGATTTGTCTATTTAGCCCATCCATGCCCTTCATGATTTTATAAACCTCTATAAGGTCGCCCCTCAGCCTCCGACGTTCCAGGGAAAATAGCCCCAGCCTATTCACCCTCTCCCTTTATCTCAAACTCTCCAACCCTGGCAAAATCTTTGGAAATCTTTTCTGTACACTTTCAAGTTTCACAACATCTTTCCTACAGGAGGGAGACCAGAATTGTACATGGTATTCCAAAAGTGGCCCTAACCAATGTCCTGTACAGCTGCAACATGACCTCCCAACTCCTGAACTCCATGCACTGACCAAGAAAGGCAAGCTTACCAAACACCTTCCTCACTGCCCTGTCTACCTACAACTCCCTTTTCAGGGAACTATGAACCTGCACTTCAAGGTCTCTTTGTTCAGCAACATTCCCCAGGATCTCAGCCTTAAGTGTATAAGTCCTGCCCTGATTTGCTTTTCCAAAATGCAACACCTCACATTTATCTAAATTACACCCCATCTGCCACTCCTTGGCCATTGGTCCATCTGACCAAGATCTCGTTGTACTCTGAGGTAACCTTCTTCGCTGTCCACTACACCTCCCATTCTGGTGTCATCTGCAAACTTACTAACCATAACTCATTATGTTCACATTCAAACCATTTAGAACAAAGAGCTGGTGAATTCATGACACACAGAGTTGGGAAGCTGTGGGATTTACTTCCAGGATCAGTGTTTGAGGCAAAAATTCTATCAACTCTCCAACATTGGGAGAGGGGGAGGAAGGGAAAAAGGCTGAAGGGATATGGGTCACAATATGAGTTGGATGATTTGTTCTATGAGGAGAATGGACGATGCTGTGGACTGACAGGATATGTGGCTTGTTTCTGTTGGGCATTCTACCTGTAGATTTTACAGGCTGAGTAAATGAAGCAGTTACTTCCACTCTACATGAAGTAGGTTTGGGTAGGAATTTCAGCCTGATATGGGTTACTGGACAAGACCATGGGTCACACCCTGATGATCAATTCTCAGAGCACGGTCAGTGACTAAGGAGGATGGTCAAACCAGATGGAATGATGCTGAGTGACCCACTCAATTCCTACCACTTCCTCTTCAGCTCATCCAATCAGCATGTCCTTTAGCACCTATTTCCTCATGCAGGTACCTGACCTCCCTGAAAGGTATTTATGAGGCAGGAGCTAGAAGCAATTCATGCAGCCTTTCAACTCTGGGCTCTCCTACATGTGAAAACCTGATCCCTGTGTCGACCCCATCAAGCCCACCAATAAATAATGTGAAATACTCCCAGCAGGTCAGCCCCGAATCATCCCCTCTCCACAGTAAAGAACCACAGGTTGTCAGTCCTTCCTGAAAGAAACAAGTTCACAATTTTGGTAACATCTTATTTTGCACCTTCCCCAGTCCCTGATATCCCTACCACAGTCCAGCACTTAGTAACTGGTCTTGAACAAATTTCCCAATTGTTTTCCCTGTGTTCAAGTCCAAATCGTTCATGTATAAAACAAACAGCAGGAGTCCCAGCACTGAGCCCTGAGGAACATCATGTGAAACAGCTTTCCATTCGTATGGGCAGCCATCAACCAATACCCGTTGTTTCCTGTTACTAAGCTAACTTTGGATCCAGTTCGACACATTACCCCGTATGCCATGGGCTTTTACCTTTTGGTCCAGTGGGTCGTGTGGGACCTTATCAAATGCCTTACTAAAATCCACATAGACAACATCCACTCCACCACCCTCAATGACTTCCTCAAAGAATTCATTCAAAATTGCTAAGGTATGACCTTCTCTTACAAAGCCATGCTGGCTATCCCAGACTAGTCCATGTCTTTCCAAGTAACAGTTTGTCCGATCTCTCAGGATTGATTCTAACAAATTGCCCACCACCAAAGTAAAACTAACTGGCCTATAATTGTTTGGTATTTCCTTTTTAAATAACGGAACCACATTTGCATTCCTCTAGTCCTCCGGCATTTGTGTCAAGTGAAGATTGAAAAATAATCCTCAGAGCATCTGCTATTTCCTTGCTGACCTCTTTCAGCATCCCTGGGAACAATCCATACAGCCCTGGTGACTTATCTAATTTTGAAGATTCTAACTCCTCGAACACTTCCCCTTGTGTTATTATTTTGACCAATATTTCACATTGCTCCTCTTGGGTTATTATATCCACATCATCCCTTTCCTTTGTGAATATGGAGGCAAAACATTCATTTAAAATCCTTTCCATATCCTTCATATCTTCACACAAATTCCCTTCTTCATCTCTGATAGGTCTTTCATGAATGTATTAAAAGTGAGCTGAAAGCTGCAAGATTTGCTCAGCAGAGAGGATAGAGAATGGACTTGAGACTTACACTGAATGTCAAGGACTTGCTTGGCCACTTGTGGTGAAGACTGTAGAGATTCATGGTCCACAGAACAGCTCACAGTGACACCGTCATCGTTACGATCCACCCGTAGGCCCAGGGTGCTTCTCACTGTGAATGTCTTGCCTTTGGAGTCGGGTTCTTTTATGGACGGCACATCTACGAACAGAAGATCATGACAGGGAGGTTAAAAAACCCTCAGTTCAATCCCCCGCAGTCCTCACATTGATAGGTCAACACTTAATAATTCAGGCATATCTGCAAACTGCTCAAAGAACATCTAAAATGAACACAGCGGAAAGTATTTTCCATTTCTCCAGGAAAGCAATAATTTCATTCTGTTTATCAAAGTGAGAAAAGGAAGGCTTTCACAATGTTAGATAATAAACCAAACAAGAAACTAACTCACAGCCTGAACTAAATCTCCCTCTACACTGTCCCCATCAAACACTCCCAGGGACAGGGACAGCACGGGGTTAGATACAGAGTAAAGCTCCCTCTACACTGTCCCCTATCAAACACTCCCAGGGACAGGGACAGCATGGGGTTAGATACAGAGTAAAGCTCCCTCTACATTGTCCCCTATCAAACACTCCCAGGGACAGGGACAGCATGGGGTTAGCTACAGAGTAAAGCTCCCTTTACACTGTCCCCTATCAAACACTCCCAGGACAGCACGGGGTTAGATACACAGTAAAGCTCCCTCTGCCCTGTCCCCGATCAAACACTCCCAGCACAGGCACAACACAGGGTTAGATACAGAATAAAGCATCCACATTTGGTGGATAATAGGGAAGGCCAGTGGAATGCTGGCCTTTATTTCAAAGGGAGTGAAAGAGAAAAATAGGATGCATTTGCAAACACAATACAAGGCACTAGTCAGTCTACAGCTGGAATACTGTCAGCCATTTTGAGTCCCCACTGAAGGTAAGATAGTCTGGAGAACATTTTTTCAGCTAATCCCACGGAAGTACTGTCTTAGAAGGACAGGTTGAGTGGATATGGCTTGTATTCATTAGAAATTAGCAGAATGAGAGGCAACCTGATTGAAACATAGAAGACTAGATGCAAAAAGGTTGTTTCCCCTCATGGGAGAGTATAGGGTATAATCTCGAAGTGATCTGACAGTCGGGACAGAGACGAAGAGGAATTTTTGGAGCCAGAGGGTGGTGGGATCTGGAATACACTGCCTGGGAGGGTAGTTTTGGCTGGAAACCTCACAACATTTAAAAAGCACTTGTATGAACACAGAGATTATAAACCAGGTGGACTTCAAGAATATGAGTTCCCTAACTGGGGCTGTCAGAACAGTCCAAGCAGGGAGCCCTGGCTGACAGAGATAAACAGGAGTGTCACAGATTCTGTTCACTCTGAGAGCTGGCTCTGAAGGAGCTGGATCAGTGTCAAGGACTCTCCATGTGTAAATAAAGGGGGAATTGGTGATGCCATATTGGTCTCTGTGCAGTTATGTCAATAACATTCATGACATTGGGCTCAATGTTGAAAAGTGGGATTTAGAGTAGTTTCTGTCGATTCGATGTGGACTTGATGGGCTGAATGGCCTCTTCTGTATTGCATGATTTTATGATTAAGGCTGAGAGACAGATTTTTAATCAGGAAGAGAATCTGGGGGTTATGGAGAAAAGGCAGGAAGGTGGAGTTGAGGATTATCAGATCAGCCATGATCCCAGTGAGAGTTGAGGGTGCCAGAGGGAGGTGGGGTTTGGAGAAGTCAGGGGGTCAGGGAGAGGGGGATTCAGAGGGTTTGGGGTGTTTGGGGGGGCTCAGTGAGTTTGGGGGCTTGGGGTTGTCACGGACTTAGAAGGTGGAGTAATGAGGTTGGGGAGAATGTGTTTAAGGAGGATGTGGGGGCAGGGGAAGGGGAAGGTTGGGAGCTAGAGAGAAGTCAGGGCGGGGTTGAAGGCAATGGTGAATATAGGGCCAGTTGCATCATCCCACCAGACTTAGACACAGTTTGAAATGAACATTTCCTGGACAACGTTGATGCAGAGCAAGTCTGAACAGTCCCAAATTCCAAGGCAGGAGAGAGTTCCACAGGGTTCCAGGAAGCAGGCTCATTCCCCTTCCCAATTTTAAACTGCTTGTGATCCTGCCTTGCGTGCTTCTTCATGTATCCCAGTTTCCAACTCCCAGGAGACAGGGAGGTCTGTCTGCATGGCCCCAGTTGATAATGTGTCTCAGATGAAAGGTCAGAGAGAGATGATTAAATATCACTTCACATTTCCACAGTATTCCCAGAAAGAGAGGTCATTCCATTGATCATATAAAGTACAGTCACTGCTGTCAGGTAGGAAACAGCGCACGCACAATGTGTGCAAAGTAGGATCCCACAATTAGCAATGTCTGTCATCTGTCTCCCTAATACTCAAAGCAGAATAAACATTGACCATGTCATGACAAACAACTCCCCCGTTTTCAAAATGGGGTCATTGGATATTTTATGTTTCCTTCAGAAGACAGAAACAGCCTTGATTCATCTGAAACCGCCTACTACATGGTGCAGTGTTCACCACTGACCCTCTGACAGTGCCCTCTCCCTCAGCACTGACCCTCTGACAGTGCGGCGCTCCCTCAGCACTGACCCTCTGACAGTGCGGCTCTCCCTCAGTACTGACCCTCCGACAGTGCGGCACTCCCTCAGTACTGACCCTCCGACAGTGCCCTCTCCCTCAGCACTGACCCTCTGACAGTGCGGCACTCCCTCAGCACTGACCCTCTGACAGTGCGGCACTCCCTCAGCACTGACCCTCCGACAGTGCCCTCTCCCTCAGCACTGACCCTCTGACAGTGCGGCGCTCCCTCAGCACTGACCCTCCGACAGTGCGGC
>JAHRHZ010000060.1:12428547-12447219 GCA_024137785.1 Ginglymostoma cirratum | reverse complement strand
GCTGACGTTTCGGGCCTAAATCCTTCTGAAACGTCAGCTTTCCTGATCCTCTGATGCTGCTTGGCCTGCTGTGATCGTCCAGCTCTACACCTTGTTATCTCAGATTCTCCAGCATCGGCAGTTCCTATGATCTCTATCAAGGGCCTGTTTGTTGTGTAGGTAAATTCACCTTCATTAAACACGAACATATCAAGTGGAGTCTTGAGTAGACCAGTGTAACTAACCAGTTATTAAGGCAGCATCTTAACTCGACTAGAAAATATCATTTGTTGAAATTGGGTGTAGCAGTGTATTAAAGAAGCAGCCAACTGAAAAATCACTTAATTATAAACATTATGCAGAGAGATATGGATAATGAATCGAATATTGCTTTATGAAACACTCCAGGAGTTATACAAATCCTGTCACATACAGGCGGTTAAAATAATGCCAGTTTCATTGGTGGCAAAGCTCCTTATAAAATTGCCCTTAGTTACAGATAGAGGAAACATTAATTCTGTCATTGATATGATGCAAGTCGGGAACAGTGTTGGAGATCAGGAAGACCTTGTTAATTGTCTCAACATTAAACATATCAGTGACAGGCGAGGAAATCAAGAAGCACTAATTGCAAAAATATTTCAAAAACTGTGGGATTAAAGTGATGTGTTAGGAGGAACATTACAGCCTTTGAATTGTTCACCCAAACTCCACCCTTTGGAAATCAGCTCATAATCTACCAGCAGCTATTGTTTCTGCCAATGAGAATCCTTTTGAAAGTCACAGCACAAATCCATCACAGCTCTGCAATGTATGAGAAGTGGAATATTAAAAAGAACCTCAGTGTACAATCGATATAACAAAATGGTCTTTGTAAGGGTTTCCTTCCATCCTTGGTTAATGTTGTGGTTAAGCCAGGGGTTTATGTGAGAGTCTCAGTATTTCAGTAGCCCTGGCCTGAGAGCAGGAATACAACAGCGAGATTCACTAGTGCTCAGTGTTATTCAGTGAGCTGAGCGAACAAGTGCAGGTTCTGTGCTGCTCCCAGGGTGGGAGAGGCAGTAGCAGTGACTGGCACCATTTCATTATTTTAGTGCTGTCTCTCCAGTGCCTTGCTGACTGTTAACTGTGTGGGGAGACTGTTGGGTGATTAACAGGGGCAGTGTCAGGCAGTGCCCATGGAAGGATGATGCCCCTCCTGCTGACGGCCTTTAATGAAAATGAGGCCAATGGAACATCCCGCAGCTAGACAGGGAGAATAAGTCGAGCTTTTCATCATTAACGGTTGAACTGAAGAGCTTGGAGCACTTTTGATCAAAGTGCCAGTCTAAATATTAGTCAGTTAGATAAGCAGTAAGTGAGGAGACTTGTGTCACGACATCTGCAGGCCATGATTAACATTCAGAAATCAGTGTGGAATAATTGCTGAAGGAATTTACAATCACAGCGCTGATATTGATCAGTCTGTCTTCTAATGTTTGACGATTTCAGCATTGATGAATATCACTGTCATGACACACTTATCATCAAATTATCTCCAAACTTCCTACTACTGAAACAATCATCCATCTGTCTGAAGTGTCATTTTATCACAACATTGGATAATACTCTCAGAAGGATGAAACACAATTAATTGAAAAATAATTCTTCCCACACCCACATGAACAAGCGGACTGTACCTTAGCCATCATTACTGAGAATATGACCGACTCCAATAGGACACAGGCATGTGACGGGCGAGGAAACTGCTTTAATCAGTTCTACCCTTCAATGAGACTTTGGCTGGTCTTTGCTTTCATTGCATCTGTGACTGTGGTTTCAAACTCTTTCAGATTAATATTTTTGCCTCACTAAATTCCATTAATCCAGTCTTTGTATTTTTCATAGCCTACATTTTCAGTGATGATGAATTCTAAATTTCTACAACCCTTTGTGTGAAGATGTGATTCACAGGCTTCATAACAAACAGGGGCAGGGACAGGCCACTCGATAGGGAGCCAGCAGCATCATACTGATGTCACTGCGTTAGTCATCGAGAAAGGCAGGCTAATGCTTTGGAGACAGCTTCAAATCCGACAACAGCAGATGGTGAAATCTGAAACAATGAAAATCTGCGATATAAAGGTAGACCGATGATGACCATTGCCAATTGTTGTAAAGCCCATCTGGTTCACTCATGTCCTTTAGGGAAGGAAACTGCCACCTTTACCTGGTTTGGCCTATATGTGACTCCAGACCCACAGCAATGTGGTTGACTCTTAACTGCCCTCTGAAATAAATCACTGGGGTGTTACAGTGCAGAAAGGGGCCACTCAGCCCATCATGCCTGCACCTACTCTTCAACTAAGTCTCATGACCTTGTGCCAATCTCCAGCCTTTTCCCTATCTCCTTACACACTATTTCTATCCAAATAATCATCCAATGTCCCTCTTGAATGCTTCAATTGGACCTGTCTCCATCACATTTCCAGGCAGTGCATTCATTTCCCCAATTAGTTCCTTGAGAACAAATCTTTCCATACACCATCCTTGCTTCATTTGCACATATCACCTCGTCTCATTCTTGTTTCTTTTTACAAGCAGGAACAGTTTCTCCCAATTTACTTAGTCCAGCCCGCGCATGAACTTGGAAATCTCTTTCAAATCTCCTCTCAGCCTTCTTGTCTCAAAGGAGAACAATCCCAAATTCTTCAATCTCTCCTCATCACTGAAGTTCCTCAATCCTGGAAATATTCTTGTAAATTATTTCTGCACTGTCTCTGATGTGTTCATATCTTTCCAACCATATGGTACCCACAGCTGTAAACAATACCCCAGCTGAGATCTAACAAGTGTATTGTACAAGTTCAGCATCAGCCTTCTTGTACTCTACGTCCCAACTAATAAAGCCGATGGCACTGTTTGCTTTCTTAACTGCTCACCACCTGTCCTGTTACCTTCAGGGATCTATTCTCATTTACGCCCAGCTCCCTCTGCTCGAGCAGGCCCTTTAGAATTGTATCTCCTGTTTTATATTGTCTTTCAATATTCTTCTGACCAAATTGTGTCATCTCACACTTCTCTGCACTTACTCACCAGCTATCCACTCACGCCACCCAACTTGTCAATGTCCTGTCGCAGTTCCACACTGTCCTTCTCACAGTTTACAATTCTTCCAAGCTTTGTGTCATTTTGAAAAACTTTGAAATTTCATTTCAAAATTCAATCTTGAAAATGTCCCCACCCACCAAGATCTAGATCATGAATATATATTAGGAAAAGGAAGGGTCCCAATATTTATCGTGGGGGCCTCCACTACAAACTTTTCTCCAGCCAGAGAGATATCCAAAGAACCATAGAAATGATACAGCACAGACCTGTGCTGATCCAGAGAGACCTAGAAGCCCTTTCTAATCCCATCTTCCTGCTGTTCAGATCCCAACACTTAGGCTGAAGATCCAGGTATCTTTCAACAGAGCTAGGTTCTCCCTTCCATCACCAACTCAGGCACTGAATTCCAGACATCCACCACCCTCTGTATAAAAAACAGTTCTTCCTCACGTCCCCTATCATCTTTCTACCACTTAGTTTCAATCTGTGACCCTTGGTTTTTGAACCGTCTGCCAAGAGAAACAGGTTTCTCCTGTCTACTCTACCTCTACCCCTCACAGTTTTGTATATCTCAATCATGTCACTCCTCAGCCTTCTCTGTTCCAAGGAAAACACCAACCAACCACTCCAATCTCTCCTCGTAACTATATCCCCAGCCCTGGCAACATTCCAGTAAATTGTCTCTGCACTTTCTCCAGAGCAATTACGTCCTTCCTATAATGCGGTGACCAGTTGCACACAGTATTCCAGTTATGGCCTCACCAGTGTCTTATACAGTTTCATCATTGTATCCCTGCTTTTGTATTCTATACCTCTGCCAGTGAAGGAGGGCAGTCCATGTGCCTTCTTTACAACCTTACCTACCTGCACTGCTACCTTTAGGGACGTGTGCACTTTCACACCAAGATCTCTCACTTCATCTCCCCCTCTCAGTATATTCCCATTTATTGTATATTCCCCTTTACTCCCTAAAAGTATTACCTCACACTTATCAGTTAAACTCCATCTGCCGCTTTCCTGCCCAGCCCACCAACCCATCTGTATCATTTTGGAGCTTACAGCTGTCCTCTAAACTAACCGTTACACGGCCAATTTTGCTCCCTTCTGCAAATTTCCCAATTGTGTTCCCTGCGTTCAAGTCCAAATCGTTCATGTGTAAAACAAACAGCAGGAGTCCCAGCACTGAGCCCTGAGGAACATCATGTGAAACAGCTTTCCATTCACAAGGGTACCTTTGCAAAATTTGTAAAGTATGACCTTCTCTTACAAAGCCATGCTGACGATCCCAGACTAGTCCATGCCGTTCTAAACAACGGTTTGTCCGATCTCTCAGGATTGATTCTAACAAAGTGCCCACCACCGAAGTGAAACTAACTGGCCTATAATTGTTTGCCATTTCCTTGCATTTATTTGCATTCCTCCAATCCCCTGGCACCTCACCTGTGTCTAGTGAGGATTGGAAAATAATCCAAAGAGCATCCGCTATTTCCTCGCTGACCTCCTTCAACGTCCCAGGGAGCAATCCATCCAGCCCTAGCGACTTATCTACTTTCGAGGATTCTAACTCCTCGAACACTTCCTCTTGTGTTATTATTTTGTCCAATATTTCACATTGCTCCTCTTGGGTTATTATATCCACATCATCCATTTCCTTTGTGAGTATGGAGGCAAAACATCCATTTAAAATCCTTCCCATACCCTCTGTATCTTCACATCAGTTCCCTTCTTCATCGCTGGTAGGTCCCACTTTTTCCTTACCTATCCTTTTGCACTTTATACACCAGTAAAACATCTTAATGTTTTCCTTCATTGGGGAAACCAAGCGGAGGCTTGGGGACCGCTTTGCAGAACACCTGCGCTCAGTTCGCAACAAACAACTGCACCTCCCAGTCGCGAACCATTTCAACTCCCCCTCCCATTCCTCAGATGACATGTCCATCCTTGGCCTCCTACAATGCCACAGTGATGCCACCCGAAGGCTGCAGGAACCCACACCCCCATCTCCTATCTACTAACATCATCCCGCCCCCTTGACCTGTCCGTCCTCCCTGGACTGACCTATCTCCTCCCTACCCCGCTACGTACACTCACCTTTACTGGCTCCATCCCCGCCTCTTCGACTTGTCTGCCTCCTCTCCACCTATCCTCTCCTCTATCCATCCTCTATCCACCTCCCCCTCTCTCCCTATTTATTTCAGAACCCTCTTCCCCTCCCCCATTTCTGATGAAGGGTTTAGGCCCGAAACGTCAAGTTTTCCTGCTCCTATGATGCTGCTTGACCTGCTGTGTTCATCCAGCCCCATGCTTGTTATCCTTAATGTTTTCCTTGGTCTGGCTTGCTAATATTTTTCCATGCCCTCTCTTTGATTTCCTTATTTCTTTTGTTATTGATCCTTGTACGTTCTATTTTTTATCTGTGTACTTTTACAAATACAGTGAAAAGTGTTGTATAATGTCGCCACCATCTTAAAAACACAGAAAATAAACCAAGCCATAGAATATAAAGGTAAAAAAGAAATAAACTTTTCAGTTCACCACCATAGTCCTTCTAGTTAAATGCTTTAGCCATAGACCTAGACCTGGGATCTTCCACTGCAATGCTCAGTCTAACACCAGCATAAAGCAGTAGGCCAGCTTTGAATCCCACTGCAGTCGCTGGGACTGTCGCCATTAACCTGGCACCAGCTTTCCTGCACCAATGTCATTGCTGCCATGAGTCTGCTCGAGGCTGATCTCAGCAATGCAGCTGAAGATACCGGCTCCACTACAACATACAGCTGCCCCCGATGGTGCCAGGTCCTGTACTGGGCACTGTGCCCAATCTAACCTCTCTCTACCGCCACCGGGAACACCAACATCCCTCTGACTCACTGGAGTCCTCACTGTCACTGATGCCTCCGGGCTATCAGCAGGGTTGATATTTTTGTGGCTTTCTTAAGCTTTTTTTTCTGTTTAATCTTCCCCTGTATTTTTCTAGACAACGATGGGGGTCTAGATATGGTAGTACCATTCTAATTTCTGGAGGGGACATGTCTGTTTTGTGCCATAAGGATCTCACATTTAGCGCCTCCCCCCGGTTTACCACTGATTTATCCTTTAGCAATCCTGTCCAGTCCACCTCAGCCAAATCATTGCTCAGTTTTGTAACATTTACCTGTAAAACCTTTCTTCCTGATTTAACGCTGTCCTTTCCTATGCTAATACTAGCTCTAACCAAATTGTGGCCACTATCCTGGCATGGTCACACACTGTCACTTCACCCACTTGTCTATCTTTGTTTCTCAAAACTAAATCTAGAAATGCATCTCCTCTCATTGGGCTTGTCACATATCATTTCAAAAAAGGCTCCTGGACACACAATATGAATTTTCATCCTCAGTGCCCCTTATATTATTTGTAACCCAGATGCTATTGGGATATTTAAAGTCTCCTGCTGTTCTTGCCCTCTTATTCCTACAGGCAGAAATGTGTCTACATGTGTGTTCTTCTATCTCCCTGTCATTATTTGGGGCCTAGTAGTGTGACTGCCCCTTGTTTTTATTTCTAAGCTTAACCCATAAAGCCTTATTTGTTAGCCTGCTTCGTATACCACCCCTCCCCAAATAACTGTAATTGATTCTTTAATCAATACTGCTACCCCTCTCTTTTTTTGTCACCCACTGCCTGAAAACGCCATATCCTAGGATGTTGAGCTGTAAATTTTGTCCCCCTTTAACCAAGCTTCTGTTATAGCAACAACACTGTGCTTCCATGTGTCTATCTGTGCCCTTAACTAACTGCCTTGTTTGTAATATTCCTCATCTTGAAGTTTAAACAGCTTAACTTTGTCAGTTTTCTTTGGACACTTTTTAATCCTCATTTTTTATTACCTTTCTGAGTTGCTGACTACATCACTAACTTATGCTCTACCTTCTGTTTCCTGATCTGAATATGATCCATTTAAGCCTACACTTTGGTTTCCATCCACTGACCATAGCTTTCTGTTTCCTGCCATCAACTCTATTTCATATCCACATTGCCATTGTCCTTTTTATGGCATGACCTATCTTTTCCTCACAAGCCTCTGTGTGGGACGAGATGAAAAGCCTTTTGGAAGTCCATGTATACCACATCAACAGTGTTACCACCCTCTCATCCCTCGCTGCTACCTCTTCAAAACACTCCAGTCAGTCAGAAATCTGTTCTGACTCTTCTTAATCACTGCACCTTTTGTATGGGATTACTAATTCTATCCCGTAGAGCCCGAACAGCTGGCAAACAGGGCTGGATAATAAAGGCTGGTCCAGCCAGCACTGCCCACACACCATTAGCAAATATAAAAAAAATCCCAGCTCCTTGAGCCTGCTCCACCATTGGATAGGATTCCAGTTGATAGGATCATGGCCTTAATTCCATGAGAGCCATTTTCCAAACATCAGACCATAACAAATAGGAACAGGAGTGGGCCATTCGGCCCCTGGAGCCTGCTTCGCCGTTCAATATGATCATGTCTGATCTGACATTCCTCACATCCACCTTCCTGCCCTTTCCCTGTAATCCTTGATTCCCCGACTGATTAAGAGTCTATCTCAGCCTTAAATATACACAAAGACTCTGCCCTCACAGCTCTCTGTGGCAAGGTGTTCCAAAGACTCTCAACCCTCTGAGAGAGGAAATTCCTCCCCATCTCAGTCTTAAATTGGTGCCCTTTTATTCTAAGACTATGCCCTCTGGTCCTAGACTCTCCCAAGAGGGGCAATACCCTCTCAGCATTTACCCTGTCAAGCCCCTTAAGAATCCTCTAAGTTTCAATGAGATCACCTCTCATTCTTCTAAACTCCAGTGAGTAGAGTCCCAACCTGTTTAGTCTTTGCTCATAAGACAATCCCTCCATACCGGGGATCATCCTGGTGAACTTTCTCTGAACTGCCTCCAACGAAATGACATCTTTCCTTAAATAATGGGAGCAGCTCACAGTGCTGCAGATGTGGTCTCACCAGCAAATTATACAGCTGCAGTAAATCTTCCCTACAATTATACTCCAACCTCTTTGAAATAAGGGCCAATGTTCTATTAGCCCCCCAATTACCTTCTGTCAGCTGTGTGTTAGTTTTCCCTGTTTAGGCACATGTCCCCCCAGGACCCTTTGTGCCATAGCTTTCTGCAGTTTCTGACCATTTAAATAATATTCAGATCTTTTGTTCTCCCTTTCAATATGAACTACTTCAAATTTTCCCACTGTACACTCCAATTGCCAACTTTTTGTTCACTTACTTACCCTATCGATATCTCTCTGTAAACTGTTTGTATCCCTCTTGCAACCTGCCTTCCCAAATATTTTTGCGCTGTCTGCAAGTTTGGTTACAGTACGTTTGCTTCCTTCCTCCAAGTCATTCATATACATTGTAAACAGTTACAGTCCCAGCATTGACCACAAATTGCCAACCTGAGAAACAAAGCCTTAGGCCCACAATGATCATTTCAACAGCGCTGCTGGAGGGTCAGTACTGAGGATGTGCCACACTGTCGGAGGGTCAGTACTGAGGGAGTGCCGCACTGTCAGAGGGTCAGTACCGAGGGAGTGCCGCACTGTTGGAGGGTCAGTACTGAGGGAGTGTCGCACTGTCGGAGGGTCAGTACTGAGGGAGCGCGGCACTGTCAGAGGATCAGTACTGAGGAAGTGCCGCACTGTCAGAGGGTCAGTACCGAGGGAGTGCCGCACTGTTGGAGGGTCAGTACTGAGGGAGTGCCGCATTGTCAGAGGGTCAGTACTGAGGGAGTGCCGCACTGTCAGAGGGTCAGTACTGAGGGAGTGCCGCATTGTCAGAGGGTCAGTACTGAGGGAGTGCCACACTGTTGGAGGGTCAGTACTGAGGGAGTGCCGCACTGTCAGAGGGTCAGTACTGAGGGAGCGCTGCATTGATAGAGGGTGAGCGCTGAAGGATCACTGCACTGTTAGAGGTTTTATCTTTACGATGAGACATGATATTGAATCCCGTCCTGCCTGCTCAGGAGGGGATATAGCAGAAGGTGAAAAATCCCAGGATATTGTGAATAGGAACAGGGAATATCTCCCTAGAGTTCTGAACCATTACGTATCCCTCAATCAACCTGAGACCAATAGGTTATCACAGTGTTGTTGGTGGGATCATTCTGAGCACAAATTAGCAACCATATTTCCTGTATTTTAACAGCAACAACACTTCCCGAGTCATGCGTTGTCTGTGCTGCACTCTGATTGGCCTGATTGTCATGAAAGCAGCCATATCAATGCCATCTTTTTTTGAAACACTTGTGATTTGGCAGAGAAAGAGAAGATCAAAGGAGAGAATGATTTATAGAAAAGAAGAAAATTGTGCGGCAGAAATTTGTTGCTCATTACTGAGCAAGTTTTCATTCAGCCAATGGTGAAATTGTGGAATAGAATGGTTATGTTGACAGGATGAAAATGCAAGGATGGGAGGGGGGCCTCATGGACCATAAACACCAGTCCAGACAAGTTAGGCTGCATGGGCTGTTTCTGTGCTGTGTGTGTGTGTGTCCAGATGTAGTCTGCCAGAAAGAGACTATTGCAATGCAGGGATTAGTCATCCTGAAGGAATGCTTCAGCAGCACCTGATCCCTCTGTCTGTATGTCTTTATGGAACAAGCTGCAATCTCTGCAAGTCACTGGGGTCTCTGAACATCACTGAAATTCCCATGCTGTCTGGAAATATCCACAATCTCCGTAATCTCTGTAAATCCTGAAATCTCTGTGATCTCTGGAATCTCTGCTGTCGCTGGATTCTGCACAATTACTGAATATCCCTGGTCCCTGGAATCTTTGTGATCCCTGCAATCTCCCTGGTCCCTGGAATCTTTTCGATCCCTGCAGTCTCCCTGGTCCCTGGAATCTTTTCGATCCCTGCAATCTCCCTGGTCCCTGGAATCTTTGCGATCCCTGCAGTCTCCCCGATCCCTGGAATCTCTTTGATTTCTGGATTCTTTGCAGTGAATTGCACGTCAATGTCAGTCTGCCGTCTCAGTGATGTTATAGTAGGGCCAGTCTGACAGCATCAGTTCATTCATCGTTCTATGTACAGCTATTTATTTATTTATTCTTGCCCTTGTACTAATCTCTGGGAGAATTGCATAAAGTAATTTGACAGAATTAAAGCCACTGATTATCATCCAGTCTCCTGGAGTTTTTACTGAACAGAACTGGTTTCAGAGTGTGTACTTGAAAGGATTAAGTTAAGCACTTTGTGCTGCCTCTATCTGCCGTCAGTTTTGCTTGCCGTGTGCTGGGGGCTGTGAGAAGTGCTGGTGCTGTGAAATTGCAGTCAAGTCACTAAATGCATCAATTGATTATTGGAGTGACAGACTGATGAAGAACTGTGATATGATCTTCTACTTAGTGTGTGATTACTGCAGGACACTCACCGATCGGACACGCCACTGCAGGACACTCTCATCCACACCCTCTCAGCAGCACTCTGTCACTAGGCCAGGGCATCGGACCCAAACTAACATCAAGGGAATTTGGAGCAAGCACAGGACTTGAGGGAATACGTAACCCGAGATGGACAGGAGCAGAAAAAGAATCATATCTTTCAAAAGGAAAGTGGACCAATAGCTGCAAGTGAGCAACATACAACGGTAAAGAGGAGGAGTGGAGGGTGAGACTCAGACAGTACCTTCCAAACTCATGTTCACTTCCATCTGAGAACACCACCCCCTGCAAGTTCCTGCTGAGCCACTCATCATCCTGACTTGGAAATATATCGTTGTTCCTCCACTGTCTCTGGGTCAAAATCCTGGAATTCCCTCCCTAATAGCATTGTGGGTCAACCCACTGCAGGAAGACTGCAGCTGTTCAAGGGGGCAGCTCACCACCACCTTCCAAAGGGGCAACTAGGGATGGGCAAGAAATGTCAGCCCAGCCAGTGATACCAATGTTGTTGTGAATGAATAAAAAAACGAGGGTAGCTCTTTCAAAATTGATAGCACTGGAATGATGGACTGAAGACCCTCCTGCTGTGCTGTCTCACACAACCATTTCTGTGGGTGACAAACGCAATCAGTTCCAGGAACCTTACTGAACTCAAGGACATTTCAAATCCTTTCCAGTTAATAAAGAACAAAGAACAAAGAAAATTACAGCACAGGAACAGGCCCTTCAGCCCTTCAAGCCTGCACCGACATGCTGCCCGTCACAACTATGCCCTTCCGGGGACCATATCCCTCTATTCCCATCCTATTCATGTATTTGTCAAGACGCCCTTTAAAAGTCACTATCGTATCTGCTTCCACTACCTCCCCCAGCAGCAAGTTCCAGGCACCCACCACCCTCTGTGTAAAAAACTTGCCTTGTACATCACCTTTAAACCTTGCCCCTCGCACCTTAAACCCATGGCCCCTAGTAACTGACTCTTCCACTCTGGGAAAAAGCTTCTGACTGTCCACTCTGTCCATGCTCTTCATAATCTTGTAGGTCCCCCCTCAACCTCCGACGTTCCAGTGAGAACAATCCAAGTTTTTCCAGCGTCTCCTCATAGCTAATGCCCACCATACCAGGCAGCGTCCTAGTAAATCTTTTCTGTACCCTGTCCAAAGCCACCACATCCTTCTGGTAGTGTGGGCAACCAGAATTGAACACAATATTCCAAATGCAGCCTAACTAAGATTCTATAAAGCTGTAACATTACCTGCCAATTTTTAAACTCAGCGCCCCGGCCGATGAAGGCAAGCATGCCATATGCCTTGTTGACTACTTTTTCCACCTGCTTTGCCACTTTCAGTGACCTGTGTACCTGTACACCCAGATCCCTCTGCTCATCAGTGCTACAAAGAACAAAGAAAATTACAGCACAGGAACAGGCCCTTCAGCCCTCCAAGCCTGCGCCTATCCAGATCCTCTATCTAAACCTGTCGCCTATTTTCCAAGCGTCTGTATCCCTCTGCTCCATGTCCATTCATGTATCTGTCTAGGTACATCTTAAATGACGCTATCGTGGCCCGCCTCTGCCACCTCTGCTGGCAACACGTTCCAGGCACCCACCACACTCTGCGTAAAGAACTTTCCAAGCATATATCCCTTAAACTTTTCCCTTCTCAACTTCAAATCGTGACCCTGAGTAATTGAGTCCCCCATTCTGGGAAAAAGCTTCTTGCTATCCACCTTGTCTATACCTCTCATGATTTTGTAGACAAAACTCTGTAGACTCTTAAGGGTTCAGCCAGTTACTGCATAAAGTAAAATTAATTTTGTCATGTAGGAAAGAAAGCATTCAACTTAAAGGCAAAGCTAGTGCCGACAGTGCAGCACTCCCTCAGTACTGACCCTCCGACAGTACGGCACTCCCTCAGTACTGACCCTCCGACAGTGTGGCGCTCCCTCAGTACTGACCCTCCAACAGCACGGAACTCCCTCAGTACTGACCCTCCTACAGTGCAGCACTCCCTCAGTACTGACCCTCCGACAGTGCGGCACTCCCTCAGTACTGACCCTCCGACAGTGCGGCGCTCCCTCAGTACTGACCCTCTGACAGTGTGATGCTCCCTCAGTACTGACCCTCTGACAGTGTGATGCTCCCTCAGTACTGACCCTCCGACAGTGCGGTGCTCCCTCAGTATAACACTGAACATATGGCACTAGTGCATAACTGAAATGTTTTCGACAGGTTTTGAAGCGCAGACTTTCTCACTGTGAGATGGTTGTGGTGTGTACTGTGCCATGAGTCACTCAGTGTGGCCAGTCAGCTCAATGTTTAAGTTTTGCTGGGGACAGGTGATTGGGTACAAGGCCCTCTGTTTGCAGCTTTATTTGTGAAGATGATGCTGCCCCGAATTTCAAACATTTGTGCTTGGTGTTCTACTTTCCTCAGATGTTTACAACCAGGAGTTTTCGGGATTAGTGCCTGCACAGGGTGAAGAAGCAGCCAGCTCAAACTCTGCCACACCAATCATCACAGCCTTAACGCACAGCTCCTACTCACTGACCTGGATAGAGTCAGCTCCATCATCTTCATTGGGGGTACATCCTGTAACCCCATATCGCACATTCCCCCAAAACAGAACATAGCAGCATAGGTAACAAGGTGTGGGGCTGGATGAACACAGCAGGCCAAGCAGCATCACAGGAGCAGGAAAGCTTGACGTTTCGGGCCTGGACCCTTCATCAGAAATGGGGGAGGGGAAGAGGGTTCCAAAATAAATAGGGAGAGAGGGGGAGGCGGATAAAGGATGGATAGAGGAGAGGATAGGTGGAGAGGAGGCAGACAAGTCAAAGAGGCGGGGATGGAGCCAGTAAAGATGAGTGTAGGTGGGGGGGTAGGGAGGAGATAGGTCAGTCCAGGGAGGATGGACAGGTCAAGGGGGAGGGATGAGGTTAGTAGATAGGAGATGGGGGTGAGGCTTGAGGTGGGAGGAGGGGATAGGTGAGAGGAAGAACAGGTTAGGGAGGCGGGGACGAGCTGGGCTGGTTTTCGGATGCGGTTGGGGGAGGGGAGATTTTGAAGCTTGTGAAATCCACATTGATGCCATTGGACTGCAGGGTTCCCAGGCTGAATATGAGTTGCTGTTCCTGCAGCCTTCGGGTGGCATCACTGTGGCATTGCAGGAGGCCCAGGATGGACATGTCGTCTGAGGAATGGGAGGGGGAGTTGAAATGGTTCGCGACTGGGAGGTGCAGTTGTTTGTTGCGAACTGAGCGCAGGTGTTCTGCAAAGCGGTCCCCAAGCCTCCGCTTGGTTTCCCCGATGTAGAGGAAGCCACAACGGGTACAGCGGATGCAGTATACCACATTGGCAGATGTGCAGGTGAACTTGATGTGGAAAGTCTTCTTGGGGCCTATGTTGGATTGTGAGAATTGCAGGGAGGTGCTCTATGGAGGCTGCTTACAGAACATTACTGACTCAGCTGGAGCTGGTATTCCTGCCTGCTCCGATTTTGCAATGAACCATGAGCTGAGAGCAGCTCGGGGCTGGAGAGCACTCCCTCTCATGAAAAGTGATGAGTTGCTGTCACCTGTTTTATTGAATAATTACACATTGGGCTGTGATGAAGCTCTAATGGCTGTCCAACCCTGCAGTTAATGTAAAGCAAGCAATAGCATTTCTTGGTCACTGCAGAAATCCCAGTTTGTACTTTCACAGTCAAATCAAGATTTTATTGAATTTCAACAAAAGCTTGTTCTTGCTCTTTGACAATATGTTTGCAGCCTGTGCTGAATGGGGGACTGTGCTGCAGATGTCCCTCTGTTTACCAGCTCAGCCTGAGAAGGCCATGGGGCTGTTACAGCTCAATTCAGCTTCGCTGCTGGCCTCTCACTGCCTTGGGCTGGGGGCTGGAGATACCGAGGAGGGGATTTTGGGGCAGGCTGGCTGAGGGGATGCCAATGTAGTCTAATATGGAGTTTGCAATGGGAGAGCTGAATTGGCCTGCAGTCTGGTGATGCTGGCTGGGATGGAGGGCTGCTCATTGGCAGCTATACATGGATCTCACAGGCAACTGAGTGTCTGCTGCTTGACACTATAACAGACCAGGGGATTGTGAATGTGACTGAGCCAGAGCATAAAGAAGCAGCCCATTCAGCACAGTGTCCAATTCACACTGAGTGGCCCACTTCCTGCACTTTGTGGAAACAGCAGCTTACACCCAGGAAGATGCCTCCTGCGCACAGCGAGCCCTGCAGTGGCCGAGTAACACTGTAGCTCTCAATCCATGTCACTCACTCTGTGTGGCTGTGCTAATAACACTTCTTGGCTGCTGTGTAGAGAAGCTCAGTTGGCAAATTGGAGCTGCCCTCAGGCCTGTTAAAGTGCCGACTATCACAGACAATGTACTCTGTGCCACTGTCACTCAGCCTGAATGCTGCATTCACAGTGGCAACAGGAACACAGCACAGAATCAGCAGATAGCAGGGATCCAGCAACCAGCCCCAATCACTGCTCATCCTCAAGTATCTACAGTCTGGATCATAGAGACACAGACACTAGGAGCAGGAGGAGGTCTTTCAGCCCCTTTGTGCTGCTCTGCCATTCAATAGGATCATGGCTGATCCTCTCACTCAAAGCCATATTGCCACTTTCTCCTCATGTCCCTCCATGGCTTTCAAAACCCAACAATTGTCTTTCACCTTCTTCAGTACTTTCACTGAGCTGCCCTCCACAGTCTTCTGTAGTAGAGAATTCTACAGGTTCTGGGTGAAGCAATCTTTCCTCATCTCTTTTTTTCTTTATTCATTCACAGGATGAGGGTGTCGCTGGCTAGGCAGCATTTATTGCCCATTCCTAATTGCCCAGAGGGCAGTTAAGAGTCAACCACATTGCTGTGGGTCTGGAGTCACATGCAGGCCAAACCAAGTAAGGATGGCAGTTTCCTTCTCTCAAGGACATTAGTGAACCAGGTGGGTTTTTCTGACAATCGGCAATGGATTCACAGTCATCATTAGACTCTTAATTCCAGATATTTATTGAATTCAAATTCCACCATCTGCCGTGGCAAGATTCGAACCCGGGTCCCCAGAACGTTATCTGGGTCTCTGCATTAACAGTCCAATGATAATACCACTAGGCCGTCGCCTCCCCAAACAGTCCAAAATGGTCTACCCCATATTCCCCAGAGACTGTGTCCCCTGTTATTGGCTAGTGAGGAGAAAGAACATTGCTGCTTTATTTGTGTCCAGGATTTTTCAAATTTGTTTGTGGAGGATGAATTTCTAGGTTGTGTATGAGATAGTTTCCAGGAGCAGTGCATTGTGTAACTAACCAGGAAACAAGCTATTTCATATGTACAATTATGCAATGAGAAATGGTGAATTCATGATCTTCTGCTGTGAAAGAATCTTCAGGACAGAGTCACCACAATATGATGGTATTTTCTGGAAGTTTGAAAATGATGTAGCTTGATCTGAAGAAAACTATGAAGGTATAAAGGGAAGGTTGGTCATGGTCGATTGGGAAAGTACATTAAAAGGAATGAATGGCAATGGTTAGTATTTCAAGAATTCATATTTGATTTACAACAAACCTTTGTTCTTTTCCTACAGGAAAAATGAATCAAAGGGAATTTAAAATTATATTTGATCAAAGGAGAAGGCTTATAAAGTTGCCAAATTGCCAAAAAAATGTAGTAAACCTGAGGACTGAGGGCATTTTAGAATGCAATGAAGGAAGACCAAGAAACTGAAAAAGAAAATAATAGAATATGAATGCAAACTGGTGAGAAACATAAAAAAAGCCTGTAAAAGCTTCTATAGTTAAAGAAAGAAAAATGATATGCAATCCATTCCAGGCAGAGACAGGAGAATTTATAGTCAGAAAATTACTATGAAGCCAAATAATTACCTTGTGTTTCTCTTCACAGTGGATGGTACAAGAAATCTTGCAGAAACAATAGAATTCCAAGGAATTATTAAGGATGAAGAATCAGAAATAAAGTAGGTTAATTAAAAAGCAGCAGTGGACAAAATAATGAGATTGAAAGTTGATAAATCCACAGGACCTGGTGGTCGACATTCCCGAGTGTGGAAAGAGGTAGCTAGCAAGATAATGCAGAGCTTGGTGATCACCTTTCAAAGTTCTGTAGATTCAAGAATGATTTCTGAAGATCGGAAAATGGCAAACGTGACCCTGCTATTTAAGAATGAAAAATAAATAAGCAAGATCAGGCCCGCCAGCCTGATGTCAGGAGTAAGGAAGGGGCTCAAATCTAATCTAAAGGATGTGATAACAGGACCCTTCAAAATAACACTGTGATTAGACACAGTGAACATGGATTCATGTAAAGGAACTCCAGTGCAACAAACCTGCTCCAGTTTTTGAGGATGTTACTAGCAGAGTGGATAAGGGAAACCCACGAATGTGGCATATTTGGATCATCAGAAGTCTTTTCCCACGTCCCATAGGAGGTTAATGAATTAAATTGGAACAAATGGGCAGTAATTGTTATGGAAATGGTTACAATATGGACCATCAATTTTTAATTTACATTATCAGATTTTAATTTCTGACACCATTCATGGAAAAAATATGGCCTTTAAAAAGTAAGGAACATGGACATTAAACAGCTGTAGTGATCATCTGACCACACATTGAAGCAAATTCAAGGAACACATGTAAGAAAATCAAAACTATGTAAATTGAAATGACCATTTTAGCTAAAGTTAAAGTTATTGAAACCAGTTAACTGAGTCAGCATCCAGAAACTCCCATCTCCTGGTTTACTTTACACTTACATTGGAGAAGAGGATTGCCTGCAAACACCCAGCCTGGAGAGACAATGGAGCCAGACTCAGAAATACACAAAAGAATAACATTTAGTTGTTGCTTGATTGAACTGCAAACAAAAAATATAAAAAAAACTGGAGACTTTCTTTTTCTTTCTCTCTTTCTCTCTCTCTCGCTCTCGCTCTCTCTCGCTCTCTCGCGCGCGCTCTCGCACTCTCGTGCTCTCTCTCGCGCTCTCTCTCTCTCTCTCTCTACCGCTCAAAGGTCAATATCAGTGATAAAATAAGTTGAAGATATATCCATTCACTTAGCACTCCAGGACCCTACAAATATCACCCACCTGCTGAGGATACAAGACATTAAATAAACAGCTGCAATCTCAGATTCTTTTTGTAGGATCAGGAAGTAATAAAATTCCTCCTCCTTTCACTCAAGAAAAGTCTGTAATTGGCTCCTTTATTCTTATCTAGGGACTACTTTTTAAGTGAAGTAAAGAGAAACAGTTCACTGTGACTGAGTAAGGGAAGAGAGCTAAACAGGGGGCAAACTGATTATCTCTTCCTTAACTGTTCATCACATGGAATGTGAGCTTGAATTGAGGATTATTAACTGAAAGAAAACAGTGTAGGAATAAATGTACAATCCTTATGTTAACAGGCTGAGGCTAGCAGGGGCCCAGCTGTTCACAGCTGATATCAATACTTGGAAACAGGGACCAAATGTTATATGTTGCAGATGCTACAAAGCTAAATAGGACTATGAGCTTTGAGGAGGATGTAAAAAGGCTTCAATTGGATTCAGATAGTGTGGTGAGTGGGTAAAATGGAATATGATGTTGCTAAGTGTGATAACAATTCAGAGTATTTGTACAATGGTGAAAGACTGGAGAAGGTTCATGTCCAGAGGGATCTGATCAGCTGGACCAACAGTTACCAGGAGGTTCGGCTCAGACTGAGGGTTTACCCTGGGCCTCCTGATGTGGTGGGTGCTAATTACTGCAGATGCTGGAATCTGAACTGTAAACAACAAATGCTGGAGATCACAGTGGATCAGGTAGCATTCATGGAGAGAGAGCCAGCTGATGTTTCAAGTCGAGATGATTCTTTGTCAGAGTCTGAGGTGGTGTAACTCTGACTGATTGATTTGTTTAGCTTCATGATGTGAACATTTCTGTTAAAAGTACTTTGGAAGTAACTGGTAACACATGGCTCTCGTGTGTATTATACCCACTGCCAGAGGCAGAGCTACAACAGTTGGACACACAGCCCCTTCCTTAAGGAGTGGGGAGATGTGCATTTATCAGGGGCCTTTACCTCCACTTTCATTGTCAGCTCCGGCCACCCCTGATCTCCCACCCCCATTAATCAATAGTCTCTCTAATCAGCCTTGAGTCCAATCAATGGCCCAGCCCAGC
>JAHRHZ010000060.1:12378743-12413159 GCA_024137785.1 Ginglymostoma cirratum | reverse complement strand
GGCGCTCCCTCGGCAGTACTCTGTGCCAGTGCGGCGCTCCCTCGGCAGTACTCTGTGCACTGGTAGTTGGACTTTGACTTGAATCCAAATATTTACTTCCTCTTTGGCCATGGGGAGGTGCCAGAGAACTGGAGTACAGCTGATGTTGTTCCCGTTTTCATGAAGGGTGATAGGGATTAATCCAGGGAATCTCACATTAGCGTTTGGGAAACTATTGGAGATAATTCTAAAGGACAGAATTGATTTTCATTTGGAGAGATCAGGTTGGCTCAGGGATAGTCTGCGTGGCTTTGTCAGTGGGATGTAATGCCTAAAAAATGTGGTTGAATTGTTTGAGGAGGTGACCACGTGGTTAGGTGAGGGTAGGGCAGTTGATGTAGTTTACATGGATTTTAACAAAACCTTTGACAATCCCCACATGGGAGACTGATACAGAAGGTAAAAGCACATGGGATCCTGGGTAACTTGGCATGTTGGCTCCAAAATTGGCCGAGTGACAGGAGACAGAGGGTGGTGCTAGAAGCTGTTTGTGTGACTGGAGACTGGTGTCCAATGGCATACCACAGTGATCAGTGCTGGGGCCCCTTATTATTCGGGATATATGTAAACCATGAAGATGAAAGTATGGGGAGATGATAAGTCCAATGACACACAGATTGACCGGGTAATTAAAACGAGGAAGGTCTTAAATTACAAGAAGATATAAACAGATTGGTCAGATGGACAGATCAGTGGCAGATGGAATTTAACACTGATAAGTGTGAGGTGATGCATTTTCAGTAACTAACAAGACAAGGGAGTACTCAATGAATGGCAGGACATGAGGAAGCTCAGAGGAACAGCGAGGTCTAGAGTGCGTGATCACAAATCCCTGAAGGTGGTAGGGTGGGTTAATGGGGTAATTGAGTGGGTGTGTGGGACACTTCCTTTATCAGCCTTCGCAGAGATGATAAGAGCAGGGAGGTTATGTTGGAGCTGTATAGGACTTTGGTTAGATCACAGCACTACAGGAAGGATATGATTGCAGTGGAGGGGGTGCAGAGGAGATTCACTAGGATGTTGCCTGGGATGGAGCAGTTTAGCGATGAAGAGAGGCTAGATAAGCTTGGGTTGTTTTCATTAGAACTGAGAAATTTCATTAGGCTGAGGGGACACCTGATTGAAGTGTGTTAAGATGATGATGAGGAGCGTGGACAGGGTGGATAGAGAGCAGCTGTTCCCCTTAGTCAAAGGGTCAATAGCAAGGGGGTACTTATGGGTTGAGAAAAATACTTGCACCCACAGGGTGGTGGGAATCTGGAATGCATTGCCTGAGAGGATAGTTTTGGGAGGCGGAAGATCATAACCTCTAAAAAGTTAGATGAGCACTTGAAATGTCATAAGATTCAAGGCTATGGTCCTAATATTGGAAAGTAGGATGAATAGCAAAGAACAAAGAACACTGCAGCATAGGAACAGGTCCTTTGGCCCACCAAACCTGCAGTGACAGCTTTAACTGTCAATCATTTGCCACGACATGGTGCGTATCCCTGTTTCCTGCCTATTCATGAATCTACAATGTAGCTTGGCACAGCTTTCATGGGACAATGGTCTTCTACTGTGCTGATTGACTCTGACTTTCTGACAAAAGGATGGTGCAGCATTATTGGGCAGTTATTTAGGGAATGGTATCCAGAGAGGCACAGGAAGGGACAGACAGGACAGACAGGACAGACAGAAAAACAGAGGGAGGTGAATTCGCAATGAGTGCATTCAAAGCTCAGGCCTTGGGTACGTTTAAAGTTAAGAATGATAATCAAATATTTACATAGACACACTGACTGCATACAACATGGAAAAATATGAGCTTATGCGCATTGACAGGAAGAATAGAGGAGCTGAATATTATTTTGCTGGAGAAAGATGGCAGAAAACAACAGTACAAAGGGATTGGGGTGCCATTGTCCATGCATCATAAAACGCTAGCTTCCAAGTTCAGTGGTTAATAGGGAAAACAATTGGAATGTTACATAAAAACGTAAGAACTAGGAGCAGGAGTAGGCCTTCTGGCTCATTGAGCCTCCTCTGCCATTCAGTAAGATCATGGCTGATCTTTTTGCATCCTATACTTCAAAGGAAATGGCGTGTAACAGTAGGGGAGGTTGATTAAAACTTTACGAGGCACTAGTCATCCCACAGCTAGAACACTGTGACCAGTTTTGGGCCACTTAGCTAAGGAAAGATAGACTGGCATTGGAGACAGTCCAAAGAAGATTCACCAGGCTGATCCCAGGGATGGAGGGAATGTATCATAAACAGAGGTTGAGTGGGTTGGGGCCTACACTCAGTGGAGTTTAAAAGAATGAGACACAAACTGATTGAAACATACAAAATTCTTAGGGGGCTTGACAAGGGAGATGGGGAAAGGTTGTTTCTCCTTGTGGGAGAGTCTAGGGCCAGAGGGAATAATCTCAGAATGAGGAATCACCAATTTCAGACACAGCTGAGTAGGGATTTCTTTTCTCAGAGGATAATGAATTTGTGGAAATCTTTACCACAGAGGGCTGTCAAGGTGGAGTCATTAAGTATTTTCAAGGCTGAGACAACCAGATTTTTAGTCAGTAAGGGGATCGGGGCACTGGGGAAAAGGCAGGAAAGTGGAGTTGAGGATGATCAGATTAGCCATGATCTCACTGTATGGTTGAACAGACATGATGGCCTGAATGGCATGTTCCAGCTCCTGTACCTTATTGCCCTGATGTCAGTGAGGTGAGTTTGGATTGGGGCTTGCACCAGGATTGGAATTTTCTGTGAAATTCTGGATGGTGTCAATTTTGTGCTCCTTTGGGGATGCAGTTGGTGACATCACTTAAACATGATCCGCTTTCTGGATGCAAATACTTGATGCTGCTTCAAATCTATTTCGCTGAATCTGCATTTCTAAAGAAGGTCATATTAGCATTTTTAGTTTTTGTTCCTAATGCATAGGGCTCTGTGTAGACTAGTTTTGAGCTGTAGGAATCAGACTGAGCTGAATTTTCAGTGTTAATTTTAAAGCTGAGATAGACAATTTTTTGTTAAGGAAAGGTATTATTGGATATGGACCAAAGGCAGGTTCACAGATCAGTCATGATTTCATTAAGGCTTGAGGAGCTGAACAGCCTAGTCCGGTTCCTATATTCACAGAATGAAGCCCTGCCCTTAGTGAGGCTGATTCACACATGGCTCCAAGGTGGTGATGCCCTGCCCAGTGCAATCTGTTGCAGAACAAATTACAGTGATTTGTCAAAGTCAAAAAGTCAAAGAAACACATAAAACTTACATTTATCTCGTACCATTACTGTGGTAGCATTACAGAGAGTGCAGGGTGTCTATCTGACTGGGCTAGTTATGATGTAAAAAGCTAATCTCACTTTTTAAATGGATACAAGGAAACTTGAGAAATGGCTGGCAGAAGTTACCTGGAGGCCAGGCAGCATCAGAGGTGCAGAAAAGCTGATGTTTCGGGTCAGGGCCCTTTTTCAGAAATGGAGATTTTCTGAAATCAGAAATTTCTGAAGAAGGGTCCCTACCCGAAACGTCAGCTTTCCTGCTCCTCTGATGCTGCCTGGCCTGCTGTGTTCCACACTATGTTGTCTCTGACTCCGGCATCTGCAGTTCCTACTATCACTGGCAGAAGATACCTGTCTGTTAACAACTGTTGTCCAGCTCACAGAATGCTCCAAGCAGATTACAGACAGACATAACCAGATGTGTGACAACCCACAAAATTTAGGTAAACACAAACACATCAATTGTAGCTCACCAAATACCTAAGACAGCTGCACAATGTGTTAAAGTTATCATGCCAACCATCTTACATTTGGACAGACCATGGGACATCAGTGAACTTCCATAGGGAAAATGTTCAAAGTTGTTATTATTAAAGATGCTATAATAGGGCACATTGTTAAGTTCATAGTTATCTGGCAGAGCCAACATGGTTTTGTTAAAGGAGAATATATAATTAATTCTTTGAACTTCATTGACAAATCAACTCATGCTTAAGGTAACGGGAAGCCAGTGATGTATTTAGATTTCCAGAAGGTATTTGACAAGGTGCAACATCAAAGTCTATTGTGGAAAATATTGTTGGTGTAAGATATTGACGTGGAATGAAGGTTGTCTGGCCGACGGGAAACAGAGAGTTTGAATAAGTGGGTCTTTTTCAGGCTGGCAGGATGTCTCAAGTGCTGTTCGACAGGGGTCAGTGTTGGGCCTTCAACTCTTTACAATTTATAGAAGTGATCAGATAAAGGGATCGAAGGTATGGATTTGCTGATGATACAAAGATAGGGAGGGAAAGGGAATTGTGAAAATGAAATAAAGAACCTATAAAGGGATATAAAGAGGTGAAGTGAATGGGAAAATACCTGGTAAATGGAGCACAGTGTGGGAAAGTGTGAAATTGTCCATTTTGGCAGAAAGAATAAAAATGGGGAGGTAGCAGAGCTGTGAAATGCAGAGGGATCTGGGTGTCCTAGTGCATACATCACAGAAAGTTAGTGTGCAGGTACAGCAAGTAATCAGGAAAGCTAACAGAATGTTATGGTTTATTGCGAGTGAAATTGAATACAAGAACTGGGAGGTAATGCTACAGTTAAACAGGGCATTGGTGAGACTGCATCTGCAGTACTGTTTACAATACTGATCACCGAACTTGCGGAAGGATATTAATGTGTTCAAAGCATTTCATAGAAGGTTTACTTGACAGATACCTGGAATAAGCAGATTGCCTCATGGGGAAAGGCTAGGCAGGCTGGGCATATACCCTATGGAGTTTGCAGCGGTCAGAGGTGACTTCACTGAAACACAGAAGATCCCAAGGGGAATGACCAGGTGGATGTCGAAAGAATGTTTCCTCTTGTGGGAGAATCTAGAATGAGGGGACAAAGTTTAAAAATAAGGGGGCGTCCATTTAAAGCAGAGATGAGGAAATATTTATTTTTCTCTCAGAGGGTTGTGAGTCTTTGGAATCCCCCTCCCCAAAAGACGGTGGATGTAGAATCTTTAAATATTTTTATGGCAGAGGGTGATAGATTCCTGATTCCCAACGGGATGAAAGATTATTGGGAGATGCAGGAATGTAGAGTTGAGGTTAAAATCAGATCAGCCATGATGATATTGAATAGGGAAGCAGGGTCTAAGGGCTGAGTGGCCTACTCTTAACCCCAGTTTATGTGCTTGTATGTCCAACACAGCTATAACACTGGCATCCATCTGGCAAAGGAAAATTGGTCAGGTATGCCCTATACACAAAATGCTGCTCCTGTACAATGTTAGACACTGTTTGTGACACCTCAGATACCAAAGTAATCAATGTCCAAATGCAACAATCCAGGCTTGGGCTGGTAAGTGGCAAGTAATATTCGTGCCGCACAGGTTCGAGGCAATGACTGTCTGAAACAGACAAGAATCTAGCCATTGTCCCTTGAATTTCAAAGGCATTAGCATCTATGTGTCCCCCATTATCATCATCCTGGGGTTATCACTGACCAAAAACTAAATTGATCTAACCACATAAACACAGTGGCTACAAGAGCAGGGCAGAGGCTGGGAATACTGCAGCAAGTAACTCACCTCCTGATTCCCCAAAGTCTGTCCACCATCTACAAGGTGCAAGGCAGGAGTGTGATCGAATATTCTCCACTTGCCTGGATGGGTGTAGCCCTGACAAAACTCAAGAAGTGTGACACCATCCAGGACAAAGCAGCCGCTTGATTGGCACCACATCCACAAGCATTCACTCCCCCCACCGCCGACGCTCAGTAGCAGCAGTGTGTACTATCCACAAGATGCACTGCAGAAACTCACCAAAGATCCTCAGACAGCACCTTCCAAACCCACAACCACTTCCATCCAGAAGGACAAGGGCAGCAGATACATGGGAACACCACCCCCTGCAAGTTCCCCTCCAAGTCACTCACCATCCCGACTTGGAAATATATTGCTGTTCCTTCACTGTCACTGGATCAAAATCCTGGAATTCCCTCCCTAAGGGCATTGTGGGTCAACTCACAGCAGGTGGACTGCAGCGGTTCAAGAAGGCAGCTCACCCCCACCTTCTCAAGGGGCAACTAGGAATGGGCAATAAATGCTGGGCCCAGCCAGCAATAAATGCTGCCTCAGTAACTGAATAAATTGAGAAAAAACCTCAACAGTCAGTTTGTTCAAGAATGGAGTTGCTGACTAATCACAGCAGTCACCACTCTCCGATGACAGCAACTGTCAGGATTCTAACAGGCATTAACAATGACACAAATTCAATTTGGTTCCTCTGTTAATTAATACATTTGACAGGCATGTTTGAGTTCCTTCATACCTTATGACATAAGGGCAAATCTTTATGTAAATCATATTAATAATTTAATGTGTTGGTATACACAATACCCTCTACTTTTCCTAACAATCATTTTCCATCTATTTTCTAATTACTATAATTTCCAAACACAAACAATGTTAATTACCATGACAGATTGACCATTTTTGACTAACCAACACAAAGTGCTGGTTGGAGGGAGAAGGTTTCAGTTACTGAGAGATGGCTGGAAATGGTGTCCCCCTTCAGTTCATGTCCCTAACCCAGATGATGGTCACAGTCTGACAAATAGATCCTGCTCCCCCATCTCTCTGATACGCAGGGCTGCTTATTGGAGTGCCAGTGTCGGTCAATTAGTTTCTGATATATCGTGCCAGTAGCCAATTCACTGCCAACCAGTTTAATATTGCCCTGTCAGAGAATAATCCGAGCAATTTAGACAGAGGTTTAAAGATCAGAACTTGACTGAAGCAGTCTAGTAATACTTGAGCATCCAAGTATAGCTGTTAGTTTGGTGAATTGAAAATGATTCTAGTTTGAACGTGGGCTTCCTCTAATTTAGCTGCTTCCTCTCCAATTTAAAATCTCTCCTGAAATGATTTATTTGGAGGTGTATTTTTGAGCTTTCCCATCACAGGTTTCAATTTTCCGTATCCCAAGCGAAGACTGGCAGTCTTAGTAGTTAGTAGTACATTCCAGGTATAGTTTCGGGACAGGCATGGTGTGGTGTAGTTTAGGGTTCAATCTTCTGTAATGTTCAGTTCCACAGCACACAGTGCATTATGCTGCTGTGCTCCAACACTTCCTGGAGTCTGACTCGAGACTTTTGCCCATTATAGCCCCAAGACAGCTTGAAAAATAATATTAATTTCTCATGACAGCAATAAAAACCCAGCAAGCTGCCACTATCTCCTCATATTTGCAGAGCCCATGCCAAAATAAATCGAGTATATTAAAAAAAATCAAAAACATCTCCTCAACCACTTGCTAACTTCCACCCAGAAATCTTGACGAAAATTTTTCATTGCTGGAGAATTATGTTTTTCAAGATTGCGATTGCAAGATTCATTTTTTAAATTCATTAAACTGTTATGAAGGACATGCGTGGCCAAGTCACAAGTCCTCACTGGATTTCTGCTTGTGGGTAGTTAGATTGAAGCCATTTATCGCTCTGCATAATAACTGTGTGTCAAAGCTTCAGTGGGCTTTACCCAAGATGCAGACTCATTCTGTAATAGCTGAGTCCCCCAGCTGAAAATTGGACAAATGGAAACAAAGCAATTTGTTGAATGACCTTTTACTGTTCCTTCTGCATTTGCAATCTGGAAAATGACTGCATTTTATTCCGTTGCTGCTCTGATTTACTTTCATGCTTAAATTGTTACATTACTAAGATAAATTAGTTCCACACGGTCCAACTCTCTCTTACACATTCAATACCCAACTCTCACTGGTGCTCTCTGCTACAAAGGCTGCGTGTGTTTCTCTTTCCTTATCCTCCATGTTCCAATGTGATTAAAGATACTTCAATTTATAATGACACCACGAAAAAAAAATAGGTTGCAAGAGTCAAGAGAAAAAATTTAGCAACTTGACAGCTTATAAAGAATGTGATGTGTTCTCAGGCATTATATATTCACAGTACTGGGGTGCCCCTGGGAGCTGTAATCTAACACTGAGATCCTGAATGCTTGCTAAAACACACAGTACTGTATATCCTGCAGGTCAAACAGGGAGACAGCAATCCTTCAGGACCAATGCCACGTGTTGAGGTAAAAACACTGCCTTGCTTAAGATGCAGACAGATCTTTGAGGTTTTCTTAACAGACCCAGACTTTGTTTTGACTTTATTTCTTTCACTGACACTTGGAAACTAATGGTGGATCTTACAGGGCCTTGGATGAGGTGGGCTGCAGTGAGAAATATGACCGAATTGTGTGAGCTATCCTGCAAAGCCTATCTCGATGTTGGGACAACTTGCTTTATTTGCTGGGTGTCGAGTGAGAGTGTTGCTGGGCAGTGCTGAGTTGCCTAATAACGGGAATACCTGCTTGTTAATGACCTTTAACTGCAAATCTCACCTCACTAAAACACAGGTTTCTAACATATCACCCACCTCGAATTCTCGGCACTGAAGCCAGAGCAGGTGCCTGGCAGATTCAGCTCCCTGTGTGCTCCAAAGGATCTCCAATATGGACACCATGGCACCAACATCTCAATGTATGGTTCATACCGGTACAGCCACACACACACACACCGTACCTGTGGACACTGGCATCCAATATGTGCCAGTCTCTAAGAACTTGATCCATCTCTGATCCAGTACTGGACATTCTGCCCTTCAGTGCTGCCCCTCAGGCTGCCCCAGTAACTCTCATTATAATGCTGCAGCAAGGACACTGTAGGCTCAGGGACAACACCCCACACACCCACCCCCACCCCCACCCTGCCCAGCTCAGGGACTGCACCAGGCAGTATCCCCCAGGCCATTTACCCCGCTCCCTCGCACTCATTCACTTGGGTCTCCCTGGATGCTCTCATACAGCAACCTGCCTTGCATTTTTACACCTTGCTCCCTCAGCCAGAGATACCAGGCTCAGATTCTTGCTGCCTTGCTTTGCTGTTCAGTGCAGACATGAAGCCAGCAAGCTGGCCATGGTGGTCAGCCGCCCTCAATCAAGCCAAAGGAGATAGCCTTTGCTCAGGGGATCCTAGGACAGTAAGGCAAGGGCAGTCAGCTGTTCGGACCTGTGACAGTCAGGAACCTGTCTTTTTTGGGGGGTGGGGTAAGGATCTGAGTGTTGGACAGCGCACCACTCATTTTAACTCTTTCTGCCCTGTTGTGGATTGTTTTCCTCCAGGGATGAGGCAGTCAGGTGGTTCCAGGAGTGAGTGCACAGTGCAGAGGGCTTGCAGGGTTAGTGCTACCAGGGGTTGGGATGGGTGAGAGTGAGCAAGGGAAGATGTTGCAGGGAATAGGGAAGTGTAGTAGAGGTACATGCCATGGTGGGAGGTGGCAGAGATAGAGTGAGTATGAGTGATGGGTGGAAGACGTTGGCACATGCACTGGCAGAACAGAGAAAGTCATTGCCCTTCTTCCTACATTATTGCACCTTCCTCAGACACCTGAGACTTCACTGACCAGGTGGCAACCCTCAGACCAGGCTGACATGATCTGGTGTCATCACCTCCACTTGGGATCCTGGGGGTAGTGGACATCCTGCTTCCCATCAGCCCAGCTCCCCGCCACCATATGTCCCCCAACAAACACTCCCAGGACAGGGACAGCACGAGTTTAGATACAGAGTAAAGCTGCCTCTACACTGTTCCCATCAAACCCTGCCAGGACAGGGACAGCACAGGGTTAGATACAGCGTAAAGTGCCCATCCCACAAGTGGACACAGATCTCTTACTGCTCCGTGTGGGTGGAGGGTGGGGTCTCTGGAAGCAGACGTGTGGTAGAATGGGTAGAGTGAGGAGGTTATTAAAAAGAGGATGGCATGTTGAACCAATGGCCATTTCCTGCTTGTATCATCACCTTGTCCTATTTTATTGACAACACATTGTAGCCAACAGAACAGGAAAGGTGCATATCAATGAAGCACATCATATTGTGAAGTTTTTAACTGCCCTTAGTTTCTACCCTGCCCACTTCACTGTTCTTCTGTTCATCCCCTCCAGTGCCTGTACCCAGTTTGGGTTTAACATTGAGTTGTTCCCTACAGCTGGATGATGGCGAACTGTCTCTCTGTTAAACATCCGGTGTTATTAGCACTGGAATCCTGACACAGATTTCATGTTAATTTCCTCATTCATGGCTTGTGTGTCAGTGGCTGACCAGCATTTCTGTCCAGGGGCAGTTAAAAATCAATCACACGGGTCTGGAGTCACGTGTAGGCTAGACGAGCAGATTTCCATCTAGAAAGGGCCTAAGTGAATCAGCGGGGTTTGTATGAGTCCCATCAACAATGGTTACATGGTCACCTCGGTCAGCTTTAAACTCCTTTCACCATCTGTTATGGTAGGACTTGGAACACGTGTCCAGAACATTAGCCTGGGTTTCCTGGGTTACTAATCCAGTGGCATGACCACGACACCACCACTTCCCTGAAGCTCGCGTGGCTACAGATATGCAATGGTGTTGTGAGTGTAGCTCTTCCAGGGTATGGATTCCAGTGATATTTCATTAGATAGCATAAAATAGATAGATGCTGCTATGAGTTATATTTGAAAATAATGTTTGGAAGAGAATTGGATAGATAATTGGAAAGGAAGTATTTCTATGTCTATGGTGTACACGAGGTGCGGGGTGTGGGGTGGGAAGTGAGATTTTGGGAATGTGGGGACAAATTGAAAGAGCTCATTTCAAAGAGCTACCGCGGACATGAGGGACTGAATAGCCTGCTTCAGAGTTGTGTGCTTGTGGGACAGAGAGGGGACATGTTTCATGCCAATAGTGTGCTCTGGATTTAAATTGAGGAAACATGGGGCGACCAACCTCCTCCTGTTGACTTGTCTAGTGCAGGAGGACTGTTGGAGGAGTTGCATCTGCGATCAGGTGTTCAACTAAGGTTCAGTCTCCCCAAACAGGATGGCACTTGAGAATCAGCAATCGATTTTTCTCAATGTTCTGGCCAATATTTATCCTCAACCAGCACCATTGGAATTAGGTTCAGTGACCATTCAGAACTTACTAGCTGCTTGACCCTGACCCTCTGCTTGACCCTGACCCTCTGTTGGACCCTGACCCTCTGTTGGACCCTGACCCTCTGTGTAACCCCAGACCCTCTGTTGGACCCTGACCCTCCGTGTAACCCCTGACCCTCCGTGTAACCCCCGACCCTCTGTGTAACCCCTGACCCTCTGTGTAACCCCTGACTATTTTTGCTTTGTATTGGCTGTGACAGTGAGGTCTCTGACAGATTTATAAATGTGAGTCTATTCCTCCCTTGCACCTTTCAGGTGATACACAAAGCTACTTTAATTGTTATCAGTAACATTGTTGGTTAACATCTAACCTTGCAAGTAACAGGATGTTCACCATTAGATCCAGAAATGACAGTTCACATTAAAACAAATTAGAAACTGTAACATTTATATCTGAATAAGCACTAAAATCTGACAATCTGACAAGTCAGTGAGACAGTCTGTTGACTGGAACCTAATTCAGACTCACAGGCCCATCATCCTCGTACTAATTACATTCTCCTGATATTCTGTGTTTTGATGTTTGTCACATCTTCAAATCCCACATTAGTATTGGGATTAATATTTGAGAATAGGAAATAGCAGTTATAAAGTCTTTGGTGGCACTGTGTGGGTTTTAATGCGTGGCTCAGATCGATGGGAGTGATATTAAAATATTCTCTGACACTGACAGATATTCGGTAATTTAAATCCATTGATCTTCACTGCACTTGAGCAGAGACTCTGCCTCGTGCTTGAAAGCTGTTGCTGTTCCCTTGTCTTTTTGTCAGCTACACATCTACCCTTCTTGGACCTGCTCTGATGCATTCTCAGAACTTTTTACTTGACTGGTAAGAATAAGATAGTGTGTGTAGCCAGGCACTGAGACACAATTCTGATTGGGTTCAGCAATGTCTGAGTGTGAAGGAAGAATTTTGCATTAGTAAAACTGACACACCATCTGACTGAATGACAGATGAAAATGGTCGTAACTTAATACACTTGACAATGAGTGATAGCTTGATCTTCTCATTACAATTTGCAAACTTTGTTCCTACATAACAAATATTAACGTAACACCCTGCTGTAACTCTTCCTCTCTCCTGGGATATTTTGTTCACTGAACTGTGGAATTGTAAATCTTCTTTTTCCAACTCAAACCCTCATCGAAGCACTCAGTGTTTCACAAGAAAAGATTGCGTTGCTGGAGACTGAAACATAATATTCATTAGTTTTGAAAGGTTCTTGTGTGGAGCTCAGGCTTTTATGACTGAGCGCCTGTGCTGGAACCTAGCCCATGTTTTCACAGGCAGTAGTTACTCAGGTCACCTACAACCTCCAATGGGGCCCGCGTTCCCTTTGTGGTGTCACTCCTTCAACAGTCTTGACTCAGAACCCTGTCTTTAACAGGATTATCTAACATCAAATTTACACTTCTTGACAGAATTACAAAATAATTGCGAGCCAATCCTGGAATCCACAGGTTGTGTTATTGCTTTAGCATTGAACTGATAATCCACAAAATGTTCCTGTATATCCCACCACCACTGCAGATTCAGACATCTGAATTATTCAAATTGAAATCTAAAAATAAAATAAAACCAGGATTAGTAGAAGTGCCTCAGGGACCCCCCGTCGATAAAGGGAACAGAAGTGAAGCAACACAGTCAGGGCCGTGAGTTGATCTGTGACCATCAAAAGCAGGGTAATGTGCCTCCAATAATACAGGCAGTTTAAGAGGATTCAGAAGTTTCCAGACTGCAGTCTAATGCTGCAGAACAACCTGGTTCAATGTGACCTTTCTACACAAATGAAACCAGGCTGCATCTGATTACCACTGCTATCCCAGGGTGTTAGAATTTAAAGATTCCAAACTCGTCAGATCAGCTATTTGCATAAAATCTATAATTTCTTGACAGTGTGCTTCAGAATTAATTGTGGAATGTTATTAGGATGAAATGAGCTGAGAGATCAAGTCCTGTGCATAGCCCATGGTAAAGTATTAAAAGTCTGTATTATTAAATCAATATGAAAGTAAGATAGAGCACTGAAAAGGCTAAATGAGATGTGACAAATGGAAAGGATGAAAATAGGAAGAAAGGACAGGGAGCAGACTCGAAACAAACAGAATGTTTCTTCCACCTGAACTCAGCCACACTTAATTCATTCTCTGAAGACCGTTCTCAGAAGGAATGTGTGTTTAAGAACTTGGTTCTGATGGCAAAACGTATCCACAAAGCAACTTTATGGGGGAAAAAAATCAACAGTTTACCTTTATATTGGACTTTTAAGAATGTATAATCATAGAATCATGGAATTTTACTTTTCAGAAGAGGGCATTTCTCCCAAAAGAACTACCCAGTTAGTCCCAGTCTCCAGCCCCATCTCCGTAGCCCTCTAATTTCATTGCTTTCAAATACATATCCAGTCTCTTTTGAAACCTCCCATGGAATCCACCTCCACCACTCTCCCAAGCAGCACATTCCAAATCCCAACAACTCTCTGATTAAAGCAATTTTTCCTCATCTCACTCCCAGCTCTCTTGCTGACAATCTTGAAAATGTGACCCCTAGTTACTGACATATCAACTAGTGGAAACAGAATATCCTTCCTTATCCTGTCAAAATTGTTCATAATTTTGAACACCTTAATAAGGTAATCTCTTAAACTTCTCTATATTGTCTCTCTGTGTTTCTTCTACCAAAATGCATTATCTCATTTTTCTCTGCATTGAAACTCATCTGGCAGGTGTCTGCCCACTTCAGTAAGACATCAATGACCCTCTGAAGTCATTCAGCATCATCCTCACAATTCATTATTCCCCCTAGCTTTGTGTCATGTGCAAATTTAGAGATTTTTCCCTCAACACCATAAGACCATAAGACGTAGGAGCAGAAATTAGGCCATTAGGCCCATCGAGTCTGCTCCGCCATTCAATCATGGCTGATAAGTTTCTCAACCCCTTTCTCCCAGTTTCTCCCCGTAACCCTTGATCCTCTTGATAATCAAGAACCTATCTATCTCAGTCTTAAATGTACTCAATGACCCGGCCTCCACAGCCTTCTGTGGCAGTAAATTCCATAGATTCACCACTCTCTGGCTGAAGAAGTTTCTCCTTATCTCTGTTCTGAAAGGTCTTCCCTTTACTCTAAGGCTGTGCCTTCGGGTCCTGGACTCTCCTACCAATGGAAGCATCTTCCCAACATCCACTTTGTCCAGGCCATTCAGTATTCTGTAAGTTTCAATTAGATTCCCCCCTCATCCTTCTAAACTCCAATGAGTATAGTCCCAGAGGCCTCAAACGTTCCTCATATGTTAAGCTTTCCATTCCTGGGACCATTCTCGTGAACCTCCTCTGAACTCGCTCCAGGGCCAGTACATCCTTCCTGAGATATGGGGCCCAAAACTGCACACAATACACCAAATGTGGCCTGACCAGAGCCTTATAAAGCCTCAGTAGTACATCCCTGCTTTTATATTCAAGTCCTCTCAAAATAAATGCCAACATTGCATTTGCCTTCCTGACTACTGACTCAACCTGCAAGTTTACCTTCAGAGAATCCTGGACTAGAACTCCCAAGTCTCTTTGTATTTCAGACTTCTGCATTTTCTCCCCATTTAGAAAATAGTCCATGTTTTTATTCTTCTTACCAAAGGGCATGACCTCACACTTTCCCACGTTGTACACCATCTGTCACTTCTTTACCCACTCTCCTAGCCTGTCCAAATCCTTCTGCAGCCTACCCACCTCCTCAATACTACCAGTCCTTCTGCCTATCTTTGTACCATCTGCAAACTTAGCCAGAATGCCCACAATTCCTTCATCTAGATCATTGATGTACAAAGTGAAAAGTTGTGGTCCCAACACTGACCCTTCTGGAACACCATGTGTCACCGGCTGCCATCCTGAGAAAGACTCCTTTATCCCCACTCTCTGCTTTCTGCCAGACAGCCAATCTTCTATCCATGCTAGGACCTTGCCTCTAACAGCATGGGCCCTTATCTTACTCAGCAGCCTCCTGTGCGGCACCTTATCAAAGGCCTTCTTGAAGTCCAGGTAGATAACATCCATTGGCTCTCCTTAGTCTACCCTGCTCGTTACTTCCTCAAAGAATTCTAACAGATTTGTCAGGCATGACCTCCCCTTGATGAAAACATGCTGACTTTCCCCTATTTTACCAAACATTTCCAAATATTCAGAAATCTCATACTTTACAATGGACTCCAAAATCTTACACGCGACTGAGGTTAGGCTAATCAGCCTGTAATTTTCCGTCTTTGGCCTTACTCCCTTTTCAAACAGGGGTGTCCTGTTAGCGATTTTCCAGTCTTCTGGGACCCTCCCTGACTCTAGCGATTCCAAATCATTTATACAATTCAGAAAAGGTCAAAGTCCCAACACTTTCCTGCTTTTTGCCTGTTAACCTCGATTCCCTTATTGCTTAAAAATCTGTCTATCTCAGCCTTGAGTTTTCTTAATGTCCCAGCCTCAACAGCCCCCTGTGGTAAAGAATTCCATAGATTCACTGCCCTCTAGGAGAAGAAATCTCTCATCATCTCTGTACGAAATGGGTGAACCCCTACTCTGAGCTGCTGCCTCTGGTCCTCAACTTTCCCACAGGGGGAAGCATATGGAGAAACTCTCCGTATCTACCATGTTAAGACCCACATGAATCTTGTTTGTTTCAAACAGGTTACCTGTCATTGTTTAAATTCCAAACAGTGCAGGGCCAACCTACTTCATCTCTTCCCATAAGACAGTCCCTCCATGCCCAGGATGAGCTTAGAGAACATTCTCTGGACTGCCTCCAATGCCAGTATATTTTTCCTTAAATAAGGAACCCAAAATTGTTCCAGGTGTGGTCTAACTAGTGCCTTGTATAATTTTAGCAAAACCTCCTTACTTTTATACTCCATTCCCTTTTGAAATAAAAGCCAACTTTGCATTTGCTTTCCCTAATACTTGCTAATATGGATGCTCAATTTTTGTGATTCATGGACAGCTTTCTGCAGACTTTCTCCAGTAAAATAATAGTCAGTTTCTCTATATTTCCTGCCAAAGTGCATAAACTCACATTCACCACATTATTTTCCATTTGTCAAGTTTTTGCCTACTTGTTTAATTTGTCAATATCCCTCTGCAGACGCTTTCTGTCATTCTCACTTCCAGCCTATTTTTGTATTTTCTGCAAACTTGGCTATAGTACATTCACTTTCCTCATCCAGGTCCGTTAATCAATATTGTGAATAATTATGGCCCCAGCACTAATCCCTGAGGCACTTCACCAGTTACAAGTTGCTGAAATAACTCTTCAGAGGCTGGCATCCCATCACCAATCACTCTTTATCTACAAAAACAGAACCTTTGACTGAGTCGGTGTTCAGTTTACCAATATCCCTGACATGCACCCTTTTACCTGTCAGCCAGGGCTCCCTGACTGGACCAGGCTAACAGCCCCAGTCAGGGAGCTCTTATTCTACGAGATCCACCTGTCTGACCATGTTACAATCACAACAGTTGCAATCCTGAAAATTCCTCCATTATCCCCATTACTGTCTAATAGCCAGGATGTGGAGGTGCTGGTATTAGATTCGGGTAGACAGAAATCACACAACACAAGGTTATAGCCCAACAGGTTTATTTGAAATCACAAACTTTCAGGCGCTTTTTGGACTATAACCTGGTATTGTGTGACTTCTGACTCCTATTAGCTAGCCAAACCTCCATCCATGCTAATATATTACCTCCAATACCATTGGCTCTTATCTTCTTAAGTAGCCCGATGCATTTAACCTTATCAAATTCCTTCTGAAAATCCAAATATGTTACATCCACTACTTCCACATTATCTATCTTGCATATCGCTGCCTTAGAGTTTTCTGGTAAATGTGTTGGGCATGATTTTCTCTTCATGAAGCCAAATTGACTCTGCTTGATCAGATTATGTCTGATCTGGCCTCCAGACCCAAAGCAATATGTTTTTCTTTCTTTTATTCATTCACGAGATGAGGGCGCCACTGGCTGGGCAGCATTTATTGCCCATCCCTACTTGCCCAGTGGGTCGTTGAGAGTCAACTTCATTGCTCTGGGTCTGGAGTCACATGTAGGCCAGACCAGGTAAGGATGGCAGTTTCTTTCCCTGAAGGACATTAGTGAACCAGATGGTTTTTCCTGACAACCAGCAATGGATTCATGGTCATCATTAGACTCTTAATTCCAGATATTTTATTGAATTCAAATTCTACCATCTGCTGTGGCAGGATTCGAAGCCATGTCTCCAGAACATTATCTGGGTCTCTGGATTAACAATCCAGCGATAATACCACTAGGCCATTGCCTCCCCAGTTAACTTTCAACTGCCCCCTGGGATGGACAATAAATACTGACATGGCCAGTGATGCCCTCATCCTGTGAATGAATGTTTAAAATTTTCCAGGATACAGCCCATTAGCTCCAGGGACATAGCAGTTCTTTTGCCCATTATGTCTGCTACCACTTTTTCTGTAGTGATGGCTATTGACTAAATTTCCTCTCCATTTTTTGCCCCTTGAATAGTTAGTAAGTTTCAAATTTTATTGGTGTCTTCTATTGTGAAGACTGACGCAATGTATTTATTTAATTCCATCGCCATTTCTTCATTCCCCATTATTGTTTCCCTAGTCTTGTTCCCTAAGGGGCCTGAGTTCACTGTGGCTTCTTACTTCCTTTTCATATACTGAAAGAAGACCTTGCTGCCCATCTTGATAGTACGTGCACATTTACCTCAAAGTTTACTTTTTTTTTTGGCCATCTTTTGTTGTTTTGAAACTTTCCTGGTCCCCTGTCTCAGTGTAGCTGGCCAAAAGCTTGGCCAGAAAGCTAGAGGAGTTTAAGCAGGTTCATGCAAGCAGCTGACAGTGATGTGGGGAGTGTTATGGAGGGAATCCCACAGCATAATTCTCACGCAGTTGAAGGTGTGACCACGCAATGTGGAGGGATCCAGCTTGTGGATTTGCAACAGACCAGAATTAGTGTAAAAATAGCAGAGAATTGTAGCTTGGGCTAGAGGAGATTACAGAGATAGGAAAGAGAAAGGCTGTGGGGAGGAATTAGAAAACAAGGGATAGAATTTTAAAACGGAGGTGTTATTGGACCCTAGATAACAAGGCGTGGGGCTGGATGAACACAGGAGCATAGCAGCAGGCTCCTATGATGCTGCTTGGCCTGCTGTGTTTATCCAGCCCCACGCCTTGTTATCTCGGATTCTCCGGCATCTGCAGTACCTTTTATCTCTGTTATTGGACCCTGTTGTATTATGGCCTGGATTCCAGACCAGAAAGCTTTACCTTTAAAACAATAATGTGATATCACAATATCAATGTTCAGGTATAAAGGTACATGCTTTGCCTTCAGTTTCTTTCTCTCTCTCTTTGTGCAAAACAGTCATTATAATGTGTTCAGTCAGTCAATGTACAGTGACATCAGGATGAACAGAATGCAGATCTGTAAGTCGGTGATATTGCAGATATGCAAATAGTTTTGTAAATAACCTTCAAGGCATCTGACTCAACACAAACTGAACCTCTGTTGTATATGTGACGTGGGCTGATATACAGAAACCCACGAAGCACATCATGTCAGCAAGAAAAGCTCAGTGTGACAGCACGTTAGTGACAATAAGTAAACGTGAAGTTGAACAATTTCTAGCAGGATATTGCTTGTTAGAGATAACACAGCGTGGAATTGGAGGAAAACAGCAGGCCAGGCAGCATCAGAGGAGCAGGAAAGCTGATGTTTTGGGTCGGGACCCTCCTTCAGAAGTGAGGGGGAGGGAGCTCAGAAATAAATAGAGAGAGGAGGGGTGGTGCTGGGAAAGTATTGGTTGTAAGAAGTCATTTTTCTAATAATCAGCCATCATCTGTCTGCACACTGATCCAGGCTCCCTACATCAGAAATAGATGTTTCCCAGGTCCTGTTATCAGCTCAGGCAAACCACGCCAACACTGAAAATCAGGGATAACAAGGTGTAGAGCTGGATGAACACAGCAGGCCAAGCAGCATCAGAGGAGCAGGAAGGCTGATGTTTCGGGCCGAGACCCTTCTTCAGAAATGGGGGAGTCTGAAAATCAGACTCTTGTTTGTGTTTCTCAAATACAATAGTTTCACATTCACCTATTCAGCAAACACTGAATTGTCCATACTGACCACACACTGTTAGAAATGATGTGTCAAACATCTCTCCACAACTATGTCGAATTGTGAAGAGCTAATGGTACAGTCTGGAAGTGGGACAGAAACCAGGCTCCCAAGTGACCATCAATGATTCTGTTAGCTGACTTCTAAACCGCACTAACAACAAAAAATACTCCTTTAGACCTTGTCATTCCAAGAATATAATCTTCAATAATGACCACGTTATAATTTTATGTGATCTACAGGAAGACAAAGATATGCAGGTCACATGAATGGAACGAAACCCAGCCATTGGTGGATGAATTGATAAATTGGTCGAGCATTAATAAGGAATTGAACAACTCTTCAAGTTGTGAACTCCATCATCCTCGACAATCGAGAGAATGTCTCCTTTCACTCAAGTTTCCTCCTCATCTGGGGTGCAAGATTGCGACTGATATTCTAATTTCCAAGGATGCAATTCCATCCTGGTGACTGACCATTTTACCAAATTCCCCTCTGTGCTGACAAATTAAAGGTACTACTTGGGCAAGACTTGTTGATCCATTGACTGTCGTATTCAGGATAGTGTTTCAATGGTGCCTGAAAACAGCCTGCAGTGTAAGCTGCCGAAATATGCTGGAAATGGGGCTCTCTCCCATCACCTCACACTCTCAGATGAAAGGTCTCTCCGAGCACACTGTTCATCTATAAAATTCATGACCGTGAAATGCAAAGTGACATGTCATGGCTTTAGGATAGCCATGTTAAACCTAATTGCTCCTCCTCTAGGCAATGTTTTCCCTCACTGACAGCTTTGATACAGATTGAGACAGCTCTTTCCTCCCACACTCTCACCGTTCAACCATATGTGTGTGACACACTGTTGGTAAGCAGGAAGAAAGTGCCACAACAACATGACCAACAAGCAAACTGCAGTTATCCCACTGTGACCCAAGATAAAGCGTTCGAGTTTGAAGTTTTCACATGAATTTAGGGGAGGTGACGGTGCAGTGGTTTTATCACTGGTCTGTTAATCCAGAGACCCAGATAAGAGTCTGGGGACCCAGGTTTGAATCCCGCCATGCAGATGGTGGAATTTGAATTCAATAAAAATATCTGGAATTAACAATCTAATGATGACCATGAATCCATTGTCGATTGTCAAAAAAACCCATCTAGTTCATTGATGTCCTTTAGGCAAGGAAACTGCCTTCCTTACCTGGTCAAAAGGAGAAGGTGTTAGCAATTCTGGAAAGTGTGAGAATAGATACGTCCCCTGGGCCGGATAGGATCTACCCTAGGATTCTCTGGGAAGCTAGGGAGGAGATTGCAGAGCCTTTGGCTTTGATCTTTATGTCGTCATTGCGGAGTGGACTCGATGGGCCGAATGGCCTTACTTCCACTCCTATGTCTTATGGTCTTATGGTCTTAGGAATAGTGCCAGAAAACTGGAGGATAGCAAATGTTGTCCCCTTGTTCAAGAAGGGGAGTAGAGACAACCCTGGGAATTATACACCAGTGAGCCTTAACTTCGGTTGTGGGTAAAGTGTTGGAAAGGATTATAAGAGATAGGATTTATAATCATCTAGAAAGGAATAATTTGATTAGGGATAGTCAACACGGTTTTGTGAAGGGTAGGTCATGCCTCACAAACCTTATTGAGTTCTTTGAGAAGGTGACCAAACAGGTGGATGAGGGTAAAGCGGTTGATGTGGTGTACATGGATTTCAGTAAAGCGTTTGATAAGGTTCCCCACGGTAGGCCATTGCAGAAAATTCGGAAGCATGGGATTGAGGGTGATTTAGTGGTTTGGATCAGAAATTGGCTAGCTGGAAGAAGACAGAGGGTGGTGGTTGATGGGAAATGATCATCCTGGAGTTCAGTTACTCGTGGTGTACCGCAAGGAACTGTTTTGGGCCCACTGCTGTTTGTCATTTTTATAAATGGATGAGGGCATAGAAGGATGGGTTAGTAAATTTGCGGATGACACTAAAGTCGGTGGAGTTGTGGATAGTGCGGAAGGATGTTGCAGGTTACAGAGGGACATAGATAAGCTGCAGAGCTGGGCTGAGAGGTGGCAAATGGAGTTTAATGCAGAAAAGTGTGAGGTGATTCACTTCGGCAGGAGTAACAGGAATACAGAGTACTGGGCTAATGGTAAGATTCTTGGTAGTGTGGACGAGCAGAGAGATCTCGGTGTCCATGTGCATAGATCCCTGAAAGTTGCCACCCAGGTTGATAGGGTTGTCAAGAAGGCGTACGGTGTGTTAGGTTTTATTGGTAGAGGGATTGAGTTTTGGAGCCGTGAGGTCATGTTGCAGCTGTACAAAACTCTGGTGCGGCTGCACTTGGAGTATTGCGTACAGTTCTGGTCGCCGCATTATAGGAAGGATGTGGAAGCATTGGAAAGGGTGCAGAGGAGATTTACCAGGATGTTGCCTGGCATGGAGGGAAGGTCTTATGAGGAAAGGCTGAGGGACTTGAGGCTGTTTTCGTTAGAGAGAAGAAGGTTAAGAGGTGTCTTAATAGAGACATACAAAATGATCAGAGGATTAGATAGGGTGGACAGTGAGAGCCTTTTTCCTCGGATGGTGATGGCTAGCACGAGGGGACATAGCTTTAAATTGAGGGGTGATAGATATAGGACAGATGTCAGAGGTAGATTCTTTACTCAGAGAGTAGAACAAAGAACAAAGAACAAAGAAAACTTACAGCCCAGGAACAGGCCCTTCGGCCCTCCAAGCCTGTGCCGATCCAAATCCACTGTCTAAACCTATCGCCCAATTCCTAAGGATCTGTATCCCTCTGCTCCCCACCTACTCATGCATCTGTCCAGACGCACCTTAAATGAATCTTCCGTGCCTGCCTCTACTACCTCTGCTGGCAACGCGTTCCAGGCACCTACCACCCTCTGTGTAAAGTACTTTCCGCGTGTATCCCCCTTAAATTTTTCTCCTCTCACCTTGAACGCGTGACCCCTCGTTATTGAATCCCTCACCCTGGGAAAAAGCTTATCTCTATCAACCCTGTCTATACCCTTCATGATTTTGAAGACCTCAATCAGGTCCCCCCTCAATCTCCTTTTTTCTAATGAAAACAATCCTAACCTACTCAACCTCTCTTCATAGCTAGCACCTTCCATACCAGGCAACATCCTCGTAAACCTTCTCTGTACCCTCTCCAAAGCTTCCACATCCTTTTGGTAATGTGGCGACCAGAACTGTACACAGTATTCGAAATGAGGCCGAACCAAAGTCTTGTACAATTTTAACATGACCTGCCAGCTCTTATACTCAATACCCCGTCCGATGAAGGCAAGCATACCATATGCCTTCTTGACCACTCTATCCACCTGTGCAGCCACCTTCAGGGTACAATGGACCTGATCTCTCTGCTCATCAACTTTTCCCAAGGCTCTTCCGTTTACAGTATAGTTCGCTCTAGAATTAGACCTCCCAAAATGCATCACCTCACACTTGCCCGGATTGAACTCCATCTGCCACTTCTCCGCCCAACTCTCCAGTCTATCTATATTCTCCTGTATTCTTTGACAATCCCCTATGCTTTCTGCTACTCCCCCAATCTTCGTGTCATCTGCAAACTTACTGATCAGACCACTTATGCCCTCTTCCTGATCATTTATGTATATCACAAACAACAGTGGCCCCAGCACTGATCCCTGTGGAACACCACTGGTCACCTTTCTCCATTTCGAGAAACTCCCTTCAACTACTACCCTCTGTCTCCTGTTGCTCAACCAGTTCTTTATCCATCTAGCTAGAACACCCTGCACACCATGTGACTTCACTTTCTCCATTAGTTTACGATGGGGAACCTTATCAAACGCCTTACTAAAGTCCATGTAGATGACATCTACAGCCCTTCCTTCATCTATCAACTTGGTCACTTCCTCAAAAAACTCTATTAAGTTAGTAAGGCATGATCTCCCCTGCACAAAACCATGTTGCCTATCACTGATAAGCCCATTCTTTTCCAAATATAAATAGATTCTATCCCTCAGTACCTTCTCCAGCAACTTTCCCACCACTGACGTCAGGCTTACTGGTCTGCAGTTACCTGGAATATCCCTACTACCCTTCTTGTACAGGGGGACAACATTAGCAACTCTCCAGTCCTCCGGCACTTCACCTGTGTTTAAGGATGCTACAAAGATATCTGTCAGGGCCCCAGCTATTTCCTCTCTCGCCTCCCTCAGCATCCTGGGATAGATCCCATCCGGTCCTGGGGATTTGTCCACCTTAATATCCTTTAGCCTACCCAACACATCTTCCCTCCTTATGTCAACGTGATCCAGAGTAAACAAACTTCTATCTCTAATCTCAACATTCATCATGTCCATCTCCTCTGTGAACACTGATGCAAAGTAATCATTGAGAATCTCACCCATTTTCTCAGGTTCGACACAAAACCTTCCTTCCTTATCCTTTAGTGGACCAACCCTTTCTCTAGCTACCCTCCTGCTTCTTATATATGAATAAAAGGCCTTGGGATTCTCCTTAATTCTGTTGACTAAAGTTATTTCATGACCCCTTTTAGCCCGCTTGATTCCTCATTTAAGATTGGTCCTACTCTCCCGATATTCCTCCAAGGACCGTTCTGTTCTTAGCTGCCTGGACCTTATGTCCGCTTCCCTTTTCCTCTTGGCTAGTCGCACGATTTCTCCTGTCATCCACGGTTCACGAATCTTTCCTTTCCTATCCCTTGTTTTCAAAGGGACATGCCTATCCTGCACTATCTTCAACCTATCTTTGAAAGCCTCCCACATATCAAATGTGGACTTCCCTTCAAATAGCTGTCCCCAATCCACATTTCCCAGCTCCTGCCGAATTTTGATATAATTGGCCTTGGCCCAGTTTAGTATTCTTCCCTTAGGACCACTCTCATCTTTGTCTACGAGTATTCTAAAACTTACAGAATTGTGGTCACTATTCCCAAAGAAATCCCCCACTGCAACTTCTACCACCTGGCCTGGCTCATTCCCCAACACTAGGTCCAATATGGCCCCTTCCCTAGTTGGACTATTGACATACTGTTCTAGAAAACTTTCCCGGATGCTCCTTACAAATTCTGCCCCATCCAGACCTCTGACACTAAGTGTATCCCAGTCAATGTTGGGAAAATTAAAATCTCCCATCACCACCACCCTGTTACCTCTACATCTTTCCATAATCTGTCGACCTATTTGTTCTTCTACCTCACGCTCACTGTTGGGAGGCCTGTAGTACAGCGCCAACAATGTAACTGCAACCTTCTTATTTCTCAGCTCTACCCATAATGCCTCACTGCTCAAGCCCTCCATAGTGCCCTCCTTTAGCACAGCCGTGATATCATCCCTGACCAGCAATGCAACTCCTCCCCCACTTTTACTTCCCTCCCTGTCCTGTCTGAAGCATCTCTATCCTGGGACATTTAGTTGCCAATCATCCGCTTCCTTCAACCAAGTCTCTGTGATCGCAATAACATCATACTCCCAGGCACTAATCCAAGACCTAAGTTCGTCTGCCTTACCCACTATACTCCTTGCATTAAAGTATATGCACTTCAGACCACCAGTTCCTTTGCGTTCATCTGCTCTCTGCCTACTCTTCCCCTTGGTAATGCTAACTTCATGATCCTTACAGTCTCTAGTTTCCACCTCACTATCTACTAGTCTTCTCCTCTGGTTCCCAGACCCCTGCAACATTAGTTTAAACCCTCCCCAACAGCCCTAGCAAAAACTCCCCCTAGGACACTAGTTCCAGTCTGGTTCAGGTGTAGACCATCCAATTTGTAATCGTCCCACCTTCCCCAGAACCGGTCCCAGTGTCCCACAAATCTGAACCCCTCCCTCCTACACCATCCCTCAAGCCACGTGTTCATCCTGCCTATTCTTTCATTTCTACCCTGGATAGCACGTGGCACTGGTAGCAACCCTGAGATCACTACCTTTGAGGTCCTCCTCTTTAACTTCTCTCCTAGCTCCCTGAATTCTGCTTTCAGGACCTCATCTCGTTTTTTACCTATATCATTGGTGCCTATATGCACCACAACAACTGGCTGTTCACCCTCCCTTTTCAGAATGCTCTGTAGCCGATCGGTGACATCCCTGACCCGAGCACCTGGGAGGCAACATACCATCCGGGAGTCCCGTTTTCGGCCACAGAACCGCCTATCTACTCCCCTTACAATAGAATCCCCTATGACTATGGCCCTATGAGTCTTTTTCCCACCCTTCTGAACAGCAGTGCCCGCCATGGTGTCATGAACCTGGCTACTGCTGCCTTCCCCTGGTGAGCCATCTCCCCCAACAGTATCCAAAACGGTATACCTGTTTTGGAGGGAGATGACCGCAGGGGACACCTGCACTGCCTTCCTGCTCTTTCTCTGCCTTTTGGTCACCCATTCACTGTCTCCCTCAGCAATCCTAATCTGCGGTGTGACCAATTCACTAAACGTGCTATCCATGACCTTCTCAGCATCGCGGATGCTCCACAGTGAGTCCACCCGCAACTCCAGAGCCGTTATGTGGTCAAACAAGAGCTGCAGCTGGACACACTTCCTGCAAGTGTAACAGTCAGGGACGTCAGTCACGTCCCTGATCTCCCACATCAAGCAAGAGGCACATGCCACCGGTCTGAGGTCCCCTGCCATTGTAAGCCTTAGCTCTGACTCAACTAACTAATACCAAACAATGCACTTAAATATATTAAAAAAAACCTTACCTTGCAGAGTCCTTTTCTTCTGGTTAGAGGAGGAGGGTGGGAGGGAGATGCTACACGTGTAGCATCTCGGGTTTAGCTGCCGCCCAAATATATACTAATTCCTTACCTTCCTCACAACCTCCTGGTCTCCAACGTCACCTCTGCTCCGTCTCCCGCCGCTCCCGGTGAGGAAAAAACCGCTCGCCGCTCGAGGTAAGTTTTTAAACCGTCTTACCTTCCCGTCAGGCCTCTGGTGCTCGCTGCCGCTCTTCCCGCTTCGAACTGCCGCCCGACACCAAAATGAAGGAGGATAAATACACTAAAGCTCCGATGCTTGCTGTTGAGAGCAATTTTCACAATTTTCCCCCCAAGTGGTGGCTTCAGAATCTCAGTATTGTGCAGTGACTACCTCATAACCATGGCCCGAGTTACCTTGTTATACACCACTTCCAATTCCTCTCTCCACACCCAGGAAATGAGCTGGTGTAAAATATACACCCTGTAAACCAAAGCAGCAGCTACACTGGTTACAGCCACCAAATGCTGGTCCTGGACATCAGAATCATGTCCTCACAAGCTCCATGCCACCTTCCTCCTCTACCCCTCACATACACAGGAAAGCACCAGGCTCACCATATCATCATACTGACTTCCAGGCCAACACATACACCAATCACACCCTCAGCCCTGCAATCTGGAGCTCAGGGACATCTATGACGCACATACATCTCATGCATCTACCTTATGGCTCTTAGCTTGCTTTCCTAGCACTTCCTCCCTCCCTGATTTCACACTGACCGAGTGGTTACAAACCCCTGTGTAGTTCACATTGTCCTTGTGAGCACACACTCACTGACTTAGCTCTGCCTTATGGACTGAAAGACTCTGCAGCATTCTTCATGCTCAGGGTCTTTAGTTCTCATTACAGGGTGCTAGGATCTATTAGTCCAGACTGTGGGCCCTGATCAGACTGTGGGCAGTGGTGAACCATCAGCCCAGGGACTAGCCCATGATCAGTTCTCCAAGTCAAGTGCAAATTAACAGGGGATTACAGCCTGGTCAGATGGAGTGCTGTGACATCAGTCCTGAGGGTTGGGCCAATTATTCCTGCAATGGGATAAAGGCAGGGATTGTATGGACTGGAAGTAGCCAGAAGAGGTGATATCGGGGCAGGAGAGCTGCCCTCAGTGAGTGAGTCAGCAGGGCAAGGGACAGGGAAGGTTTGACGTTTGAGAAGAGGATGTGAGTGAGAGGTGTTAGATGTACGCGACACGCAATAGCGATGGCTGTAGTACCTGAGCCCTGGGGAGAGACATGGACAGTGGCAGAGTTAGCGTGAGTGGGGACCCTGTGAAGCTGAGGAGGTTATTGACCTTCTCCCTGCATTGCCAGCCTCCTCCTTCCCTGGGGATACAAACAAACATCCTTTCCTCGGGGGTCTGTGTTCAGTTCCAACAGTTTAAATCACAGTGAGAGGAAATGGTCTGAAATATGGTATCAGAGGCATGAACGCTGGGCGTAGCCAGCAGCAGCAAGCTCATGTCTGTCTCCTTTTGTGTAATTCCTGGAAAGGAGCTGGGCTGCAGCAGTAATAGGTGAAGAACAGAGGAGAATGTGGAAAAAGTGCCCAAGCCAATCAGATCAGCCGCTATGAGTCTCACTTTAACCAAAGACTTACACTGGAAATGGAAATGTTCTGTCCTGGTTTCTCCATCATTTGGATTTTTCTAAATCTCATGTCTCAATCTGTCGTAGACCCATTGCCCAGTCTATTGAGCCAGGGATTTATCAGCTACAGTCTCTTGCAAGCATGGAATGCTGGGAAGCAAAATGGATGGGCTCCTGATGTTTCCCATCGAACAATTCCAATCATGTGTGGGCTCAAGGAGCAACACCAACCCTCTAAGGAGAACAATACACAACAGAAAGAGGCCGCTCAGCCAACCATGTCAGTGCTGGTACTTCAAAACAGCTACTCAATTTGTTCCACTGGCCTGTTTGCTCCCCAAAAGCCTGGCAAAGTTCATTCTTTCAGTTCTCTTTTGAAAGTTCTCCCTGAATTTGTTTCCAGTTCCTTTTCAGTCAGTGCATTCCAGATCTCAACATCAAATGCTGTGGAATTGAATCTTTGAAGGAGTTGGTAAATCCCCAGGTTAGAGATATGCACAGTACAAATAGCATGCCCACTAAGGATACTTTCTATAGGCAGTAGGTGCTGTGTGCAATAGCTGAAGCTGTAGCATTCTTTGACATCTGTACAGAATAACCATGCTGTTGCCCTGACCCTCTCTGAGAAATCTGCAAGCCCTTTAATGTCTGATGCACACTTCTCAGAAGCTAATAACATAACTGCATCAATTGGGCAAATTGTAGAATCTGTAAATTGTAAGTAAACACGAAATGCACAGTTATCAATTGGAATAATAAAATGCTTCACTGGAAATGAAATTGTGGCCTCACGTTGATTTGATTCAATGTTGTTTCTTGCAGTCTGGTTTATAACCTTTCAGGGAAAATGTGAGGGGCAAGGGGAGAGGAAGCATTGTGATTAAGAATGTAAAAGTCATTTCTGCCCACATCTCATGTCTTTCATCTCACCTTGTCAGCCATGCCTTCATCTCTCCAGGGAACCCACACTCTGAAATGCCATCTCTGCATCTCTCCCTCTCTCCACCCTTCAATTCTCTCTTTTGACACACCTGAAAACCTACCTCCTTGAGAGACAGAATCACCTCATTGGCCTTTAACATTCAATGATGTTACCATCACTGGATCCCCCACTATCAACATCCTGTGGGTTACCATTCACCAGAAACTCAAGTGGACTCACCACATTAACAGAGTGGCTACAAGAGCAGGTCAGAAGTTAGGAATAGTGCAGTGAGTAACTCACATTGCCTTAGGGGAGGCGATGGCCTACTGGTACGATTGTTGGACTGTTAATCCAGAGACCCAGATAACGTTCTGGGGACCTGGGTTCGAAATTCTGCTACAGCAGATGGTGGAGTTTGAATTCAATAAATATCTGGAATTAGGAATCTAATGATGACCATGAATCCATTGTCGATTGTCGGAAAAACCCATGTGGTTCACTAATGTCCTTTAGGGAAGGAAACTGCCATCCTTACCTGGTCTGGCCTACATGTCACTCCAGACCAACAGCAATGTATTTGACTCATAACTGCCCTCTGGGCAATTACGGATGGGCAATAAATGCTGCCTAGCCAGTAATGTCCCCACCTTGTGAATGAATAAAGAAAAAAATCTCCTGACTCCCCAGTGCCCGTCCACTATTGACAAAGCACAAGTCAGGAGTGTGACGGAATATTCCCCACTTGCCTGGATGGGTGCAGCCCCAACAACACTCAAGAAGCTTGACACCATCCAGGACAAAGAGCCCGCTTGATTGGCACTACATCCACGAGCATCCACTCCCTCCACCTCCGACACTCAGTTGGAACAGTGTGTACTATCTACAAGGAATTCTTGAAGGGTCCTCAGACAGCACTTTCCAAACCCAGCGCCACTTCCATCTAGATGGACAATGGCAGCAGATACAAGGGAACACCACCCCCTGCAAGCTCCCCTCCAAGCTGCTCAACATCCTAACTTGGAAATATATCACAAATCACAGAAAGATGACAAACCCCTCATATCTCTTGCTTTAGTAAAACACCAAATGCTTTCAATGGGATTTTTGTGAAGCAGCTTTCTTTTATATAATCATAGAAGACAGACATCACTGGCTGGGCCTGTTTTTATTGCCTGCCCCTTGATGCCCCTTAGGAAGGTGGTGGTGAGCCACTGCAGACCATATGCAATGGGTAGGTTTCCTCCATTGAAGGTGCTATATAAATTCAAATCATTGTTGGAGGTGAAGGGGATAAATTTAGGGGGTGAAGTGAAGGTTGAAAAGTGCAGCTTGATGAAGGAAGGGAAAACAGACAGGAGAGAATGAGCTGGCACTCAGTAAGTCACAAAATCACTTCTAATGCACAATCCACCTCCTTTCAGTAACTTTCTGTCAGTATTTTGCGCATAGTTGGCATTCCTTGCCTATTCATAGTTCCCGTAAGAAAATGGTGACGACACTTCTTGAACTGCAGAAGTCTGTGAATATTGTTTGTGTCAGGATGAAACAATCACTGAAGGTGACGCTATTGACATTTCAGGTGGCAATTTAACATCAACCACAAAGTCCCCATGTGGCACTGGATTCTCAGGTTAGCCATTAGGTAAGGAATACCGGTCCCTAAAGGAAGTTAGGGAAACCCAGGGAGATTTTAACCACAATCTTCGAGGCCATTCCACTGATTCTCCATTTTTATTTCCAGGTTTTTAAGTTTGAGGCTACGGTGAAGATTGGACTCCCATTCTCTGGGTCATTAGTTCATTAGTCCATATCACACTGGCAAACGTTAACCAGAGCTGAGAGTTAGCTTTCTCATGGGATATGGGCATCTATGGCTAGGCCAGCATTTATTGTCCATCCCTAATCTCAGTTAAGAGTGAACCACGCTGCTGTGGGTCTGGAGTCATATGTAGACCAGACCAGGTAAAGATGGCAGATTTCCCTCCCTAAAGGACATCAATGAACCAGATGGGTTTCTCCCACAACCAAAAGCAGTTACATTTCACTATTAGATTGTGTTCTGAAAAGAGACTTATCAGAATTGAAACATTAAGTCTGCCTCTCTCTCAAATCCGGCAACCACGTTTTAATTCCAGCTTTTTATTGAATTTAATTTCGCCAACTGACATACTGAGATTTGAACCCATATCCCCATCATTAACTGAGGGCTCTGATTACAGCCCAGCAACAGTAACACACAATCATTTCCAAGTTGCTGGTTCCAGTCCAACTGGCACACTGCGTTCAGTTCTGGGCATCTACCCTTTTGGAAGGATGTCAAGGATTTGGTGATAGATCATAGAATCCCTACAGTGTGGAAACAGGCCCTTTGGCCCAACAAGTCCACACCAAACCTTGGAGCATCCCATCCATACCCATCTCACATAACCCACTGAATCTACACATCCTTGAACACTACAGGCAATTTAGCATGGCCAATCCACCTAGCCTGCACATCTTTGGACTGTGGGAGGAAACCAGAGTACCCAGAGGAAACCCACACAGACACGGGGAGAATGTGCAAACTCCACACAGACAGTTGCCCGAGGGTGGAATTGAATCCGGGTCCCTGGCACTGTTAGGCAGCGGTGCTAACCACCGTGCCGCCCCTCAGAAATAACCCGTGATGGTTATTTCTGAGCCTGGGATTGGGGATGAGGTAGTAAATGGGAAGAGACAGGAGAAGCTAGGACTATTCTCCTCGAATCAAACAAGATTAGGGGAGCATTTAATTGAACCGTTCAAAATTTAGAGGGGCTTTGAGAGAGTAAAAGAGGAGAAACTGTTCTGTGGCAGAAATGTCCGTAACCCAGAGGCACAGATTTTAGACAATTACAAAAAGTTAAAGGGGGAGGTGAGGAGAAAGGTTTTGACACAGTGAGTTGCTGTAATTAAGAATATGCCCCCTGTCGGGGCAGTGGGAGCAGATTCAACAAGTACTTTCAAAAGAGATTTGAATAAACATTGTATGTGGGATAGTAGTGAAAGAGCAGGACAACACAGGACAGGGGAGGCAGTGGTGTGGTGTGGCACTAATATCATTGGGATATTCACCCAGACCCTCAGGCTAATGTTCCGGGGATCAAAAATTCAAATATCATCATGCCAGCTGGTGGCATTTGATTCCAATAAAAATATGAAATTTTTCAAAAATAAAATTGAACCTAATGATGACCATGTAACCATTGTCATAAATGGTTCACTCATGCCCTTTAAGGATAGAACTATGCAGCCCTCTGTCCAATGAGGAATGGGCAAACTGTGCTGGCTGAGCTAGCGATGACCACATCCCATGAACAAATTGGGAAGCAAAACTAATGAAATAGCTCTTTCAGAGAACGGATGGTCTCCTTGTGTACTCTTGCACAGAAAGGAGAGGCTTTCACTCACGACTACTTTAGTGCAGCTGCAGGTGATTCACAGCCTTGTTTCTTGCTGTTTTCCCCAACACTCTGATTGAGATTAGAGACCAAAAAAAACTGCAGATGCTGGAATCCAAGGGAGACACACAGGAGGCCAGCATCTGGAGGAAATGAGCAGTCAAAGTTTCGGGTGTAACATTCTTCAGGACTCTGAAGAAGGGAATACTTGAAACGTTGACTGCTCCTCTCCTCCAGTTGCTGCCTGGCTTGCTGCATTCTTCCAGCAGACTGACTGAGATTCGTCAGGTGAGGAACATAATGCAGGTCACTCTGTCTGGATGGAGTTTGATAATAAAATCCTGAAAGGCCACGGTTAGTGTATGTCAGTGCTGTGAAGGGAGGGCCCCTCAACCAGGTACCATGTTGAGATATTGCAGTCTGACCAACTAAAATTAGGCAGCTGGTTTTACAAAGTGTTGGTGCCTGTAGCGTTCAATGTGGAGCAACATCAATTTAAAATATATTACTCCTCAGGAGTTAGAGCTTCTTAAATCATTTTCGATATAGATTTAGCCTGTGAGGTAGACACGCTGCAGAGAATGGAAGGTGAGACAGAAAGATTTACAGAGATTAATAGCAATGGCAAAGTGCTAAACAAATAGAAAACAGACTTTAGAGGTCATAACTACTTGAATAGAGTAGACTTCAATGAACACAATTGGCAGAAGCTAACTTTATTATCAGACAATGAAATTGCATAATCTTATGGATTGTTTAAATGGATGAGATTGCAAATCGCTGTTGAGTGGAGATTGTTCCATGTTCTTTAAGAAACTGTTTCATTGTCGACTGATAACAATGAGTTCTGTATTTATATAGGGTAATTACTTTAGGGCTGCTGGGGTGCACTGGTAGTGTCCCTATCTCTGAGCTGGAAGACCTGGGTTTAAGCCCTACCTGTCCCAGAGATGTATCATAACATCTCTTAACTGGTTGGTGAAGGAAATGTGGGCCAGAATTTACTTGGTGGATGGGAATTTGAACCTAATGCTCTCTGGCAGAGGGGTTAAGTGTGACTCACTGTATCTGAGCTGACACTACGAACAGTAAATGCTGAATAAACCCATCACAGGACAAGAACCAACAGGGAAGCTGCAGAAATAGGAAGGAGATAGTAAGAACTGCCAATGCTGGAGTCAGAGATAACACAGTGTGGAGCTGGAGGAACACAGCAGGCCAGACAGCATCAGAGGAGAAGGAAAGTTGATGTTTCGGGTCTGGACCCTTCTTCAGAAGGGTGTGTTATCTCTGACTCCAGCATTTGCAGTTCTTACTACCTCAGGACTAACCACAACCAGGACTAACAACAAGAAGGGTGTGGGGCTGGAGGAGGGTGCAGAAATTGAAAATAATATGTAGTGTTTTTAAGCAGAGAAACCGAAGGAACTGAGTGAGCAGAGGTGTCTGCTGACTGAAGCCCAGGAGCTTGGATGTGAGGCTGCTGAGTTTTGAAGTTGCTGGGATACAGAAGGGATGAGACTAACAGAGATGGAGGCAGCGATCTAGCAGCCTAACTGTACCAGACGCTGGCTGCACAGATACAACTGGAATAACTGGTGACATTAACATCACTGCAGACTGCTGAGCCCCTCATTTGCACTTTGATGAGATTTTCAGCTAAGAAGGAAAACTGCGGAAGCTAGGAAGTTGAGCTTTAATGAAACAGTCCTGGAAAGTGCAGGAAAATGTAACAGCTGGTCTGTCAGCATGTGGAAAATGTTTCCCCAGTTCAGCCTCTCAAGATTCTGCACAATCCGATCTGAGCAGTTGCTGCTGTCAGCTACTAAGATCTCTGGCTGTTAACAGAATAACCTTTAACAATTCAGAAATAGTGATCACCTTCTTCCCAATCGACTCTACTCAATGACAGCACTGCTCATGCTGGAGTATCTGTGAATCATACACCTCAGTTCATGAACAAACTCAATGCTGAAACTTCAATTCAATTCAATTCTAAAAGCAGCCAAAACGCTGCCATCATTAGCATCAAGATGTAGGCAACAGACTGAGCAGTTGAAAGAAGTTTGATGTATTTTCATTTGGGTGTTCTATTATATGAAATATGGACATGAAATGGGATTAGATTTCTGAATGACCCACAATGTGTGTAATACACATATACCAGGCTGTTCCAAATCTGTGGTCAGGTGTAAATGTGACAAGGCAAGCATGTAGGAAAAGGTGTACCTGTGTACATTATAAGTGCGAGTGTGTGTGAGAGATTGTGTACGTGTATCTGTGAGAGTGCGTATATCTGTGGGTGTATGACTGAGTGTGTCTGTGTGTGTCTGTGTGTGAGTGTGCGTAGTGTGTGTGTAGTGTGTGTGCATGTGTGTGTGTAGTGTGTGTACACGTGCATGTGCATGTGTGTGTATGTGCGTGTGAGTGCCTGTGATGTCTGTGAAGCTGTGTGTGTGTGCATGTGTGTGCGTGTGTGCATGTGTGTGCGTGTGTGCATGTATGTGTGTGTGAGTGTGTGTGT
>JAHRHZ010000060.1:12356085-12378643 GCA_024137785.1 Ginglymostoma cirratum | reverse complement strand
GTGCAGTGCGTGTGTGTGTACGTGTGTAGATGTGTGTAGTGTTTGTGTATGTGTGTGTACGTGTGTGTGTGTGTATGTGTGGGTGTGTGCAGTGCGTGTGTGTGTACGTGTGTAGATGTGTGTAGTGTTTGTGTACGTGTGTGTATGTGTGGGTGTGTGCAGTGCGTGTGTGTGTACGTGTGTAGTGTTTGTGTATGTGTGTGTGTATCTGTGTGTGTGTATCTGTGTGTGTTTGTGTGTGTATTTGTGTGTGTGTGTGTGTGTGTGTGCATGCGCATTGTATGAAGCAGTGTGTGTGTGTCTGATTCTATTTGTGTGTGTGAGTATGTGACTGTATTTCTGACTCTGATTATATATATTACTGTGTGTGTGCATGTGTACATGACTCTGTATAAGTCCATGTGTATATATGTGTGTGTGACACAGTGTGACGCAGTGTGTGTGTTTTTAGTTATGTGTATGTGTGCCTGACTGTGTGTGAGTGCATGTATGTTGTTTTATTCTCGCTTGGACTGTAGGTGTCACTGACCGGGCAGAATTTATTGCCCATCCCTAATTGCCCAGGGTGCAGTTAAGAGTTAACCACATTGCTATGGGTCTGGAGTCACATGTAGGCCAGACCAAGTAAGGACAGCAGGTTCCTTCCCTAAAGGGCATTAGTGAACCAGATGGCTTTTCTGTCAATTGACAATATTATACCATTTAAAAGGCATTTGATGGGTACATGAATAGAAAAGATTTAGAGGGATATGGACCAAATGTTAGGAAATGGGACGAGATCAGTTTAGGATATCTGGGCGGTGTGGACGAGTTGGACTGAAGGGTTTGTTTCTATGCCGTACGTCTCTGTGACTTGATTGGACTTCTATTTCCAGATTATTGTTAAATTCAAATTCCACCATCTGCCAGGGTAGGGTTTGAACCCAGGTCCCCAGAACATTCCCTGAGTCTCTGGATTGATAGTCGAGTGATATTACTACCATTAGGCCATTGCCTACCTTTCAGGGTGTGTGTGGGCGTGTGGGGGTATGTGAGAGAGTCTGTGTCCAGTCACTGAGCCCCAAATGTAATCTGGCATTTTATTGGAGGAAATTGTGTAGCAGGAAGTGAGCGAGAGGAACAGGTTTGCAAAATCTGCAGGGAGTGAGTAAGGATCATTTGTTTTGTTTTTAAGGCACAGTTTGAATGACAGTTAAATCGAACTTGTCAGAAAGTCTCTCTTTCAGCTTCTGCTGTGAGCCTGAAGCAATCAGTTTGCAGACTCTGTGAGTTCTGACCTACTTTGTTCCACTGATGGGTTTTTATTAGAGTCACTTCAGTTAGGTCACTGCGAGGTGGTGAGAATCACATCCCTCAGCTGGATAGTGACTGGGGCAGGAACCCTGACCCAGGGAAGAAACCCAGCACCATCTGTTTCTCCTGATCAGGACCGAGTGTCTCCAGCTGTGCCTGTAAGGGTGGGACCAGACTGCGATGCCTATAGTGGCTGAATAAGCATACATGTACCTCTCAATGGATTCCACTGACCCCACTGATGGACGGAGTGGCCTGTCTGACTGCTCTGCGTGCAGATACCTGTGGCTGATGAGCCACTTATCCCCTGACCTGTAGTGAGATGGAGCCCTGACTGTGACTGCCCTGAGCAAGTGTCTGGCGCTGACCAAACCCCTGGACTGAGTGTAGCAGGGCACTCCCCTTACCCCTCCAACCACCAGTTCCCTCCCTCCTCCCCACACCCCCCACGCCCCCAAACCCCCGGCCCCGAGTTGGCTGAATCGCTTTCCCCTTCACCACACTGTGGGAAAGATGTGAACACAGTTGGGAGAAGCAGCTTACAAGAATGCTTCCAGGGACGAGGAACTTCAGTGAGAGCAATCGATTGAGGAAGTGGGTCTGTTCTCCCTGGGGTGAAGAAGGCTGAGAGTGAGATCTGATAGAGATTTTCAAAATCAAGATTAGGCTGGACAGAGTAGGGAGGGATAAGCTGTTCCCACATATAAAAAGCAAAAGGATGAGAGGGAATAGAGATAGGGTGATGTGCAAGTGAAGGTGATGCAAGAAAGAAACGTTTCCACACAGTGAGTAGTTAGGCTCTGGAATGCACTAGAATTAAGGTGGAGACAGGTTCAGTTGCAGTATTCAAGAGGGAATTGAATACTTATTTAGAGAGAAGTAGTGTGTAGGCACATGGGAAAAAGCAGGTGATTGGCACTAGGTCATGAGCCAGTGCAGAGACAATGGTGCCCTTCAGTACTGTGACAACCCTCTGACTTTGAGATGGGGCATTCGCTTGCTTGGTGTGCAGTGTGTTTGCTGTGGAAATTGCTGGTACATGGTGAAGGTGTGAGACTGATGCAGCACAGTGCTGTACAGTGACAAGTCCACCCCCCTTGCCTGGTGACAGGTGACAGCAGTGACAAGTTGTTTGGATGTGTGTCTGCACTAAACAGCAAGGCGTGACAGCAGGACTGAGTGGGCAAAGCAGCAGAAGGAAAAGCAAGTGAGCAGCAAAGCAGGCACAAAGGAACAGCAGTAAGAGAGTGAGCAAGCAGCCTTGAGACGTTCCCTACCCCTGTCTGTGAGCTGGGTGTCATTCCCTGCACTGTCCTCGTCGGAATGTTGCAACAGGAGGTGTCAGCATGTTCCAAGGTGCAGCATTACTGCACAGAACCCCACAGTCAGTGCCTCAGAGACATGCCATGCTGATGTGGTGAGGCTGGTATGTGTCAGATGCCAATGTTTGTGGATGTGGGGTGTGTGGCATCACTGGCCATGGAGTGAGCCTCGAGACGTTGGTGTGTGGTATTCAGAACGGAGGTCCAGGAGAGTGAGGGGTCAGCTGGTGTCACCAGGTACCTGCCTGTACTTTCATGTTGGGAATTTTTGCATCTAGTTGATGGCTGGGACAATGGGCACATGTGCATAAATGAGGTGAAGTTAAGGAATAAGGAGACTGGTAATGATTGGGAATCTGTGCTTATAGGCGTGTGGCTTCTCACTGCACAGTCTTGACCCAATGAGCAACTCTTTGATGGAAAATGGGACTTTTGGTCTCAACATTGCCAAATGGACAGCTCACCTCAGTTTCTCTGATCTCTCCCCACTGCCCACATTGTCCAGGGGCTGGGAGGATTCCACCGTGACTCTGGAATTCAGCTAAAACATTTGAAAGTTCCCCAGTGAGAGTCCCACTCACACTGAGAGGGTGATGAGAGAGAAACAGCTGAGTGACTGCTCCTGCCCCTGAGATTTGAGACTGGAAAGACAGGTATAGAGTCTGAGACCGATGTCAATAATAACTGTGTGCTTGCCTTGTTAGTCCTCAATGGTAATGTGTGGAATTGAACTCCAGTAATTGGGAAGTTCAAACAGTAAGAGAAAATGGATGTCTCCAGCTAATGCCTCTCACTTGATTCAAGTGCCTTGGTTTTCATAGTGGGTTGATTTTATTGCTAGATATCGATTTCAATATCTGCATTACCCTTGGGACAGCAAGGAAACATCTTTTTCATAACCCAGAGAAGTTTTTTTAAAGAACCGAATTAAACTTTCTGCTTCCCATTTCACTGACAATCACTTATTAAATGGAAATTAAATTCAACAACGTGCACTTTGCAGTACACCAGTTACCATAGTGACAGCCCATCAGGCACTCCTGTTACTATGGCAACAGCCCATCAGTCAGCTCCGGTTACCACAACAACAGTCCATTGGGTGCTCTGGTTACCATGACAACAGCCCATCTTGATAATAGAACCCATAAGGATGTAAAATGTGTTGGTGGTGGTTCAGAGGGGGTTTACTGGGTTGATCCGTGGAATGAGTGGGTAGTTTGATGGGGGAAGGTTGGACAGACTGGGCCCGTTCCCTCTGGAGGTTAGAAGAGTGAGGGGAGATTTGATCAAAGTGTATCAGATCCTGAATGGGATCTTCACGAGGTGGATGTGGGAAGGATGTCTCCTCTTGTGGGTCAGGGGGTATTGTTTTCAAATTTGGGGTTATGTTTCCAGGACTGCGATGAGGAGAACTTTTATCTCTCAGAGTGTTGTGAGACTTTGGAACTCTCTGCCTCAGAAAATGGTGGAGAATTGAGGGTTATAGGTGAAGGGAGCTAGAGGGGACGGTGGAATCCAAAACACAATCAAATGGAGAATGGGTCATTGCTGATCAGCTTCTCATTTCACACACCATACTCTCAATCCCTTTCAGAAAAACCAGCTGGAAAGGGACTGGGGTGTGGTCTAATGGTACTGCACAGTTTGGTATCACCTGCTCACATCACTGCAAGGCCGGGTCTGTCGAGTCGCAATGCCAATGGCTTCCTGAATGCTATCTTTTGTTTAAGAACCAGTCAGAGGGAGAAATCCTGCCCCTCCAGCGCATCAACTGGCTGCTTGACAGCCTGTGTGAATCCCGCTCTCTCACAAATGGAAAACTGGGAAACTTGTCCAACACGCCATCCACATTTCACCGCTGTACTGATAAACACTTACCTCGAATCTCCTTATCGCCCTTGAACCATCGGATGTTAGCAGCTGGTTTGCTTCCGACTGTGGTACACGTCAGATCCACTAAGTCTCCTTCATTAACAGGTCCTTTAAAGCCACTTATTACAGGGGTCTGAGGGACTCCTGCAAGAGAATCAAACAGTCCTGTTACACTCTCTCAAAGTTACTAACAACTCCGAGTGCTAATAGTGAGAACACCAGCATAAGAACATAAGAACTAGGAGCAGGAGTAGGCCATCCGGCCCCTCGAGCCTGCCCCACCATTTAATAAGATCATGGCTGATCTTTGAGACTCAGCTTCACTTACCCGCCCACACACCATAACCCTTAATTCCTTTACTGTTCAAAAATTTATCTAGCCTTGCCTTAAAAACATTCAGCGAGGTAGCTTCAACCGCTTCACTGGGCAGGGAATTTCACAGATTCACAACCCTTTGGGTGAAGAAGTTCCTCCTGACCTCAGTCCTACATCTGCTTCCCTTTATTTTGAGGCGATGCCCTCTAGTCCTAGTTTCACCTGCTAGCGGAAACTACCTCCCTGCCTCCACTTTATCTATTCCCTTCATAATCTTGTATGTTTCTATAAGATCTCCCCTCATTCTGCTGAATTCCAATGAGTATAATCCCAGTCCACTCAGTCTCTCCTCATAATCCAACCCTCTCAACTCTGGAATCAACCGAGTGAATCTCCTCTGCACCCCCTCCAGTGCTAGTACATCTCTTCTCAAGTAAGGAGACCAAAACTGCACACAGTACTCCAGGTGTGGCCTCACCAGGACCCTATACAGCTGCAGCATAACCTCCCTGCTTTTAAACTCCATCCCTCTAGCAATGGCAGACAAAATTCCATTTGCCTTTTTAATTACCTACTGCACCTGCAATCCTACTTTTACCAATTCATGCTAAGGACACCCAAGTCCCTCTGCACAGCAGCATGCTGCAATTTTTTACCATTTAAAACATAGTCCATTTTGCTGTTATTCCTACCAGGCAGAGAGGTGCTGGGGTCATGGCAATGTCACTGGTCTCGAGGTGAAGGATCTCGCTCTCGGAATGTGCGTTCCAACCCCTCCGGTACCAGCTGGTGGAGTTTGAACACAATTCATATCAAGCTGGTCTCAGCAGTGATGCCAGGGAATTGTTGCTTGGACCTGTGGTCCTGGCAATGGATAGCAAATTCCTGAAGGAGTTTTGTTGTGGAGTGGCAGTATCCCTGCCTCTGAGCCAGGAGACCCAGGAGGTTCAACTCTTACTTGCTCCAGTAATGCATCAAAACACAACTGGAGGGGTTGATTAAAATAACCGCAATGAGCTGCCTAAAATGGTGGCTGAAGCAGCACCAATATTTAGAAAAATAACTTAAGGTGAACCATTTGCAGGGGTAGTGGGACAGAAGGGATTTCCCCTTCAAAAGCCGGAACAGACCCAGTGGGCCAAATGGCCAGCCTGGGTGCTGTGTTGTTGATGCAGTGAGTTTAATTAGTTTGATATGTAGACAATTAATTGGAAAACTGTTTTCCAGTGGTTGCAGCTTATACCTCAGTGTCTATGTGTTCCAAGGTGCAGCTGGTAGTTTTAAAATGGCATTGGGCTGGTTTAATTTTTAAAATCTCATGCTTGAGTGAGAATTGGTGCCTTTCCTTCAAACTGCTGTCACCTTTAATTAAAATCACAGAATAGACTAAAGAAAACAAGAATAAAATGGAGGTGTTACTTGAGTGCTAACAGCTGCACGCACACAGGGCTGGGACATGGAACAAGTTACAAACTCATGGCCAGGAATGACCAGGAGAGTGACAAATCTATAACAGAATCTCTTGACCCAGTAGTTCTCTCCTTCAGGTTGCGATGGAAAGGGCCCCAAAAATGTAAATGGTGCCCTCTCCACAACTCCACGTCCTGACAACCTGTCACCCCACCCTCACCCCCATTTCCCCAAATAACCCCTCTCCCCCCCACCCACTCACCATCACCTCCATCTCCGCACCCTGCACACCGTGCCCCTGCTTCACACTGAGCCAGGCCCCTGAGTGCCAAACGCATCTCTTCTCCAATCGCGCTTATTCAAGATTTATGTGCAGATTTGCAGACAATCCAGTCCCTTCTCCTGCTTCTGTAATTGTGGCTCTTATTTTAAAATAATTATCCTGACTGAGACAGCTCGATGTTTTAAATGTACTTTGGATGGCATAAATGTGTCAGGTTAAAACTGGAAAAGCTTCCCTGATTTCATCCCCATTCTAGATACAGCAGAGTGAGGGGAAAGGAGTGCTTCACAGGTCATAGAATAGAATCCCTACAGTGTTGAAACAGGCCCTTCGGCCCAACAAGTCCACACCGACCCTTGGAGCATCCCACCCAGACCCATCCCCTATAACCCACTAATCCACACATCCCTGAACACGATGGGCAATTTAGCATGGCCAATCCACCAAGCCTGCACATCTGTGGATGCTGCTCCAGGCAGCAGCATTCAGGTCTGGGTTCAGCATTACCTTTAACTGTAATTCTTCACACAGATTGACTTTGCTGTGCAGTTTGGAATGAAATAAAGGGACATTGAGAAATCCTATGACACTGGCAAAGTGGGAAAAGAGGTGTAAGTCAACATCAGGCATTAATGCTTCAGCTGGACTATAAATCCTGTCATGTCAGAGCCGATATTGTCACAAAACTACATCACTGTGAAGTAATGGAGAACTGTTTAAACCACATCAATAATATGGTGCATTTATATACCACATTTATAATAATAAACAATTAAAGGGGGTTTCTCAGCGATGTCCTAAAACAGAATCCATCCCCACTGTGAAGGAGAAGAGTGAGATAGAGGGGTGGAGAGGGGACGGAGGCCGTTCCAGAGCTATAGGGGGATGTTACTGAAATCACAGCCCCCACAAATGCAGGGTTAGAGATCGGGTGCTCAAGAGGCCAGGATGAGAGGGCTGCAGAGATCTCAAGAGTGTTGTGTAGCTGGAGGAAGTTCCAGAGAGAGGGTATAAGGACAGAACAAGCAATGAAGAATTTTCTGACCTGATGTCAGTGTTGTATGGCAGGAAATTAAAGAGTTATAAATGGAAATAGACCTTTCAGTCCAACTCATCCAAACCGACTAGATATCCTAATCTGATCTAGTCCCATTTGCCAGCATTTGGCTCATATCCCTCTAAACCCTTCCTATTCACATACACATGCAGATGCCTTTTGAATGTTGTAACTGTACCCACCTCCACCACTTCCTCTGGCAGCTCACTCCATACACTAGAACTATAGAATTTACTACAGACAGGGGGCATAAACTCAAAATAAAGGGGACTGAGCTGAGGAGGAACTTCTTCACCCAAAGGGTTGTGAACGTGTGGAATTCTCTGCCCAGCATCAGCAGTTGAGGCTGTAGTGAGAGATAGTAAGAACTGCTGATGCTGGAGTGAGAGATAACACAGCATGGAGCTGGAGGAACACAGCAGGCCAGGCAGCATCAGAGGAGCAGGACAGCTGACATTTCGGTTCGGGACCCTTCTTCAGAAGACCCATTTCTGAGGAAGGGTTCTGACCCGAGACGTCAGCTATCCTGCTCCTCTGATGCTGCCTGGCCTGCTGTGTTCATCCAGCTCCACACTATGTTAAGAGTTGAGGCTACCTTGTTCACTGTTTGTAAGGCAAAGATAGATGGATTTTTGAACAGTAAAGGAATTAAGGGTTTTGGTGAGCAGGTAGGTAAGTGGAGCTCAGCCATGATATTATTGAACAGTGGAGCAAGCTCGATGGGCCAGATGGCCTACTCCTGCTCCTATTTCCTATGTACTTATACACAAACTAGCCTGGTGAGTGGGAACCAAAGCAAAGGTGAATGGACTGAAAGGGAACGAGAGAATAGGGCCAGTCAGACTCAGGAAGAGCAGGCAGGGTGTGGTTGCTGATCCAAGCGGGTCTGGTGGACTGAAGTGCATCTGTTTCAATGCAAGAGGCGTAACAGGTAAAGCAGATAAACTTAGAGCTTGGATTAGTCCCTGGAATTATGATGTTGTTGCTATTACAGAGACTTGGTTAAGGGAGGGACAGGATTGGCAGCTTAACGTTCCCGGATACAGATGTTTCAGGCGGGATAGAGGGGGATATGAAAGGGGTGGGGCGAGTTGCACTACTTGTTAAGGAGAATATCACAGTGTACTGTGGGAGGACACCTTAGATGGCTCATACAGCGAGGCATTATCAGTAGAACTCGGGAACAGAAAGGGTGCAATCACAATGTTTAGGGTTTACTATAGACCTCACAACAGCCAGCGGGAGATAGAAGAACAGATATGTAGGCAGATTTTGGCAAGATATAAAAGTAACAGGCTTGTTGTTGTGGGTGATTTTAACTTCCCATATATTGACGGGACTCACTATGTGATTGGGACGCAGATGTGGCAGTTTGTAAGGAAACAGTATGTAGATACTCCAACTAGGAAAGGGGCTGTACTGGACCTAGTATTGGAGAATGAGCCTGGCCAGGTGGTCGATGTCTTAGTAGGGGGGCAGCTCGGGAACAGTGATCATAATTCAGTAAGCTTTAAGGTACTGATGGATAAAGATCAGTGTAGTTGTCAGGTGAAGGTGCTAAATTGGGGGAAGGCTAATTGCCACAATATTAGGCAGGAACTGAAGGATGTAGATTGGAGGCAGTTGTTGGAGGGCAAATCAATATCTGGTGTGTGGGAGGCTTTCAAGTGTAAGTTGATAGGAACTTAGGACCGGCACGTTCCTTTAAGGTGAAGGATAAGTTTGGCAAGTTTAGGGAACCTTGGACAATGAGAGATATTGTGAGCCAAACCAAAAAGAAAAAGGAAACATTTATTGAGGCTAGGAGGCTGGGAACACATGAAGCAAGGGTGGAATACAAGGGAAGTCAAAAGAAACTTAAGCAAGGAGTCAGGAGTATCATCTCCCTATTTTTGTAGTCCGTTCAGTGCGTGATAAATGATAAGATTCTATGAGCTTTCCTGATTACTTGCTGTACCTGCAGACCGGGGTTTGGTAATTCATGCACAGGGGCACACAGACCGCTCTGTCTCTCAGAGCTCTGTCATCTCTCACCATTTAGATAACATGCCTCTTTTCTTCCAGCCAAAATCAACAACTTCACATTTTCCCACATTATACTCCATTTATAATACAGTGTGGAGCTGGATGAACACAGCAGGCCAGGCAGCATCAGAGGAGCAGGAAAGCTGATGTTTCAGATCAGGACTCTTCTTCAGAAATGGTGTAAGCGGAAGGGAGCTCAGAAATAAATAGAGAGAGGGGGTCTGGGGCTGGGGCTGGGGATGGTAGGTGGGATGGTGATAGGTGAGTGCAGGTAGGGAGTAGTGGGGATTGGTCAGTGAGGTGGGAGGGGCGGATAGGTGGGAGAGTAGATGGACAGGTTGTGTCAGGTCATGGAGGCGGGGATGAGACAGGAGTGCTGGTCATGGGATGAGGCCAGGGGTGGGGAGATTTTGAAACTAGTAAAGTCCACATTGACACCATTGGGCTGAGTGATCCCAAGGTGGAATATGCGGTGCTGCTCCTCCGGCTTGTGGGTGGTGTCATTGTGACACTGGAGGAGGCCCAGGATGGACATGTCACCCAGGGAGTGGGAGGGGGTGTTGAAATGGTTCGCGACTAGAAGGTGTTATTGTTTGTCACGAACCGAGGGTAGGTGCTCCACAAAGCAGTCTCTGAAAGGTGCCGGGGGTATTGGGACTAGTGGGGAGTCTGGAGTGGACGAGGGACTCGCAGAGAGAGTGGTCCCTCTGGAAGGCAGATAGGGGTGGGGAGGGAAATATATCTTTAGTTGTAGGGCCGGATTGTAGGTGGTGGAAGTGGCGGAGAATGACTCATTGAATCTGGAGGTTAATGGGGTGATATGTGAGGACAAGGGGGATTCTATCTTTGTTTTTGTTGTGGTGAGGGTGTGTGAGGGCAGAGGTGCGGGAAATGCAAGAGATGTGGTCAAGGGTGTTTCCGACCACTGAGGGGAGGAAATTGTGGTCAATACGAGGACATCTGGGATGTTTGGGAGTGGAACGTCCCATCTTGGGAGCTGATGTGGTGGAGGAATTGGGAATAGAGGATTGTATTCTTGCAGGAAGGTGGGTGGGAGGAGGTGTAGTCTAGGTAGCTTTGGGAGTCATTGGGCTTGAAATTGATATCAGTTTCGAGGTGGTCACCACAGATGGAGACAGAGAGGTCCTGGAAGGAGAGAGAGGTATTGGAGATAGTCCAGGTGAACTTGAATTTGGGGTGAAAGGTGTTAGTAAAGTTGATGAACTGTTCAAGCTCCTCGTGGGAGCACGAGGCAGCACCGATACAGTCATCGATGTAGCAGGGGAAGTGGTGGAGTTTAGGGCCAGTGTAGCAGCGGAAGAGGGACTGTTCCACGTATCCTACAAAGAGGCAGGCATAGCTTGGGCCCATGCGGGTACCCATGGCCACTCCCTCAGACTCCAGCTCCACACTGTGTTATCTCTGACTCCAGCATCAGCAATTCTTACTATCTCTGAGTGAGTTATACTCCATTTATAATTTATTTTCCCACTCACTTAATCTATCAGTATCCTTTTATGATCTCTTTGTGTCCTCTTCAGACCTGACATTTTTACCTTTCTTTGTGTCATCATCTAACTTGGCATAAAGCTTTCATCCTTAGTCTAAGTTATCCGTATGAATTATAAACCATTGAGGTCCCAGAGACAGTTCCTGTAACACTGTGCTCATTATATCTTGCCAGCTTGATAATGTCCCATTTTCATTGACTCTCTGCCTCCTGTCAGCCAGTTTTTATATTCTGCAATAACTTTTGATCAGTATAGGAGATGGGAGGGTCATGTTGCGGCTGTACAGGACATTGGTTAGGCCACTTTTGGAATACTGCATTCAGGTCTAGTCTCCCTGCTATAGGAAAGATGTTGTCAAACTTGAAAAGGTTCAGAAAAGATTTCCAAGGATGTTGTCAGGGTTGGAGGGTTTGAGCTACAGGGAGAGACAGAATAGACTGGAGCTATTTTCCCTGGAGCCTCAGAGGCTGAGGGGTGACCTTACAGAAGTTGAAAAAATCATGAGGGGCATGGATAGGGTAAACAGTCAAGGTCTATTCCCTGGAGTGGGAGAGTCCAAAACTAGAGGGGCATAAGTTTAAGATGAGAGGGGAAAGATTTAAGAGGGACTCTCAGGGGCAACTTTTCCACACAGAAGGGGATGCATGTACAAAGAACAAGGAACAAAGAAAATTACAGAACAGGAACAGGCCCTTCGGCGCTCCAAGCCTGCACCGACATGCTGCCCGTCACAACTATACCCTTCTGGGGACCATATCCCTCTATTCCCATCCTATTCGTGTATTTGTCAAGACGCCCTTTAAAAGTCACTATCATATCTGCTTCCACTACCTCCCCCAGCAGCGAATTCAAGGCACCACCACCCTCTGTGTAAAAAACTTGCTTGTGCATCACCTTTAAACCTTGCCCCTCGCACCTTAAACCCATGGCCCCTAGTAACTGATTCTTCCACTCTGGGAAAAAGCTTCTGACTGTCCACTCTGTCCATGCTCTTCATAATCTTGTACGTCCCCCGCTCAACCTCTGACGTTCCAGTGAGAACAATCCAAGTTTTTCCAGCGTCTCCTCATAGCTAATGCCCTCCATTCCAGGCAGCGTCCTGGTAAATCTTTTCTGTACCCTGTCCAAAGCCACCACATCCTTCTGGTAGTGTGGGCAACCAGAATTGAACACAATATTCCAAATGCAGCCTAACTAAGGTTCTATAAAGCTGTAACATTACCTGCCAATTTTTAAACTCAGCGCCCCGGCCGATGACGACAAGCATGCCATATGCCTTGTTGACGACCTTATCCACCTGCTTTGCCACTTTCAGTGACCTGTGTACCTGTACACCCAGATCCCTCTGCTCATCAGTACTGTTAAGAGTTCTGCCATTTACTGTATATTTTCCACCTGCATTAGACCTTCCAAAATGCACTACCTCACATTTTTCCGGATTAAGCTCCATCTGCCATCTCTTCAGTTACACAGGGCCCAGGTAGGACCTCACCTTAATCTATCAGTATCCTGGCCACCCTATTTGAGGAAGGATGGCAATTTGTTGAAAGTAGTTCAGAGGCAGTTTACTGGACTAAAACCCGGAATGGCCAGGTTGTCTTCTGAAGAAAGTTTTCCATAGAATCCCTACAGTGTGGAAACAGGCCCTTCAGCCCAACAAGTCCACACTGACCCTCAGAGCATCCCACTCAGACCCACCCCCCTAATCTACACATCCCTGGGCACTGTGGGCAATTTAGCATGGCCAATCCACCTACCCTACACATTTTTGGACTGTGGGAGGAAACCCACATAGACACGGGGAGAATGTGCAAACTCCACACAGACAGTTGACTGAGGCTGGAATCGAACCTGGGTCCCTGGCACTGTGAGGCAGCAGTGCTAACCACTGAGCTGCCCTTGGAAAGGCTCAGCTTGTATCCACTGGAGTTTAGGAGAGTCAGCAGTAACTTGTTTAAAACATATAAGATCATGAGGGAACTGGCCGAGGGAGACGTGGAGAGGATGCTTCCTCTTTTGGGAGAATCTTGAATTAGGGCCACTGTTTAAAAATCAAGGGTTGCTCATTTAAAGCAGAGATGTGGAGAGTTCTTTTTGTAAAACTTCAGAACTCTGGCTGAAAAAGGCAGTGGAAGCAGAATCCTTGAATATTTTGAAGGCGGAGGTGGATTGACCCTTGTTAGGTTGTGAGGGGGAAGGGGGTGAAAGATTTGGGGAATTTTCCAATTTGTGTGTCCGACTTGGAAACAAAAGTTCAGGCCAATATCTCCCAGGAGTCAGTCTTAAGATTCCAGCACTTTTGAAAGAGATATTAACAATGTATAGAAATAACTCAGCCTTGAGTGTAGATGGCATATCTCAAAGCTGGGATGACAATATGGAACTTGGAAATCTGCTGAACAAAATGAATTGTGATATAGTGATAGACTTCAGGAAGGCAGACAACAGATTGGTGAAATAGAACAGATGGAAGATTAAATTTAATGGAAAAAAAGTGTAAAATAATTCTTTTTGTTTGGAGAATGAGGAGAGACAATAAAAATAAAATGGTACAATTGTAAAGGGAATGGAAGAACACAACACTCCAGGGATGTGTATACACAAGCCTTTGGCTGGAGAAGCTGAGCAAGCTGTAAAATAAGACAACCTGAGCATTAGGAATTGATGGATAGGGTACAAAAGCAAGAAAATTGTGTGAAACCTTCCATCTTGGCTGGGAGATTGTCTTCAATCCTGGGGCCACACTTTAAGAAGGATGTGACGCTTAGGAGAGGCTGTGCGAGGAAATTGACCAAAATGGGAGTGGGGAAGAAAAGCTGAGATTGTTCTCCTTACAGCAGAGAAGGTTAAGAAGAGATTTGATGGAGCAGTTCAAGATCATGAAAGGGCACTAATGGGTACAGTTTCTGTTTCTTCCATTGTTTCCAAGGCTATAAGAGTTGGAATTGCAAGAAAGGACTGGGGATAACTGGCAGAAGAACCAGGTCGGGTAGAGGAGAATTGGGCTTTTACACAGAGAATTGTGCTGCCTGGAACAACAATTGAAACAGATTCAAGAGAAACTTTCAATAGAGAATTGGATAAAAATAATTTAAAGGAGAAAGTTTGTGCGAGCAGACCTATGGAGTGGAACCAATTGGATAGCTCTCCCATGGTTAGAGGCTGCGGGGGGAATGGAATTTATGAACATGATCTTGAAGGTGGGCCACACGTCCTTTTATTACCTTTTGTAATTTTTGGCCTTACCGTCCTCACTGGCCCTTTTACATCCGACTTTATGGCCCTCTCCTCAAGCAGCTAGCCCTGAGCCTGACCAATGTGTCTAATTAGACCAGGTTCTGGGGCAGGCTGGGGGAAGACAGCATAGTGAGGGAGCATTCAAACACCATCAGGATCTCAACACTCAGAAACCTGCCCTTAAAGAAGCACAGGAGCCAAGCAGCCTGCTTGCTAACATGCCAATCTATGATTCTTTAAAAGGAAAACTAGACATTCTTTTAATAGGAGGCCTGAAAAGAATGTGAAGGGATGAGGTACAGAGGCTTGTGTAACCTCTTCGTGTGCTGTTATTTGATGGGAACTCTCCTTTTTTGTCCCAGACCATCGACTGGTTTCAAAATGTTAGTGTCAAGCTTACCTTGAGATGATGTTTGCTGTGACAGATCATCCTAAAGGAGATTAGCCTCTGTAACAAACCTGATTAATTGTGTGGGGACCCTGGCAAACTGTTTAAGTCCATGTGTAGACCCAGTCAACTGTTTAATTCTCTTTGTGGGGATCCTAGTAAAGTCATTAAGAGGTTGACTGAACACCAGAAACAGGTTGAAGTTTTGTGTGAAATTATCTGATTCTAGATTGTGCTGTGCTTTTCCAGCACTCTGTCAATCCCTCTGCAGTAATTTGTTAAATATCGACTGTGTTTCGTCGTGTATCAGAAATAGGTGTAATTAACAAGATAGATCTGTCTGTATGTTTCATTGAAGTAGTAAAATAATTTATTCTTCAAATTGTCACCTTTCAATAAAAGGCCTCTTTCTGTTTATTTCATTCTTTCTTCCCACAAGATAATTACATTTTCCATATTTCTGTATCAATCAAATGTCACGTTTAATTTGTTTTCATTAGATATGCACTGTCCCTTAAACTAGACCAAAGTAAATTGCATTTACCAGCAGCCAATTCAAGTCTATAATTTACCTGAAGCAGGACATCAGAGCTTTTTCTGGATGAATTCTAACTGAGGGTTTGAGAATTCACATCATTGAATGATAAACATAACATTGCAATGTAGATGAGTAACTGTACTGGAGCTTCTCAGTACAGCTCAACAAGTTTTTTTCTTTCTTTCAAAAAGACAAGAGCTACATGTTTGTGTTCTGAAGCTGCTTTCCACTTTTGTCTGGCAGCATCTGTGGAGAGAAATGAGAGTTAATTTTTCGGGTCTTGTGACACTTCCTCAGAAGTTTTAACTCTGATTTCACTTCACAGATGCTTCCAGACCTGCTCAGCTTTTCCAGCAACCTCTGCTTTGGTTTCTGATTTACAGCATCCACAGTTCTTTTAGTTTTTGTTTTTTTCCAGTTTTGTCTCACTGGTAACAGAGGAGGATGGACAATTGACTGATCCCTAGGAATGCCACCATCAGTTAAGTTCAAAATAACATACTGTGTGGAGATTCCCAGCTTTGAGCTGAGCAACAGGAGAGGAATGGCCCCTTTCTGAAATCGAGACACAGCATCCCCTCCTCACCTAGTCACATGACTGTATTTATCAGCCAGTTTTGTCGAAATAGTGCAAGGCACAGCTTGTGAACTTCTTTCAGCTGTTCCTTCTACAGATGTGGTTAGCGTTTCCTTCAGCTCCAGGATGTGATCACATTTCTACAGCATGACAGAAGCAGTGCTGCTCTATCGGAGGGGTCATTATTCAGGTTTAAACCGAGGCCTGTTGGCCCACTCAAGTGGATGTTAAAGGTGCCACAGATTCTGAGGAAGAGCCAGAGAGCGTTGCTCAGGTCTGAGCTAATATTTATCTCTCAGATAATGTCACAAAAAAACAAGATCTGGTTATTATCACATTACACTCTCTGCGAGCTTGTTGCATACATCAGGGCAGCTTACTTTCCTCCGTTACAACAGTGACCGCACTTCAGAAAGGATGTCATTGGTCGTGAAGTACTTTCAGGCACCAGCCAATCATGATTAAGCCCCCAAATATTTGGGTTAGACATAACAAGGCTGTTTCCAATTATGAGGAAGTCCACAAATATGAGATAGTCATGAATAAATCCAAAAGGGACTTTGGGGAAAATGTTCTCCAGCCAGAGAGTGGCGAAGTGTGTGGAACTCACTGTCACAGGGAGTCACTGAGATGAATAATACGGACCTGGATCAACAGGGATTTTAGGAAGAAGGGAATAGATAGATTTGGTTGTGAGGTGAGATGAGGTAGGGCCAGGAGGAAGCTGGTATGAAATAGAAGCTCCAGCACAGGGGTAAACAATGTGTTTCTGTGGGCTGTGACTGCGTTGTCAACAGCTGTAATACTCACCGAGTACTATGAGAAAGGCTTTGGCAGTTTTCACAGGCATGGTGAACAGGGAACACGTATACTGCCCTTCGTCTGACAGAGTCACATCACTGATGTTGATACTCAGTTCATGCCATGAAGACCGGACCAGTTCAATCCGATTATCCCTTAGAGCTGAAAGAAACACAGCATACAAAGTGTTAAATAGCCATTTGTTGTGTTTAATTAGGGAGAATAACAATTAATAAAGATCCTATTTTTCCTAAACTGCTGAGAGAGTTGACCTTATTGTGCGGTGTCAGTTTGTAACACAGGTTAAGAAATTAATTTGTATGCCCACAGCACCAGCTCCTCTCAGGCATCTGCTGTAATTGGAATTATGGAAAGGTATTCTCTTGATCTTTCTGTGACAAAGGTTGATTAAAATTGATCATTAATCCGAACGTTGCTGCTATCGCAATGAGGCCTTTTTATTCAATGTTTCTAGAATAATAGGCACTGTTGATCCATCAACTCCCCCATGACACATGCAGCATCAGACAGAACGCTCCTGCCTCTGCTATTGCTTCTGATACCTTCATCCTTCAGAAATTGATGTCCAAAATGACACTGTTCCCCTTCAGTGGGGCCCAGCAGCAGCAATTCATATTCCCCAGACACCGGCAATTGTTTCAGGAGGGAGTTGACCAATACTGCCCTACAGGAGCCACAGCCTAAAGTCAGTGTGGGTCAGCCAACCCAGAATATTGTGTACAGGTGTGGGCACTGCATTACAGGAGAGATGTGGCTGCATCAGGGAGAGGGCAGAAACAATTTACAAGAATGGTTGCAGGGATGAGGAACTTCAGTGATGAGGATAGATTGAAGAAATTGGGACCGTTCTCCGTGGAGAGAAGGAGGCTGAGAGGAGATTTGATAGAGATTTTCAAATTCATGAGTAGGGGCTGGATAGAGTAGAGAGGGAGAAGCTGTTCCTGCTCATAAAGGGATCAAAAACAGGTGGGGCATAGATGTAAAGTGATGTGAGAAAAGCCTTTCACCCAGTGAGTAGTTGGGACCTGGAATGCACTGCCTGGAAATGTGGTGGAGGCAGATTCAATTGAGATGTTAAAGTGAGTATTGGGTAGATATTTGGATAGAATCGTGCGCAGGGAAGTGGGGAAAAGGCAGGACAATGACATGAATTAATCGAACAGGTGCAGGCACAATGGGCTGAAAGGCCTGCACTGTAACAATTCTGTAATCAGATGTTGCCAAGGCAATGATACACTAACCAAAGATGGACCTTACATTGTGAGGTTCCTCACAGTTGAAAGTAGCTCACAGGATGTACATTTCCTTCAGAAACTTCAGCCTGTATGTAGTAACCAAGGCAATTAACGCACTCACTATTATTGGCCTGTACACCCAGGCAGCGATCTATCAGAGAAACCCAGGGATTCGCATTGTGCAAGGAGGACATTCAGCACAATGGCTAGCAGGGAGACTGCAGGCCAATCTGTGAATCTTACAGCATTTCAGGGACAGAAAGAAATCATTTTTCTATGTGACAAGGTTTGTGCCTCAATCATCCTTTCAAGCAATCAGTTTCACATTCCATTCTGCGATCCTTTGGGTTTGATCTTTTGTCATCAGTTTGCCTTCACAGGCTCATTGAAACCCTCACTGAAATCCTTGCAAAGTGATAAATTCATAACCTTCATCAACTTTCCCTGCTAACTCTTGCAGCTGTACCAGACTTCAGTCAAGCCACATTCGGAGTACTGTGTGCATTTCTGGTCACCACATTACAGGAGAGATGTGGAGGCTTTGGAAAGGGTGCAGGAGATGTTTACCAGGAAGCTGCCTGGATTAGAGGGTATAAGCTATAAGGAGAGGTTGAACAAACTTGAATTGTTTTTGCTAGGGTGTCAGAGGCCAAGGGGTGAGCTGATAGAAGTGTATAAAATTCTGAGGCATGGACAGGGTGGATAATTGGAGATTTTTTTCCTAGGGTGAAAATGTCAAATACTAGGGGCCATATAGTTAAGGTGTGGAGGTGCTGGTGTAGGACTGGGGTGGTCAAGGTCTGAAGTCACATGACATCAGGTTACAGTCCAACAGGTTTATTTGAAATCACAACCTTTCATAGCACTGCCCCTTTATCAGGTGAGGTGACAAAGGAACAGCGCTCCGAAAGCTTGTGATTTCAAATAAACCTGTGGACCATAACCAGTTGTCAAGTGACTTCTGACCTCGGATTAAGGTGAGAGGGGGAAAGTTTAAAGGAGATGTGCGAGGGAAGTGTTTTACACTGAGGGTGGTAGGTGTTTGGAATGTGCTGCCAGGGGAGGAGATAGAAGCAGACACCATAGCAATATTTAAGAGGCGTTTATACAGACACATGAGAAGACAGGGAATAGAGGGATATGGGCCATGTGCCGACCCATGGGATTAGTTTAAAATAGCTTCACGGTCAGCATGCACATGGTGAGCCAAAGGGCCTGTTCCTGTGCTGTTTTGTTTGATGTTCATTCTGACATGTTCTTGGAAAATTCATCCATGTTGGTCAGACCAAACTTTCCCATCACTGATGCCTGCTCACTGGCTTTGGTTTTTCCAGGGCTTTCCAAATGAAGATTTAGATGGTCTCTCAGAATTGTTTCGAGGAACTTTCCCACCTCTGAGGTAAAGCACTCTGGCCTGGAGTTATTGAGCCAGTGCCTTTCTCCTGTGGTAGACAATGATACAGAATGAGCTGTCCTTCAGCCCAGAAATACCACAGAGATCCCAGTCAGAGCCTGCGTTATTGCTTCTTCCCTGACAGCTCAAGGACACACTCTATCGGGACCTGGCTCACCAAATATAATTATTCTCTTCAAACTTCTCTATCACCAAGCAGGACGTACATGAAATTTCTCACTCAGATTATCAATTAGGCACAAATCACTGATACATTGGACATAATCAATTAGGTGGAGCTTTACTCTGTATCTAACCCCGTGCTGTCCCTGTCCTGGGGAGTGTTTGATGGGGGACAGTGTAGAGGGAGCTTTACTCTGTATCTAAGCCCATGCTGTCCCTGTTCCTGGGAGTGTTTGATGGGGGACAGTGTAGGGGAAGCTTTACTCTGTATCTAACCTCGTGCTGTCCCTGTCCTGGGGAGTGTCTCATGGGGGCAGTGTAGAGAGAGCTTTACTCTGTATCTAACCCCGTGCTGTCCCTGTCCTGGGGAGTATTTGATGGGGGATGGAGTAGAAAGAGCTTTACTTTCAGTTTGAAAGTGTAGTGGAAGCTTTGCTCTGATTCTAACCCCATGCTGTATCAAACCAAATCATAAAACTCTCTATCTCAAGCAGAAACATTTCTCAGCAGAAGTATACCTGAGGAGTTTGTCTATAGAACATAGAACATAGAACAATACAGCGCAGAACAGGCCCTTCGGCCCTCGATGTTGCGCCGACCTGTGAACTAATCTAAGCCCATCCCCCTATACTATCCCATCATCATCCATATGCTTATCCAAGGACTGTTTAAATGCCCCTAATGTGGCTGAGTTAACTACATTGGCAGGCAGGGCATTCCACGCCCTTACCACTCTCTGAGTAAAGAACCTGCCTCTGACATCTGTCTTAAATCTATCACCCCTCAATTTGCAGCTATGCCCCCTCGTACTAGCCGACGTCATCATCCTAGGAAAAAGACTCTCACTGTCCACCCTATCTAATCCTTTGATCATTTTGTACGTCTCTATTAAATCCCCTCTTAGCCTTCTTCTCTCCAATGAGAATAGACCCAAGTCCCTCAGTCTTTCCTCATAAGACCTTCGCTCCAGACCAGGCAACATCCTGGTAAATCTCCTCTGCACCTTTTCCAATGCTTCCACATCCTTCCTGTAATGCAGTGACCAGAACTGTACACAATATTCCAAGTGAGGCCGCACTAGCGTTTTGTACAATTGCAGCATGACACCACGGCTCTGGAACTCAATCCCTCTACCAATGAAACCTAACACACCATATGCCTTCTTAACAGCACTATCAACCTGGGTGGTAACTTTCAGGGATCTATGTACCTGGACACCAAGATCCCTCTGCACATCCACACTACCAAGAATATTTCCATTGACCCAGTATTCTGCCTTCCTATTATTCTTCCCAAAGTGCATCACCTCACATTAATCTGCATTGAACTCCATTCGCCACCTTTCAGCCCAATTCTGCAGTTTATCCAAGTCTCCCTGCAACCTGCAACATTCTTCCACACTGTCCACCACTCCACCGACTTTAGTGTCATCTGCAAACTTACTAACCCATCCACCTATGTCTGCGTCCAAGTCATTTATAAAAATGACAAACAGCAGTGGTCCCAAAACAGATCCTTGTGGCACACCACTAGTAACCGGACTCCAGGCTGAATATTTTCCATCAACCACCACTCTTTGGCTTCTTTCAGAAAGCCAGTTTCTAATCCAAACTGCTAAATCTCCCTCAATCCCATGCCTCCGCATTTTCTCCAATAGCCTACCATGTGGAACCTTATCAAAGGCTTTACTGAAGTCCATGTACACCACGTCAACTGCCCTACCCTCATCCACATGCTTGGTCACCTTCTCAAAAAACTCAATGAGGTTTGTGAGACACGACCTGCCCTTGACGAATCCATGTTGACTATCTCCAATCAAATTGTTGTTTGCTAGATGATTATAAATCCTATCTCTTATAATCCTTTCCAAAACTTTTCCTACAACAGATGTAAGGCTCACTGGTCTATAATTACCTGGGTCATCTCTACTGCCCTTCTTGAACAAGGGCACAACATTTGCAATCCTCCAGTCCTCTGGTACTAAACCTGTAGACAATGACGACTCAAAGATCAAGGCCAAAGGCTCCGCCATCTCCTCCCTAGCTTCCCAGAGAATCCTCGGAAAAATCCCATCCGGCCCAGGGGATTTATCTACCTTCACACCTTCTCGGATTGATAACACCTCCTCCTTACTAACCTCAATCCTTTCAAGTCTAATAGCGCGTATCTCAGTCTTCTCCTCTACGATATTCTCCTTTTCCCGAGTGAAAACAGATGAGAAATATTTGTTTAGCACCTCTCCGATCTCCACAGGGTCCACACACAACTTCCCACTTTTGTCTTTGACTGGCCCGATTCTTACTCTCGTCATCCTTTTATTCCCCACATACCTATAGAAAGCTTTAGGGTTCTCCTTAATTCTACCTGCTAGTGACTGCTCATGTCCCCTCCATGCTCTTCTTAACTCTCTCTTTAAATCCTTCCTAGCTAATCTGTAACTCTCCATCGCCTCATCTGAACCATCTCGTCTCAATGTCACATAAGCCTCCCGCTTCCACTTAACAAGAGATACAATTTCTTTTGTCAACATTCTTTTGGAATTCTAATTCTTTTGGAATTAACTTGGGTCTGTCTAATAAAGACACCCTTCAAACTGGAACAATCAAAATGCTGCTAAACCTTCCTGCTGAAAGGATTAAACAATACGTCTAAAACAAATGATGTTTGAAAGTCCCAAGGATTGTTCAAGAATATAAAAATTTTAAAAATGAGATTAATCTTTAAGATCTCTCTCTTCTAAGTGTAATGGGTGAAAATCAATTTAAAGTGTTGAAGTTTCGGTTGTATTTGATGATCATTGCTGGAGACATATTGGATTATCAGTTAAACCATATATCTTCAGCTCCTCTACAAGATTAATGAGATTCTCATTTTGAACAGACACGTTTCTGTGCCAAACTGTAGTTTTAACAAACCTTCTTAGGAATGGAACTCTTGCTCCTGTTCAAATATTTCCAGCTGCAGTCTGGGCATGAGGGGCTTCAGCTCAGAGGCTGTACTGAGGCTATACTGAGGTTATACTGACGCTGTACTGAGGCTGTGCTGAGGCTGCGCTGAGGCTGCACTGACACTGTACTGAGGCTGTGCTGACACTGT
>JAHRHZ010000060.1:10300265-10316636 GCA_024137785.1 Ginglymostoma cirratum | reverse complement strand
CATCAGAAGATGAAGGGTTTAGGCCCGAAACGTCAAGTTTTCCTGCTCCTATGATGCTGCTTGACCTGCTGTGTTCATCCAGCCCCATGCTTGTTATTTCAGTAGCAATTGATCTGCTTCAGGGGCAGGAGCTTCTCAAGTCAATGCAAATGTGTTTGCATATTTATGCGGTTGAAATTAAGTTGAAGTTGTAAACAGTATTTTGGTCTTCAGTGCAAGAGAGTTTGAGTACATGAACGAGGAAGTCTTACTGTAATTATACAGGGATTTGGTGTCACTACACTTGGAGTATTGTCTGCAGCTTTAGTGTCCTTACTTGCCATAAGGCGTGCGCAGTAAAGTTTCACAAGATTGATTCCTGGAATGCTGCATGAAGAGAACTTTGACTGATGTATTCATTGAAGTTTAAAAAAATTAAAGACATAGATAAAATTCTAAACGGGGTTCCTGAACAAGATGTTACAGTCTTGGGATATGTGGTAAGCCATTGTAGACTGAAATGAGTAATTTGTTCTCTCAGAGGGTGTGAACCTGTGGCATTCTCTACCACAAGGTTGTAAAAGTCAAATCCGTAAGTGTATTTGTTTTGAGCATGCAAGGCAGCATTATGTTTAATACAAGGACATTATTGAACTGAAAGTTAAGATGTCGGTCTGCAGGTGGTGCCTCACATTAGAGATCACATGTCTATGGCAGACTAGGACAAACATTTTTGTTTGAACAACATTTAAGAAAGGAAATATATTTATTTCTAGAGGCTAGAGATGTCAGTCAGTGCAAGGAGAGAGTGGCGAATGACTTTGAGATCAAGCATTAGCGATGATCATCTTGAATGGTGGAGTGAGCTTGATGACCAAAATGGCCTGCTTCGTATATTTTCTATGTTTCTACGAAGTGCACACAATGCTTGAAAGATTCTCCGACAGTATCATCTCGCATTGAGTGCTACAACTGTATATGATGGCAAGTTTGGGCAAAAGTTCAAGACAGTTCATCAACATTGAGCACCTGGTTGAGAAAGTAAAACACAGTGGACTCTGTGGTAAACCTTTTCAGTTAGGGCCATTCTATTGATTTCCCTCATAATCCTATACATTTTACTCCAAATATTTGTTTACTTCTCTTCATATCTGATAGCTCAGAATTTTCAGTCAGTGGGTGAAGCAAAAGCATTTTCTGCTAATCTCAAAAGTAAGCCGTACAGAGGGACTGAGTGATTTCTGCATTACCATGAGTGATGTTTCAGCTGATTGTAACATTCTTTATTGGGGATTCCAAGTATGGAACTGCAGTGATTTTGCCAGCTGCCCAAGCACATTAAAGTCTTTTCAGATGCAAACAAACAGCTGATGGAAAGCATTAAAATAAAATCACTATTAGTTTATTTTTACACAGAGAGAACTAAAGATTCAAGTGTACATACGAAGCAAATTTAGAAGCTAAAATATTCTGAATACCCTTCTTCCAACAAAAAAAACTTCACTCAATGAATATAACATTATCTTTCAGGGCCTTCTATTATCCATCAAATGCTTATAATTGTATCACTGTTTAAAAACCCAGTTACATCTGGTTGAACAATTTGTAACTTTTGAACTGGTCTCTAAAAGTCTAGAAAGCTGAAGCTCTCATTGATTTCAACGATAGCTGTTTTTGAGGAGACAACTCAGTACTAGATCCCTGGATTCCAGAGGGCACCATGAAGATGCCTGTAGTCTTGGAGGGGTCATGATAGTGAACATTAACAAATCCATCACCCTTTCCTCACTTACCCCCCACAGTCTGGGCAGTATTATCTGTTTCTGTCCTTTTCTATGTAAACAAACTGTTGTCTCACCTCACATCGGTTCTGTTATTAATCACCTTAAATTTGTATTTTGGCTGCTGACCCTTCTCCAACTGAAAAGGCTGCTCCTACATACCTACTCAACAACCTTGTCTTCCCTTTTGTCTCTATGCTGCTATTTCTATCTTCATCTCTTCCGTCCTCTTCTATCTCTTATAGTCTGCTTTACTTCGTTCCCTCCATCTCACTCTTTCACTTGTCATCCTTAGTTCCATCATTGCTCAGTCACTTCACATTAATTAAAACTCCCATCTGGCAAAGCTTTGTTAACCCCATTGTTTCTTCCTTTAATTGGCTGTCTCACTAATGTCTAGGAAAGGTGTCATTTCATTGGAGGCAGTTCAGAGTCGGTTCACTTGGATGATCCTGGCATGGAGGAATTGTCTTATGTGTAAAAATCAAACATGTTGGGACTCTCACTGGAGTTTAAAGGAATGAGAGATGATCTCATTGAAACATATAGAATTCTTAAGGGGCTTCACAGGGTATGTGCTCAGAAGATGTTTCCCCTCATGGGAGAGTCTAAGACCAGAGGACATCGTGTCAGAAGAAAGGGGCGGTCTTTGGAATGCCTTGTCACAGAGAACTGTAGGGGCAGAGTGCCTGTGTATATATAAGGCTGAGATAGATTCTTGATCAGTTGGTGAATCAAGGGTTATGGGAATTGTGGAAAAGTGTACGTGAGGAATGTGAATTGCAGAGGAAGCTTGAGGGGCTGAATGGCCTACTCCTGTTCCAATCTCTTATGGACTTCTTATAATGAGATGGCATTTGTGTTTGAGTAAACTATTTCCCTGTGCTGTCTTCCAATTAAATAGTGAAATAGTGTTGCAAACTATAGACACATTAAAGTCATCATTTGAATTTTGAGATTGCATTTCTTTGAAATTCACTGAGTTATCCGTAAGTATGTGCAACATAAATGTGGTAATAATTTTGCTTTCCAAAGCACTTTGTCAAGGGTAACAGGGAAAGGTCAGGAAAGTGGATGTGAGCAATGTCAGAGTGCTCATGAGCCTCCTGAATGGCAGAACCAGCTCGAGGGGCCAAACAGCTTACTCATGTTCCTAATTTTAATCGTGTGGTTACAACTCTGTGAAGCACCTTAGGACATTTCTGCATATGTAAGGTGCAGTCTAACTGTAATGTGTTAATAACAGATTAATATTTATAGTCTGACTGTAAGTATTTTGCAATCTTGTTATGAGGATTTTTCCATTTAGGAATGTAGTAAATAATTAGGACAGTACGCCTATCCAGAGTGAGCAGTAGTTAGCTTATTTTGTGTTTTCCATGAATAGTTCCTACTTTGAAAATGAAAATTGTTCAATGTCATTTGGATTGCCCAAACAATTAAATGTCGTGGAAGTGTTTGCAGAGTGCATCTGTCATCTTGATTTATCCTGGTGTTTTACCTCCTTGTTTTGTGTCGCATGCACGGTTATCAATCAGATGCCTTAAGATATATTTTCTAAATGGCAAGAGATCGTATTTTTGTCTAGACAGTCAATGGCAATAGACTATTCAACTAGTGCAGGCTTCATAAAGAAACCAAACCCTGATCCACCATTCATATACCAAAGACTTTGTAAGGCTCTTCAAAATTCTATCGGAAAATCTGTTTCCTCTCACAGATGGTCCACTAAGAATAAGAATAGATTTAAAGTATTTACTATAAGAACTATTATCTGGAGGAGGAGGAGGAAGATGAGCTAGTTAGGTACGCAGCAAGTTATGATCTGGAATGCACTGATTTCGTAATAACTTTGAACAAAAGGGAATGGGAAATAACTGAAACAAGTGGAATAGCTTTTTCAAAGGGTGGGTGAAGAACATTAAGCTTTGCAGCAGGGGTGGGCCATTCAGCCCTTCAAACCTGTTCAGCAATTCAGTAGGGCCTGGCTGATGTGGTTATGGTCTCACCCTCACTTTCTTTACTGCCAGCTCCATAAACCTTGCCTGTCTTGTTTATCACAAATCTAACAGGAGAGCAGGCATGATGGGTCATATGGCATCCTTTGTGCCTTAAAGCGTTATGAATCTAATGTTGCCCAGGTTAAACTATCAGGATGATTTTGTCAGTTACACTTATGGGTTGCTGAATCGGTAATAAATTCTGAATGTTCAGATGGATGAATTTAATCTTGAATCTTTAATTTTTGAACAGTGAAAGGTGGCAACTATAGACATTAGAAGAGCCAATTTAATTCCCTGTCAAAATTAGATTAGAATTATATAATTTAAGTTTCAGCAGTTGGAATTAAGAATTTAATTTGACCACCATTGGGCTATGCTGTCTGCAGTTGGTAATCACATGCGTTAACCTGTTAGTTGGAATCAACCAACAAATCTGAGCAAGTGTCCACTTGGTGGAACTACAGCACAGAATTAGGCAGTTCAGGTCTGCACTGGTATTTATACTCTACACAAGATGTTTCCTAATCTACTTCATCCCACTCAATCAGCATAATCTTTCTTTCTTTCTTACGTTGATCTAGTTTTCTCTTAATAGCCACTTATGGGTGCCCATAACAACCTTTGATAAGGAAAGACCATTGAAGTAGATATAGGGGACAGCTTTAAGAAACATTTGGATGTGATTCTGGGCAAAGGAGAAGCAATTGGATGCATTGTGAGGGTGGCTGGATTGGGATGAGAAGATAACGAGTGGGAGGTGGCCAGAAAGATTGAAAGGTGTTTTTTTTCCCACTGGTATAAATGTTGCTGGCAACTCCAGCAGCTATTGCCTTTGCTGAGGAAGGTGGATGCCCTCCCTGGAAAAAAAGTGAGTGAATGGCTTAAACCACTTCACAGAGTAGGGTTACGATCCCAGTTGATGGTAACACTGAGAGATTCAAATTCCAGAGTGAAACTGGACTTGATAAATCAGGTTAAGGTACCAGCTTACCTTTACCAGGACACAATAATGAACCAGATGGATTTTAGAATGTAAGTGACTTCATAATCACCATCTCTGATCGTGGCTTTCTATTTCAGATTGTTTATTTAACCTATTTGGTTGAAATTCTTCAGATGCTATTATGGCGTTTGAACTCAGGCTCTTTAATGAGGGCGTGTGGTTTATTGGCACTTTTCCCTCTAAACTGTGGTTTACTAGTCCAGGAACTTACCTATTCCACCCCTGAAAAGGAGTGATTTAGGGACTTGTGTGAAGTTGGGGGGGAATTGAGGTTTGTTAGGACCAGTGTCAGCCATAAGACCACTTAGTGCGCTCCTCAAATTTATCAGATAATGGCTGATATTCCAAGTCAACTCCACCTTCCAGACCTTCCCCCATAACTCCTGACTCTGTTAGATCTTAAAATGTAAAGGCGGCCAGTGGTATGATGGTAATGTCAATGAAGTAGCAGAGTCCCATGCTCATGTTCCAGGGACACAGGTTCAAATCTGACTATGGAAGCAGTTGAAATTAGAAATTAGTAAATCTGCAGTTAAACGTTGGTCTCAATGGAACATAGAACAGTACAGCACAGAAATGGGCCCATTGGCCCACGATGTTGTACTGAAAATAGCGTTAAATTAAGCAGTCTGTTTATAGAACAATAGCCATAGAGGTGTACAACATGGAAACAGAACCTTCAGTCCAATTTCTCCATACCGACCACATATCCTCAATAAATCTAGTCCCATTTGTCAGCATTTGACCCATATCCCTCTAAACCCTTCCTGTTCATATACCCATCCAAATGCCTTTTAAATGTTGTAATTGTACCAGCCTCCACCACTTCCTCTAGCAGCTCATGCCATTCACACACCACCGTCTGTGTGAAAAAGTTGTCCCTTAGGTCCCTTTTACGTCTTTCCCCTCTCACCTTAAACCTGTGCCCTCTAGTATTGGGCTTCCCCACCCCAGGAGAAAAACCTTGTCTGTTTACCAAATCATGCCCCTCATGATTTTATAAGCCTCCATAACGTCACCCCTCAGCCTCCGACACTCCAGGGAAAATAGCCACAGCCTATTCACGCCCTCCCTATAGCTCAAACCCTCCAACCCTGGCAACATCCTTGTAAATCTTTTCTGAACCCTTTCAAGTTTAACAACATCCTTCCTGTAGCAGGGAGACCAGAATTGCGCACAGTATTCCAAAAGTGGCCTAACCAATGTCCTGTACAGCCGCAACATGACCTCCCAGCTCCTGTACTCCATGCACTGGCCAATAAAGGCAAGCGTACCAAACACTATCTTCACTATCCTATCTACCTGTGATTCCACTTTCAAGGAACTATGAACCTGTATTCCAAAGTCTCCTTGTTCAGCAACACTCACCAAGACCTTACCATTAAGTGTATAAGTCCTGCTGTGATTTGCCTTTCCAAAATGCAGCATTTCACATTTATCTAAATTAAACTCCATCGGCCACTCTTCAGCCCATTGACCCATCTGATCAAGATCTCGTTGTACTCTGAGGTAACCTTCTTCGCCGTCCACTACACCACCTATTTTGGTGTCATCTGCAATCTTACTAACCATACTTCCTACGTTCACATGCAAATCATTATATAAATGACAAAAAGCAGTGGACCCAGCACCGATCCTTGTGGCACACTGCTGGTCACAGGCCTCCAGTCTGAAAAGCAACCTGCCACCACCACCCTCTGTCTGCTATCTTTGAGCCAGTTCTGTATCCAAGTGGTTAGTCCTCCCTCTATTCCGTGTGATTTAATCTTATTAACCAGTGTACTATGAGGAACCTTGTGAATGCCTTGCTGAAGTCCGTGTCGATCACGTCCACCGCTCTGCCCTCATCAATCGTCTTCATTACTGCTTCAAAAAACTCAAGTTAGTGAGACACAGTTTCCCACACACAAAGCCATGTTAACTATCCCTAATTGGTCCTTGCCTTTCCATATACATGTAAGTCCCATCTCTCAGGATTCCCTGCAGTAACTTGCCCACCACCAATGTTAGGCTTGTCTATAGTTCCCTGGCTTTTCCTTACCACCTTTCTTAAATAGTGGGACCATGTTAGCCAAACTCCAGTCTTCCGGCACCTCAATGATACAAGTGTATTAGCAAGGGACCCAGCAATCTCTTCCATAACTTCCCACAGAGTTCTAGCATACACCTGATCCAGACGTGGGGATTTATCCAGCTTTATGCATTTTAAGCTGTCCAGCACCACCAGCTCTGTAACATGGGTGTTTTTCAAGGGGTTGCTATTTACTTCACCACGTTCTCTGTCTTCTGCATCCTTCTCCACAGTAAACATTGATGCAAAATACTCATTTAATATTTCCCCTATCTCATGTGGTTCCACACATAGGTGGCCTTGCTGATCTTTAAGGGACCCTGTTCTCTCCCTGGTTACCCTTTTGTCATTAGTGTATTTGTGGAATTCAATTGGATTCTCCTTAACCCTTCTTGCCAAAACTATCGCATGTCCCCTTTTTGCCCTCCTGATTTCCCTCTTAAGTATACTCCTACTGCCTTTATACTCTTCTAGGGAATCACTCAATTTCTGCTGTCTATACCTGACATACGCTTCCTCCTTATCCTTGACCAAAACATCAATTTCTCTCATCATCCAGCATTCCCTGCACCTTCCAGCCTTGCCCTTCACCCTAATGGGACCATGTTGTCTCTGGACTCTCGTTATCTCATTTTTGAAGGCTTCCCATTTTCCAGACATCCCTTCATCTGTGAATATCTGCCCCCAGTCAACTCTTGAAAGTTCTTGCCTAATGACGTCAAAATTGGCCTTCCTCCAATTTACAACTTTAACTTTAAGATCTGGTTTATCCTTTTCCATCACATTTAAAAATAATAGAGTTGTGGTCATTGGCCCCAAAGTGCTTCCCCACTGATATCTTGGTCACCTACCCTGCCTTATTTTCCTGCAGTAGGTCAAGTTTTGTACCATCTGTAGTAGGTACATCCACATACTGAATCAGAAAATTTTCTTATACACATTTAACAAATTCTTCTCCAAGCCCTTAACATTGTAGCAGTCCCAGGCTATGTTCGGAAAGTTAAAATCCTCTACTGCACCCATCCTATTATTCTTAAAGGTAAGGAGATCACGTTACAAATTTGTCTCTCGATTTCCCACTGTCTTTTAGGGGGCCTATAGTACAATCCCAATAAGGTGACCATCCCTTTCTTATTTCTCAGTTCCACCCAAATAACTGCCCTGGACGCATTCCCAGGAATATTCTCTCTCTAAATACAGTTGTAATGTTATCCCTAATCAAAAACGCCACTCCATCTCCTCTCTTGCCCCCACTTTTAATCATACCTGTACCATCTATTCCCTAGAACATTGAGCTGTCCTGTCCATCCCTTAGCCTAGTCTCTGAAAATACCATGATATCTCAGCCCCATGTTCCAAACCACGCCCTGAGTTTCATCTGCTGTGCAGGTTACTGTTGGTCAGACAGCACTGTAGATTTCTTTCTCCATTTGAATTACTGCCCATGTTTTCACTGCCTTTATCTCTCTTCCCCCTTTTTAAAGTGCTGTTGTTTTGATCTTTTCTTTGCCCAAAGATCCAAAACAATGCAGCAGCTTATAAAACAGTAATTACTGCTCCTGGAATTTAAGGAAATCACTTCCAGCACTGAAAATATCTCAAAAAAAGAACATCTCTTACTGCCACAATTTTTTCCCGCCCTCTATCTTAGAATACCCAGAATCCTGTAAGTACAGGAATGGACTCGTGCTAATGTTGACCACAAACCATTGTCCAAATAAACCATCTAATTCACTAATGTCCTTTAGGGAAGGAATTCTGCCATCTTTGATGGTTCTGATGAAGAGTCACTGGACTTGAAACATTAACCCTGCTTTCTTCTCCAGCAATTTCTGCTTTCCTTTCAGATCTCCAGAATCTGCAGATCTTGTTTTGTTTTAATCTTCTTTCCGTATCTAATCTGCTTGACATGCAGCTGCAGACCCAGCAATGTAGTTGACTCGTAACTAACCTCTGAAACTAAGCAAGTCACTTGTAGTTTCAAACCGCTAAAGAAAGGTCAGTAAGGAATGAAATCAGATGGACAACCCAGTATCAAACGAGACATCAGAAATGACAATGGCAGTCTCAACATTATTGATTTTGTAAAGTCTTTGACTAATTTATTGATGCAAAATAAGAAATATGAATGGACAAAAGAACGCCAGAATGCCTTTGACAACTTGAAAGCGGTGCTGACAACCGCACTGTTTTTATTGGCACTGAATAATGCAAAGTCATTTGAGCTGACTATTAACACTAGCATCATTGGAACGGGATATCATTGTGCGCAAGATGATGTAATTGTGATTAAATGACAAGTCAGTTATTTTTCACAAAATCTTGAGTAGTTGTCAACAAAAGTATTTGATGGTGGAGAAAGACACGGAGTCTTCAGTTAGTTCTACAAAGTTCAAATTTAATATATTTACTGACTTTGAAGAGACTGTTATTTATGCGGACTACAACCCCTTAGTTTACCTGGAGAGATTCCATAGCAAACAAAATTATGAATGTTCAGTTGGAGTTTAATGTTACAGCCATACATTTTAAAAAAGTCATTCATGTGGGCTGGCAACGATAATAATATAGTGGACACTTTTTCAAGAGTAAATATGATTTAAAGTGATCAAAATGGATTTATGAAGGCTATGTTTGTTAGGAAAATCAGTGTATATTTAATGTAAATATATTTTAATTATACTAATATATACTGTTGAGATGCCGTTGATATAGAGTAAAGAAGAAATTTTTGATTGCATGCCTGTTAATACTTTTTTCTCTTTTGAGAGTGGTCTCTTTTTTTAATAATTCTTTTGGGCAGAATAGCTAGTGTAAACTTTTTGAGAAGACTTGTAGCTCGGGTTGTGGATGAGGTTGTTGATTTATTCACTGAGCTGGTAGGTTTATTTGCATCACCATATTAGGTAACAACATCAGTGTGTGACAGATGAGACGTTGTTGGTCTGTCCCGCTTGTTATTTATGTGGGTCCGGTCTGATGTGGTGGTTGGCCTCATTTCCGGTTCTGCTTCGTAGTGGTTGGTATATGGGGTCTATTTCCACATGTTTGTTGATGGAGTTTCAGGTTGAGACCTCTAAGAAATCCTGTGTGTGCCTTTGGTTGGCTTGTTCTAGGATAGTTACGTTATCCCAGTCGAATTGATGGCCTTCTTTGTCCGATTGTGTGGAAATGAGTGATAGTTGGACATGTCTCTTGGTAGCTAGATGGTGCTGATGTACTCTGATAGCTAGTTTTCTCCCGGTCTATCTGATGTAGTGTTTGTGGCAGTCCTTACATGGGATTTTACATATAACATTGGTCTTATTAGTTGTGGATATGGGATCATTTATTCATGTCATTTGTTGTCGTAGTGTCGCTGTGGGTTTGTGTGCTACCATGATCCCTCGTGGGCAGAGTAGTCTGATGGTCATCTCTGCTACGTTCTTGATGTATGGCAGGGTGAATAGTGTATTTGAACGCACTGTGTCTTCCTGTTGTTGTCTATTGAATAAGTACTGGCGGTCTATTCTTCTTGGGTAGCCTTTGTTTTTAAAGAAACTGTGGAGGTGTTTTTCCAGCTTTGTGTGGTCCCGGGGTGCTGCTGCATGTTATGGCTCTTTTGAACAAAGTTCTGATGCAGCTCCATTTGTTGGTGTTGGGAAGTGGCTGTTGTAATTAAGTGTTTGGTCCGTATGGGTAGCCCTCCTGTATGCGCTGGTCTGGAGCTCATTGTTGGCCCTTCATTCGACCGTTACATCCAGGAATGGGAGTCGGTGGTTGTTCTCCTCTTCTCTAGTGAATTTTATGCCAGTGGAAATGCTGTTGATGAGTTTGTGGGTTTCCTCCAGTTTTGTGTGCTTGATGATGACAAATGTCATCCACATAGCGGACCCATAGTTTTGGCTGGGTAGTGGGAAAGGCTGTGCATTATAGTTTTTGTATTACTGCTTCAGCTATAAGTCCTGATATAGGTGACCACACATACCAACCACTATGAAGCCGAACCGGAAAAGAGACCGGACCACACAAATAAGAAGCAGGACAGACCAACAACACTTCATCGGAGGTGCACTGAGAATGTTACCTAGTATGGTGATGAAATGTCTGCAAACCATCCTACCAGCTCAGCGAACAAATCAACAGCCTAAATATAGCTGGTTTTAGAGGCCCTTTCAGATACTCATTTCTACTGCTTGTGAGATCATTACTGCTCAGACTACTTCTACTTCCTGTTGTTTTGAGCTAGTATCATTCTACTCCAGTATTCTTGTGTTGACTTTGACTGTCAGGGCTATCCTGCCTCCTTCCCTATGCTGTCTGAGTGGTGTAGTGAAAAAGGGGGATTTTGGAACAAAGTGAGAGTGCGGTGCCCATCTAACAGAAAAGAGTAATGCCCTTTATCAGATGTTCTATGCACTCAGTGTTTTGGGGTAATGGGCACTTGTGATATCTACAAGTGGGGAGAGGACATTAATTAGATGGAAAATTCCTGGGTTCATTGATAGCTATTTATATAATCATTGCATTTGTTGTTATGCACCATAGTCATTTTCTCAGAATCTGGCTTTCTTTAATATATCTCATGAATATTAAAATCATGATCAATGTGGCATCCTGTTCATTAGGGAAATATCACATTTTGTATGCACAGCACTATTCAGAGTTTAAAATAGTCAAGGAATTCACACAGTTGCAAGTTGAGAGCTATTATAACAGAGTTGTGAGCCTTGAAGAAATTGTTCACCCTCTTTTTATAAACTAGGCAAATAATCTATTTATATAAAACTCAAATTACTGGATTTCTGCAACTTATGGCAGAAGTCAGCAGTGGGAAAATATTTACCAAGAAACTCCATTGCACCCATTGAGGATTTAACATGACCTAACTTATCACAGATTGTCCACCTGTTCAGCCTGACACAAACTCTGTTCTGTCATAAAATCTATCCTAAAAGCAAAATACGCGAAGGTTCTAGAAATCTAAAAAGCAGATCAAGCTGCCATGACGGAGAGAGAAGCAGTTTTAATATTCAGGATCGTGATATTTTGTCAGAATGCCTAGCTACCCATTAATCTCCTTCCACAGATCCCATAGTATCTGCCGTGTTACTGATTCGACACACTTGTGTAGTGAAAAATGTTCTATAGTGAAAAATGTCCTATGCAAAGTGCAGAAGATTCATCCATCACATCTTCGCTATCCAACCTTTTTTTACTGAATTCCTGAGGTGAGATTACCTTCTTCTAAAACTTTGGAATCACTGCTTCCTTGATTACCCTTTTACATATGTGTAACTTTAATTCTCAATCTTCATATAATAATCGGTCACAGACAAAAAAAACTGCAGATGTTGGAATCCAAGGTAGACAAACAGGAGGCCGGAAGAACACAGCAAGCCAGGCAGCATCTGAAGGAAAGGAGCAGCCAATGTTTTGGGTATTACCCTTTTTCAGGACTGGAAGAGTAATACCCAAAACTTCACTGCTTCATTCCTGGTAAAATCCCCATTTAGGCCAGTGGCATCATTGTGACACTGGAGGAAGCCCAGGATGGACCTCCAGTGTCACAGTGACCTAGCTTGCAAACTGGAGATGCAGCACCTCATGTTCCATCTCAGGAGCCTACAGCCCGATAGCCTAAATGGGGATTTTACCAGTTTCAAAATCTCCCCACCCCCCGCCTCATCCCATGACCAACCCTCCCTGTCATCACTGCCAGACACAACCTGTCCATCTTCTCTTCCACCTCACTGCCCCTCCCACCTCACTGACCAAACCCCACCACTTCCTTCCTGGACTCACCTATCACCATCCCACCTACCATCCCCAGCCCCACCCCTCCTCTCTCTATTTATTTCTGAGCTACTCTTCCCCCCACCATTTCTGAAGAAGGGTCCTGACCCGAAACATCAACTTTCCTGCTCCTCTGATGCTGCCTGGCCTGCTGTGTTCCTCCAGCTCCACACTTTGTTATCCCTTGGTATAATACGGGCAGCATGATGGCTCTGTAGTTACCACTGCTACCTCACAGTGCCAGAATCCGGGTTCGATTCCACCCTCTGGCGACTGTCTCTGTAGAGTTTGCACATACTCCCCGTGTCTGCGTGGGTTTCTTCCGGGTACTCTGGTTTCCTCCCACAGTCCAAAGATGTGCAGGCTAGGGGGATTGGCAACGCTAAATTGCCCGTAATGTTCAAGGATGTGTAGATTAGGTGGGTTATAAGGGGATGGGTCTGCGTGGGATGCTCTGAGGGTCAGTGTGGATTTGTTGGGCCGAAGGGCCTGTTTCCACACTGTAGGGATTCTGTGATTCTATCAATATTCGTCTGGTTTGTTTAGGAAATGGAAATAACCCAGCCTTTCTATTATTGATGGGACTTTGCTCTGCATTTCCCAGCATTCTGGGGTGGATGAGAGTGGTGTAAAAATTATTATTTTTCATTTGTAGTCTTGTTTGAAGCTACATAATGTTCATCTACATGTCATCTAGATGACATCAGTTTTGTTGAGACGTCTCTAAACTTTGAACTCCCAGAGCAGTTTAGATGATTATTTGATTTTTTTTTCTGACATGTTATCAATTTGAAGGCAAGTTTAAGTTGTCTGTTGAAACAAGACATGTTGTACCATCTCTTCGTGTAACTGAGTCTTCTTTGTTATGGTACACTGATCTTCTTTGTTATGATAGAGTCTTTGCTTCATCTGAATGTAGTACTTGTGTGTGCGTGTTTATGTAATAGGTTATCCCACAACATGATAACAACCGATGAAAGATTAAAGTTCCTCCTACCAGGTTAGTTAATGTCTCATTGGGTGTAAGCTTCAATACAAGTAAAACCTTAGCCACTATAGAATAGGTGTGTGGAATTGGAGATTCTCCTCAAACCGTTTATGTGAACATGTGTTTCTGACATCGCTATTTAATGACCTTCCTCTACTTGTAAGGTTAGTCCTTTTGTCATAAACCAAAGGTAATCATTTCTCACTGTTGATCTTACCAAACTCCAAATCCAAACTAACCAAATCATTTTAAAAGCCAGCATTTGATCATTATCATCGATACTTAAAGTATTATGAGTCTATACCCCTTGCTCTCACAATTTAACTTGTTTTGGGATGTCACTGGTACAGTGGTAATGTAACTGAGCTAGTAATAGAGAGGCCCAGATGAGTGGCTTGGAGATATTGGTTCATATTCCACTATTGCAGCTGGTGGAATTTGAATTCAGTTTATAAATGTGGACCATAAAGCTGATCCTAGTCGTAGCAACCATAAAACCATGGCTGATTGTCATAAAAGCCCACCTGACTCACTCGTGCTTTCTAGGATGAAATTCTGCCAATAATGATGCCATACTTACAACTATATCCTTGACTCTTAACTGCCCTCTGAAATGACCTAGACAATCACTCCGTTCAAGAGCAATTAGGGGATGAGCAACTAATACCACCCTAGCCTGCAATGGTCATGTTACATGAAAGAGTAAAGAAGCCATTTTGGTAAATCAGTGTTGGCCTGCTCTGACGCCAGTTGTATCCTGCTACCTCCCCGAAACTGATCACACAGCACTACAGTTCTGCTCTGGAATTGCGTTGCAGTCCATCTGGACCAGGACAGCAAAATGAATAAGTGGCTACCTTGTGATTATGGGCTGGTTAGCACAACATAGCAGGAGAAAAGCACAAGAGCTCTCCCAAAGTATTAATAACGCACATTGAAAAGTGCACATTCACAGGGAGCAGTCACCACAAGTTTAAAAGTAATAGATCAAGCCTTGCAAAGCAACCAAATTCTTTGAACCGATAACTAAACTAGTGCAGGAGGGTAAATGTAGTTTAATTTGGTTTTTCAGAAGCTGTCAAAGTTCAACGCATGAGATTATTAGGATTGTTGGTTGTGGAAAGTAAAAGAGATGACAGATTCTCTAAATGGGCTGTGGTGATGGATGTAATATGCTTTACCTCAGAAACATAACTAGTGGTATTCCTTGGGGATCTAGTGCAGGATCCCTATTATTTACAGTAGTTATGAATGATCTGGAACAAGATGCCTGCAGTACAGCATTAATAAGCTTGTGATAATGTGAAGGTATGTGAGCCAGTAACAAACATAAAGGTGACTGACAATCTTCAGTGAGACTTGGTGCAATTTAATGGATATCTGTGGTATTATTAATTTGGAATCATATAGGGCAATGGGAAGACATAACTCTCATTAAGATCTCAATACCATAAAATGGACAAAAAAAAAACACAAAAGGCAGAAGACAAAAGGAATGCACCAGAACTGTGAGATTAAGTTATAAGAAAATGAATAAACTGGAGCTTTTTAACTTCAGGAAGGTGGACACATGGAGGAAATGTAGTAGAGGCCCTTAACACTGCAAATCAATTAATCACTGTAAATCAATCAAGAGAATCCAGAATTTGGATCTTTAGTTCCCTCTTGGGGCAAGGGTGTGATCACTTCCAAGTTATTTCTCACTTAAAATAAACAGTAAAAATAGATAATCTACCATCCACACCAGCAAATCAATAAAAAGGAATAACTCCTATTTCTACAGAGCGTTCTGAACAGTCCCAAAGCACTTCACAGCCATTAAACAGCATCAGTGTTGTAGACAGGTAATTTCCACACAGCAAGAATCTGTAGCAGTGTAATAATTAGTTTTTTGGGGTGAAGTTGGCTAAGGGATAAACATTAGTAATCATTTAATTCACCATTTGTTCCCATTTATCTTTATACCTCTTTCCCTCTAATCTATTAATGGCATAGATCCAAATCTTGCAATATGGGCAGACAGCTCTGACTCACCCCCTATCACTAATGCACCTCAAGACCCTGAGGTAGTCTGTGCTACTTACTTAGAACTTACCCTGCCTAGACAGCATTGTGATACAAACAAGAGTGGGTTCAGGTGACCAACACCTCTCAGACTTGGCTTGTTGGCTGAGTTTATTGATGGATTGGCCGGGGGTCTTTCAGCTGCTCCGAAGTGTAACTTTAGGTAAATCAACAATCAGCACTCACATGCGACTTGCTCCTGTTTTTCCAGCTTCTCAATTCTGCACATCAGTGCTGGTTAAACTCACCTAAATATGAAAAACAGCAGTGACCCAGTTCATCACCACACACTTGTTCAGGACTCTAACTGGGATAGGCTGACATTTTGCAAAAATGAAACATCCCTGTCGCAGTTTATTTCTTTTGTTTTAGTCCAAGTGTGATTCCATTGTCAGTGCAGAACCAGTGATGAGCAACCTTAATCAGAGGTAGTTAGATTGAATAAGTAGGAGATCAACAGCACGCATTTCTCAAATCTGTAGCTGAGATGTGATGTTTGTGTAATTCTGCATGGTGTACGGTACATGTGCATGTATTGTCATCATCCAGTGAACTAACCATATGAATGTATGGGAGAAAATGCAATGGCCATTTAGTCCATTGTGCGAGAGAACAAGATGTGGGGCTGGATGAACACAGCAGGCCAAGCAGCATCACAGGAGCAGGAAAGCTTGACGTTTCGGGCCTAGACCCTTCATCAAAAAAAT
>JAHRHZ010000060.1:10281883-10299865 GCA_024137785.1 Ginglymostoma cirratum | reverse complement strand
TTTATGATGAAGGGTCTAGGCCCGAAACATCAAGCTTTCCTGCTCCTATGATGCTGCTTGGCCTGCTGTGTTCATCCAGCTCCACACCTTGTTATCTCGGATTCTCCAGCATCTGCAGTACCTTTTATCTCTAGTCCATTGTGCTCTTGGCTAAAGAAAAGCTTTCCAGTCTCATTCCTAAAGTAAGAATCCACTTATGTGTTTTAAATAGGGTGAGTTTCTGCCTGTATCACCCTTTTAGGCAGTGAGCTGTAGACCTCTGGGTGAAAAATATCTATAACTTGCCCTTAATCTTTTACTTCACTTCTAATCATCACTTTGTGCCATCTGGGTATTGAACTCTCTATTAAGGTAAGTAGGTCCTTCTTCCCCACTCTCCATAGGTGTCTGGTCATTTTGTCCCTTCAATCAAATATCCCTAAGGTCCAAAGAAAACAGACCACGTTTTGTCTCATCACCAAAATATTCCATTCCTGGTAACTTCATAAATCCCCTCTTACCCTTACCAAGCAATCATATCAATCACGTAATGTGTGACCAGAACTGTACACAATACTCTAACTGGAGTACAACTAATGTTTTGGCATCATCTTCACGTTCTTTTATTTTCTGCCTTGTCCATTTAAGAAAAGTCTCCCTGTGCCCTCTTGACTAACATACCTATCTGTTATATGATCTACAAGGATCTGTGGACATACAGCCCAAGGTTCCTGTGTACAGTATTCAATGTACGTGTCTCAGAATGATACAAATTATTGTGTAATCCTTTGCTTTGTTTGTCTTCCCTAAATACATTGTCTCACACTTACACAGATTAAATTCCATTTGCCATTTTTTTTCATTTCATTGATATCCTTCTGTAATCACAGAGCTAATCTTTGTAACTACAGGATCATTCCCCATATGCATAAATCATTCATGTATACCATGATAAACTAGACTCCTTACTGAGCCCTGAAAAAAAGTGCAAAGCATTTATTCAGAACCATGTCCTTGTCCTCAGTGTGCACGGACGAGCTGTTAGTGTAGATACTTTGTAATCAACTTCTTAGGAGATGTTGTTACATATCTCTGCAGCAGATGGGACTTGAACATGGGCCTTCTGGCTCAGAGGTAGGGACACTACCACTGCATTCAACAGCCCTGTTAATAGCGCATTAATTACATTTAATTGCATTCAGTTGGTGGCCATTATTTGGGGATTGACCTGTAGGAAGACACTGAAACTGGATTAAGAGATGCATGGTCATAATGAGTCTCTAAATGCTTTTAAAAGTGTTTAAAGATGTTTAGGAAAATGGGAGCAGGAGTAGACCATTCAGTCCCTTGAGCCTGTTCCACTATTCAAACTGTTCATGGACAACCTCAAAACCATCTTTCTGCACTGTGCCCATAGCCCTTAAATTTGTTAATATCTAGAAAAATATGTTTGATTCTAATCTTTACAACTGACATTCCGGAAGAGGTCACAAGTTATTGTTTTGGTCCCTGATCAGCTCAATTCTTTCCTTAGTTATCCTTTGTTCTTTTCATTTTCCATGAATTTAACTTGTTTGTATTTTCTCTTGCATAAATTTGCTTTCCTTATTTCTTTTAAATTTTACTGCTTACCTTTCAATACTTTTCTCAGCTTTTTGCAGTGTTGCGCTCCTGGCATCTTGCTCCCTTTGGATTATCCTAATCTTTGTCCCCTTTTACATCCCAGGTAGGTCTACATTTATAGACCTCCGGAATAAGGTAGGTGAGCTTGCAGCATCGATAGGTACCTGGGACTTCGATGTTGTGGCCATTTCGGAGACGTGGATAGAGCAGGGTCAGGAATGGATGCTGCAGGTTCCAGGGTTTAGATCTTTCAAAGAGATCAGGGAAGGTGGTAAAAGAGGGGGAGGTGTAGCTTTGTTAGTCAAGGACAGTATAACGGTGGCTGAAAGAACTTTTGACGAGGACTCGTCTACTGAGGTGGTATGGGCTGAGGTCAGAAACAGGAAAGGAGAGGTCACACTGCTGGGAGTTTTTTATAGGCCTCCGCAAAGTTCCAGGGATGTGGAGGAGAGGATCGGCAAAACGATTCTGGGCAGGAGTGAAAGGAACAAGGTGGTCATTATGGGAGACTTTAACTTCCCCAACATTGACTGGAAATGCTGTAACTCTAGTACATCGGATGGAACAGTTTTTGTCCAATGTGTGCAGGAAGGTTTGTCGAAGGGCCGACAAGAGGGGGGGCCACAATGGATCTGGTACTTGGTAATGAACCAGGCCAGGTGTTTGATTTGGTGGTAGGTGAGCACTTTGGAGAGAGTGACCATAATTCGGTTACGTTTAGTTTAGCGATGGAAAGGGATAGGAACATGCCACTGGGCAAGAGTTATAGACGGAGGAAGGGCAATTATAATGCGATTAGGCAAGACTTAGGAGGGATAGAATGGGGTAGCAAAATGCAGGGGATGGGGACAATCGAAATGTGGAGCTGGTTTAAGGAACAGGTATTGCGTGTCCTTGATAGGTATGTCCCCGTCAGGCAGGGAGGAAGTGATAAGGTAAGGGAACCTTGGTTGACAAAAGAAATTGTATCTCTTGTTAAGCGGAAGAGGGAGGCTTATGTGACATTGAGATGAGATGGTTCGGATGAGGCGATAGAGAGTTACAGATTAGCTAGGAAGGATTTAAAGAGAGAGTTAAGAAGAGCAAGGAGGGGACATGAGCAGTCACTAGCAGGTAGAATTAAGGAGAACCCTAAAGCTTTCTATAGGTATGTGGGGAATAAAAGGATGACTAGGGTAAGAATAGGGCCAGTCAAAGACAGAAGTGAGAAGTTGTGTGTGGACCCTGTGGAGATCGGAGAGGTGCGAAACAAATATTTCTCATCTGTTTTCACTCAGGAAAAGGAGAATATTGTAGAGGAGAAGACTGAGATACGGGCTATTAGACTTGAAAGGATTGAGGTTAGTAAGGAGGAGGTGTTATCAATCCGAGAAGGTGTGAAGGTAGATAAATCCCCTGGGCCGGATGGGATTTTTACGAGGATTCTCTGGGAAGCTAGGGAGGAGATGGCGGAGCCTTTGGCCTTGATCTTTGAGCCGTCATTGTCTACAGGTTTAATACCAGAGGACTGGAGGATTGCAAATGTTGTGCCCTTGTTCAAGAAGGGCAGTAGAGATGACCCAGGTAATTATAGACCAGTGAGCCTTACATCTGTTGTAGGAAAAGTTTTGGAAAGGATTATAAGAGATAGGATTTATAATCATCTAGCAAGCAACAATTTGATTGGAGATAGTCCACATGGATTTGTCAAGGGCAGGTCGTGTCTCACAAACCTCATTGAGTTTTTTGAGAAGGTGACCAAGCATGTGGATGTGGGGAGGGCAGTTGACGTGGTGTACATGGACTTCAGTAAAGCCTTTGATAAGGTTCCACATGGTAGGCTATTGGAGAAAATGCGGAGGCATGGGATTGAGGGAGATTTAGCAGTTTGGATTAGAAACTGGCTTTCTGAAAGAAGGCAAAGAGTGGTGGTTGATGGAAAATATTCAGCCTGGAGTCCGGTTACTATTGGTGCGCCACAAGGATCTGTTTTGGGACCACTGTTGTTTGTCATTTTTATAAATGATTTGGACGCAGACATAGGTGGATGGGTTAGTAAGTTTGCAGGTGACACTAATGTCGGTGGAGTGGTGGACAGTGTGGAAGAATGTTGCGGGGAGACTTGGATAAACTGCAGAATTGGGCTGAAAGGTGGCAAATGGAGTTCATTGCAGATAAATGTGAGGTGATGCACTTTGGGAAGAATAATAGGAAGGCGGAACACTGGGTCAATGGAAAGATTCTTGGTAGTGTGGATGTGCAGAGGGATCTTGGTGTCCAGGTACATAGATCCCTGAAAGTTGCCACCCAGGTTGATAGTGCTGTTAAGAAGGCATACGGTGTGTTAGGTTTCATTGGTAGAGGGATTGAGTTCCGGAGCCATGATGTCATGCTGCAGCTGTACAAAACGCTAGTGCGGCCTCACTTGGAATATTGCGTACAGTTCTGGTCGCCCCATTACAGGAAAGATGTAGAAGCATTGGAAAAGGTGCAGAGGAGATTTACCAGGATATTGCCTGGTCTGGAGCGAAGGTCTTATGAGGAAAGACTGAGGGACTTGGGTCTGTTCTCATTGGAGAGAAGAAGGCTAAGAGGGGATTTAATAGAGACATACAAAATGATCAGAGGATTAGATAGGGTGGACAGTGAGAGTCTTTTTCCTAGGATGATGACGTCGGCTAGTACGAGGGGGCATAGCTGCAAATTGAGGGGTGATAGATTTAAGACAGATGTCAGAGGCAGGTTCTTTACTCAGAGAGTGGTAAGGGCGTGGAATGCCCTGCCTGCCAGTGTAGTTAACTCAGCCACATTAGGGGCATTTAAACAGTCCTTGAATAAGCATATGGATGATGATGGGATAGTGTAGGGGGATGGGCTTAGATTAGTTCACAGATCGGCGCAACATCGAGGGCCGAAGGGCCTGTTCTGCGCTGTATTGTTCTATGTTCTATAGACCCCTACCTTCCTCCGTTGTGAGAGCGTATTTGTTATGAGTCTCTCGAACTTTTCAATCTATTGAAGCTAGCAGAAAGCTAATCAGAATTTCTTGAAAGGAAAGTTTGAAAACACGAGAAGTGGTATTTAACATATGGCCTTAATTCAAATATAATATTTATGTTATCCTGTCTAATAAATATACAGGTCTGAAATAAAAAACAAAAGAGCTAGAAAGACTGAGCAGGCCTAGCAGCATTCCTGGTAAAAGAAAAATAGTAACATTCAGGCCACAATAGCTGTTTCTTTCTCTGAGATGCTGTCAGACCTGCTAAATGTTTCCTCAGTTTCTGTTTTTATTTCAGATTTCCAGCACGGCAGTATCTTTCTTTTGTTAGTTTTGAAAAATTGGCTGATGTTGGGAAATCCCAAGCTGTCTCCATTAATTGATTGTAGTTTTTAAACAAGTGGTGGGAATGGGAAGAAATAAGAGGACAGTGTTTATTTGAGCTCCTACACCTGTAATATCTCTGATTAAGAAATAGTTAGATCAACCTTGAAGCCTTAGAACACTTCATTCCACATGTGTGTGCACAAAGTAATTAGCAATTCTACATAAGCTGACTTTCTCCTAGCTGTGGAACAGAGAGTAGCATTCTTGGAATGAAAGTAAGTTTGTTCAATTCCCAATTCCATCTCAAAATTCAGTGCTGGTACTGACAGCGTGGTATTTTTCAGCTAAAATGTTAAATGTCTTCCTATCAATTTGTCTTAAAGCAACGCGCAGTCGTACTTTGAAGTACAGTGGGTGTGTTCACCCGTTGGGCCAGTATTTATCACTTGATAAATTAATGAAAACAAAAAATCTTCTAGTCATTAGCATATTGGGGTCTGTGTGACCTTGCTGTGCGTAAAGTGGCTGCAGTGTTTACCTATATTATAGTATTGACAAGACTTCAAAAATATTTGAATGGTATAAAGTGCTTTGGAGCATTCTGAAATTGTGAATGGCAGTATAGGAATGTAAATTATGTTTATTTTTCTTCTGACACCACAAAACATGTCTGAGTTGATATCTGGAGATGCTTAATCTCTTCCCTCTTTGTTTTTAAATGGTGTACGGATATTAATAGGAGGCAAAGTCAGTGTAAACTAAAATCAATGCCACTTGTCTGATATGAAACTGATGTGATGGTCTTCAGGCGGGCCATCTGCACCCAGCAGAACAGTAGAGAAAACAAATTTTCTGACTTGTGTGTTGTGCAGATCTACCTCTGTCAAGTTGACAATCCAAGAATAGGCAATTCTGTACAGAATGGCACTTCAATTAGTCCACTGTCTGTTCAAAGCGAATGTTATCTGTAAAATAGAACAGTATCATGGCAAATCTCTGGTGAACTAAGGTACATGACTTCTATGAACAATGCATGCAAGAATACATTGACCATGTCTAGTAGCAAGAGTGGAAGTGTAAACTCTTTTTCAGATTTAATTAATTTTGTTTTAAAACTCAGCATGGTGGGATTTAAATGCTTTAAAAGTAATTGTGAATAGCAATGATGCATAACCATTATTTGAGGATTTCAGATCAACCACAATTTCATTGGATAGTAGAGCAGACTCAATGGACTGAATGGCCAGTTTCTCCTCTTATGTCTTATTGTCTTAGAGCACCAATTTACTTTCCATGTGTTTGTTCTTTAAAGCTCGTTGTTTTTGAATCTGCTGATCTTATGAACTAGAATTATTATATTTCCTTCTAGTGTTTCACCCATGTGCAAACAAGCATCTTTAATTATCAGTATGTGCGTAATAAGCCTGTATTTTATTCCAATAGTGTAAAAAGCTCAGGTGTGAACTCAACACGTGTTTAAAATAGAGGAATTTTATAAAGTAACTAGAGAGAAACTATTTGCTTTGATTGAAGAAGAGAAAGACGAAAACAAGGTGAAATAACCTGTAATGAGAGCTCGGGAATAGAGGGGTGATATTGAGTGACACTTACTGCAGAGTGGGTATGGAAGTCTGGAACTCTCTTCCTCCAAAAAGCTATGGATGCCTGAAGGCTATTTGAGCTTGTAACGCTGGGAATGGAAAATGGAACCCTCTTGTGACACAGTGGTAGCGTCCAATCCCTGGATTGGGAGGCCCGGATTCAAGCCCCACCTGCTGTAGACCTGTGTAATTACGTCTCTGAACAGGTTGATTAGAAAAAACATAGAAACGCAAAATGTTGTGGATGCTGGAAATTACAGCAGGATGGGGAACACTGACTCAGAGAGAAACAGTGTTAATGTGTTGGATCTTTTCTTGAGAAAAATAAAGTCCTGCATTTATTTGAAACTGAGATTATTTTCTGCTGGATGAAAGTACCATGTTACAGATCAGCCTTGTGTAATGAAAAGTACATTAGGTTTGAGCCAAACTGATTACTATTGTTCATAGCAATAAAACAAGGAACTGTGAATGCTGGAGATCTGAAACAGAAATTGCTGGAGAAACTCAGCAGGTCTGGCAGCATCTGTGGAGAGAAAGCAGAATTAACATTGTGAATCTGGTGACTCTTCTTCATTCTCGTGTTTCACAATGAGAGGAATGTTGAGAATGGGAGCCAACCTAACATAGGAAGAGGTTGCCAACTTATGGTTAAAGACCAGAGAATAAATGTGTAAGCTTTCATCTAGGAGTCACAGATTATACCAAAGGACCAGGGGATCAAAGTTTTACATAATTTGAAATCTCAATCAACAGGTGAGTTACAATACAGGAGTTAGAGATAGAGGCATTGAATCTGTAACAGATGAGAAAATTTCTGAAGAAGGGTCTAGGCCCGAAACGTCAGCGTTCCTGCTCCTCTGATGCTGCTTGGCCTGCTGTGTTCATCCAGCTTTACACCTTGTTATCACAGATGAGAAGCGTTCACTAGTTTAGGATCGATTAAACATATAGTGAAGCATAGAATCACAAAATTGTACAGTACAGAAGAGGCCTTTTGGTCCATTTAGGTTTGCACTAGTTTGGCCTTTCATCGCTTGGCCCATAGCCTGAATGTTATAACATCGTGTGAATGTTTCAAGTGCTCATCTAAATACCTTTTTTGAAGTTTGTGAGGTTTTCCACCTCTAATTCGCTCCTAGGCATCGGGTGAAAAGGTTTTCCTCAAATTCCCTCTGAACCTCTTGCCTTTCACCTTGAAATTGTACCCCATTGTTATTGACCTTCAATAAAGGGGAACAGGTGCTTTCTATCCATTCTATCCTTGCCCATCATAATCTTATACACCTCAATGAGGTTCCCCCTCAGCCTTCTCTATTCCAAAGAAAACAACCCGAGCTTATCCAATCTCTCTTCATAGCTAAAGTGCTCTGTCCCAGACAGCATTCTGGTGAATCTCCTCTGAAATAATATCCTTCCTATAGGGTGGTAACCAGAACCGCGCACAGTACTCCAGCTGTGGCTGAGCCTAAGGTTAGTATGGCTCTCACGTAACCTCTCTGCTGTTATTATGTATGCCACATCTGATAAAGACCGTGTCCTGTATACCTTTTTAACTACCTTTTTAACCTGCCCGCCACCTTCAGGGATTTGTGGAGAAGCACCCCAAGATTCCTATGTTCTTCTGGGTTTCTTAGTGTCCTACCGCTCATTGAGGACTCCCTTGTTACGTCATTTGAAGAGTACTATCTCTTACCTTTCAGGGTTAGGTCCATCTGCCGATCTGAACAATCCGTCTAAATCTTCTCTACATCACTGTCAGTCACCTGGCCAATCCTCATATCATTAGCAAACTTACTTAGCATCATCCCTCCCCAGCACATTTTCTTAATAACAGACCCAGCGCAGATCCCTATAGATGGAGTTTAACCCTGAAAAGTGTGAGGTGATTCATTTTGGAAGGACAAATTTGAAAGCAGAATACAGGATTAACGGAAAGATTCTTGGCAGTGTGCAGGAGCAGAGGGATCTTGAGGTTCCTGTCCACAGTTCCCTGAAAGCTGCCACCCAGGTGGATAGAGATAATAGGAACTGCAGATGCTGGAGAATCTGAGATAACAAGGTGTGGGTGGAGCTGATGAAGGGTCTAGGCCCGAAACATCAAGCTTTCCTGTTCCTATGATGCTGCTCGGCCTGCTGTGTTCATCCAACTCCACACCTTGTTACCCAGGTGGATAGAGTTGTTAAGAAGGCGTATTGGTGTGTTAGCTTTCATTAATAGAGGGATTGAGTTCAAGAGCCGTGAAGTTATGCTCCAGCTATACAAAAGCCTTGTTCGGCCACATCTGGAGTATTGTGTCCAGTTCTGGTCCAGTTCATTACAGGAAAGATGTGGAAGCATTGGAAAAGGTGCAGAGGAGATTTACCAGGATGTTGCCTGGAATGGAGAGAAGGTCTTACGAGGAAAGGTTGAGACAGCTAGGGTTTTTCTCTTTAGAACGATGAAGGTGACTTGATAGAGGTGTACAAAATGATCAGAGGTATAGATAGAGTGGACAGCCAGAGCCTTTTTCTTCGGCTGGAGGTACCTATTACGAGGGAGCATAGTTTTAAAGTGAGTGGAGGTAGACATAGGGGAGACGTCAGAGGTAGGTTCTTTACTCGGAGAGTGGTAGGGGCATGGAATGAATTGCCAGAGTGGGAAGTGGATTCAGCCTCATTAGGGGCATTTAAGCAGCTATTAGCTAGGCATATGGATGATAGTATATGGTAGAGGTGGAGGTTAGATAGACCTTAGGTTTAGGGTAAAAGTTGGGCACAATATTGCGGGCCGAAGGGCCTGTACTGTGCTGTAGTTCTATGTTCTAGTACACCATTGGACACTGGTCTTTTCACACGAACAGTCTTCCACCACCATTCACTCCTCCAATCACTAAACCAGTTTTGGATCCAAGATGTTAAGTTATCCTGGAACCCATGTTCTCATCTACTTTATTAGTCTCCCGTTTGGGACTTTGTCAAGCCCTTTGCTAAAACCCATTATGAAATAAACTACATCAGCTGCATCACAGTCCTCTGCACGCCTGGACAACTCAACAAAATCTAGACAGGAGCATCATCTGACAAAACTATGCTGAGTATTCGTATTCAAACCTTGCCTCTCCTAAGTAAAGGTTAATTACCTCCTTCAGATTTTTCTCCAATAGTTTCTGTGCCATTGATGTGAGACTCACTAGTCTGTATTTCTTTGGTTTATCTCTACCACCCTTCTTGAAAAGTGGAACCACATTAGCTGTCCGCCAGTCCTCTGGCGCCTGTCGTGTGGCCAAAGAGGAATTAAACATTTGGGTCTGAGCACCTGTAATTTCTTCCCTCATCTCCTGCAGCAGCCTGAAATATAATCTAGCTGGACCTGGGGATTCGTCCACTTTTAAGCTGCTAAAGCCTTCAGTGCCTCCTCACTGATTATGTCGAACTGCTCAAGAATCCCTCAGTCCCTCTTCCCGAATTCTGTCCCTGCGTCGTCCTCCTCTTGAGTGAAGACAGATCTGAAATACTCATTTAACACCCGACCAAAGTCCTCCAGCTCAGATTGCCCCTTTGATCCCTCGTAGTCCCCAGTCTTCTCCTGGTTATCTTCTTCCCCTCATTATACTTGTAGCATATCTTTGGATTTTCCTTAATCTTGCTGGCCTTCCCCAATCCAAAAACACTTTTTTTTGAAGATCATTTTCCATAACACATTTAAAATGTAGAATTGGGGTTGCTATCACTAAAATGCTGCCCACTGCTGACTCAAGCAAGTGTCTGGCTTTATTCCCAGAATTTGGTCCAGCACTCTACTGTCCCTTGCAGGACCGTCTGCATGTTGATATTAAAAAGTTCTTCTGAACACGTTTTTAAAAATTCTGCCCCTTCTAAGCCCTTTTCACTTTCTAATTTATGTTGGAGAAGTTGAAATCCCCTAATTTAATTACCCCATTGTTATTTTTACTCACCTCATTGAACTGACGACATATCTGTTCCTCTGTGCCCTGCTGACAGGGGCCTGTAATGCACACGCCACTGTGACTATCCTCTTTTTAATCATAAGCTCTGTGTGATGCTGATTTCTGTAGCTGATTGTGGCAGTCTTTTCTAAACTATGTCTTCTGCTAACCAAAGTTTCAACTGAACCTAATGCAGATATAGTTCAGCCTGAAGTCATCTTGAGCTAATGAGGGAGCTAGTCCAGAACTAGCCTGGATCACCTTTGAAAATCTTTTCTGTCTGAACTGATGTTCTTTCCTTCACGTGTCCCCATTAATTTACTTTCTTTTCCCCCTAGGGACCAGAGCATTGTCTCATGTCAGTTGCCTTCTGTAGTACTTTCCTTAATCAGGAGGAGAGCTATTTCTGTTCACTTGATTCTATAAACGCTTAGGAGACAGCTAGTTCTCACATTGATGAAGAGATTTTAGTGTTACATGGTTTTGTCGATATCTGGAATGCACTCCTCCAAGGGCAGATGGATTGGTGCACAGTTGAAATGGAAGAATAATTGCAGGGCAACGAAGAAAGAGTAAAGGTGTGAGACTAACTGAATATCTCTTTCAATGAATTGGCACAGTGGACTGAATGGCAACCTCCTGCGCGTTATGGATTGAATGCTCCCTCATGGCAGGGGTGAGGGCAAATTGAATCCAGTGGGGGTCTGCTCCCCCTAGGGTTTCAATGGGTAGCCTGCCTAACTGTGTGGGCTAATTGACACCCTAAATAATTGTCCGTAAGTGTGAATATTGTGCTTTCTGCCCATCAACAGCTAATTAGCTGCAAAATAGCAGCAGGGCAGTCATTTTTCCCTGTACGAGACTTCTCCCTTGACATTTTAGGTAAGAGGATGGATCGTGGATCCATGGCACCCTGTGTCATTCAGCCCCTGATTCTATAATGCTGGAAACACAAAATGAGTCAATATCATTTGAAATTCAAAAGGATAGGTTAACATTGCACGTCCAATGTTTTTGTCAGAACTCTTCCGATGAAAAGTCTTCAGCTGGAACACAAACGATTCTTTCTTTTCTGTTTTGAAATATTAATGCACCTGCTATGTTTCTTTTTACCATGGTTACAGACAGTGCATAGCAGTGGGCAAGACCTCCTAATTGTGCCTTTAGTTGCAGTGACATCTGCCAGCTTTTTTTTGGCAACTTTTGTGTGCAGCTGGATTAAAAATCCTGTGATTGGTTGAACCTAGATTCTGTCTCTTCAAACAGAATTAGTGGTGCTATTATCTGATTTGTAAAACAAGTCAGCTATTGCCACAGAATTTTTATGTGTTACCTGTGACTTAATTGCTTTTCTATTGCATAATAACTGCAGAAAAATTTGCGTATAAATTTAATCTGTTTTAATATGAAAGGACTGGGGTGCCTGACGGAAAATAGATAATGAAATTTTTAACCAATTTTGATTGTCACTTTCAGACTCTGTCTAATGTGATTTAGTTTTAACTAAGTGTTTGTGCCACAGGGACAATGTGTAAACTGTAACTCCTCTTAATGACTGCAGATATTGAAAGAGTTGAAAGATGAAGACTGGAACATGGGTAATATTGTCTACACATTAACAAACCGGCGGTATGGAGAGAAGTGTATCGCCTATGCTGAGAGCCATGACCAGGTAATCCCTTGTCCAGAATTGGTTAACCCTATGTTCTTGTTGGAACTGTGCGCACTGACCAGCTGTCCATTTCATCACTGGGATGAGATAGCAAGAACTGCAGATGCTGGAGTCAGAGATAACAAAGTGTGGAACTGGAGGAACACAGGGATGGGGTGGAGAGCTCAGAAATAAAAAAAATGGGAAGCCCCCCACTCCCCAGCCCCCTCTCCATTTCTGAAGAAGGGTCCAGACCCGAAACATCAGCTTTCTTGTTCCTCTGACACTGCCTGGCCTGCTGTGTTCATCCAGCTCCACACTGAGTTATCTCATCACCAGGATGGCCTGCTTCCTCTTCTGTTTTATTGCCTGACTTGACTTCATCTCAGTTCACCTTTACTCTGTACCTCTCACCAATGATTATTCCAATGCATGTTGGATCCTCCAGTTGAGAACTCTGCTACCTGGTTGTCAACTCTGAGCAACTCCCTTACTATCCGTGTGTTTGCTGACCCACATTGGCACTCAGTCAAGGTGTGAGTTGACTTTAAAATTCTCCTCCTTGTTTTCAAATCCCTTTGTAACTTCTCTGCCCCTCCCTGTCTTTGCAATCACGTGCAGTTCCTTAGTGTTCTGAGATATCTGTACTACTCTAGTTTAGACCTTTCGAATATCCCTGAATGTAATCGCTCCACCATTGATAGACGTACCTTTTAAGTTGCCTAGGCCCTAAGCTTTGGAATCCTCTCCCTGCACCTTCCAGCCTCTTGACTTCTCTTTTTTTTCCCTCCTAAGACAAAAAACTTACCTTATTTAATCAAGTCTCATGTATTTTAGAGGCAAACTTTACTTTATAGTACTCTTGTGAAGCACCTTTGAAAGTTTGTGTGTTATAGGCAATATATGACTAATAGGCTTTCTTCATTATTTTGAGATGTCATTATTCCAGCATGCCTCTAGTCACCCTCCAATTTTCCACTCTGAAATGATCCAAAGGTCTATTACTCATGTCTTGATTGTCACCAAGCCCCTTTCAACCATCATCCTAATCACTCCCTGATTTTGATGTTGTGTCTCATTCTGGCCTCTTCAGTATTCCAGTATTCAGTGCTAGTACTGAAAGTTTATTTAATAGAGTACAAGAGCAAGGAGATTGTTTTGATTTGTATTATCACAGAATCATTGCACAGAATGAGGCCATTTGCCCGCCATTTAGTGAGATCATAACTAATTTGATGATCCACAACTCCACTTTCTTGCCTTTCCCTATAACCCTTGATCCTTTACTGATTTAAAAATCTGTCTCTCTCAGCCTGGAATATTTAATGACCTGGCATTGACAGTCCTCTGTAGTAAATAATTTCATGGATTCACACCTCTCTAAGATAAAATGCCTCCTCATCTTTGTCTTAAATGTTTGAATTCTTATTCTGAAATTATACCCTGTAGTCCTAGCCTCTCCCACAACGGAGAATGACCTTTCCGTATCTACTCTGCCAAGCTCCCTAACAACCTTGGATGTTTCAATAAAAGGTCACCTCTTATCCTCAACTCCGATGAGTACAAGCCCAACCTACTTAACATCTCCTTATCGAAAAATCCCACCATACCCTGAATCAGCCTAGTGAACCTTCTTTCGACTGTCTCCTGTGGCAGCATATCCATCTTTGGCAATCAGAATGAAAATGATATTTTAGGTGTAGTCTGTAGTGCATTGTACTGTTTTAACCAGGTTTTCCTATTTTTTTATATTCCATTCCCTTTGAAATAAGAACAAATGTTCCAATTGTCTCCCCTATTGCCCCAAATCTTTTTTGTGATTTGTGCATGAGAACTCTCCAACCCTTCTGTGCTGCAGCTTTCGACAATCTTTCTCTGTTTTAATAATATTCAGCTCCTCTTTTCTTCCTGCCAAAATGCATAACATCACATTTTCTCTCACTAAATTCCATCGGCCAAGTTTATTCCCACTTACTCAACCTGTCTCTATCCCTCTGTGGACTTCTGGTGTCATCCTCATTACTCACCCTCCCTATCTTTGTGTCATCTGCAAACTGAGTAATAGTACATTCACTTTATCCGAATCGTAAATACATTGCCCTGATGCCTGTGGCACTTCACTAGTTACAGGTGACCGTCGTCAAATTGATACCTTTATCCTAACTTTGTCTTCTCTTAGTTGGCTAATTCTCTATCCATACTGATATACTAATCCCAACTCTACAAACTCTTAACTGAACAGTATGGTCAGTATTATTTAGCTGAGTTTTCCCCATTTAGAATTAGAATCCCTACAGTGTGGAAACAGGCCCTTCGGCCCAACAAGTCCACACTGACCCTTGGAGCATCCCACCCAGACCCATCCCCCTATAACCCACACACCCCTGAACACTATGGGCAATTTTAGCATGGCCAGTCCACCTAGCCTGCACATCTTTGGACTGTGGGAGGAAACCGGAGCACCCGGAAGAAACCCACGCAGACACGGGGAGAATGTGTAAACTCCACACAGACAGTCACGTGAGGCGTTACACGTTCCCTGATTATTTGGATGGAAACAATGCCATCTTGACTACTTCAATTGACTGCCTTCTGCACACTTCAACACTTTGTATTCCAGACTGTGACTCCTGCTTCAGCCTCAGGTTTAGATGGAGTATTACATTCAATCACGGGTAGCATACTTCAGGAAGAATATGAAGATATTATGAAGTTATGAAGATTGATTGGAGAAATTAGAATGGTTTTCCTTAGAGTAAAGAAGATTTTATAGAGGTATTCAAAATCTCAAGGATCTGAACAGAGTAGGTGGGAGAAACTGTTCCCACTCATGAAAGGCTCAAGCGTGCAAGGGCTTAGATTTAACGTAAATGGTAATAGACAACTTGTAGTTAGGGTCTGGAATGTGGCTTGACTTTTTGGTGAGCTGGTTTCAATCAAGGCATTAAAGAGGGAATTCGTTTTTTTTAACTGGGAGAGAATGCAGGATAATGGCATTAAATGAAATGCTTACTTTGAGATCTGGTATAGAAGGGCCATATAGCCTCCAAAGTGTGATTTTAATAACTGTTCTGCCATAGGCGGCTGTGCTGTAGCTGCCTAAGTCCCAGGCTCTGGAATTCTCTCCTTAAATCTCTTCACCTCTAAACCTAGGACTATAGTCAGTTTAGGACATAGAAATGAGACATTCCAGTAACCCTGTCTGAATTAGTTAGTCAGGCATTCTAATCCCACTTGCCAGCATTTAGGTTGTAATCTTGCAGGTTGCAGTGCTTCGGGTGTGGATCCAGACTTCTTTCAAATAGGATGAAGATTTCCACCATAGTCACCAAAACTGATAGTGAATTCCAGAGACCTACCACCCTCTACCTGTTTCCTCATGTCCCGTGTAATGCTTCTACCGAGCATTTAGAATCTGTGTTCCCTGTTAATTAACCTCTCTGCAAAGGTAAGCAGCTCTTTCCTGTCCACTCTGTCAAAGACCCTTATTATCTGGTACACCTCAATTAATCACCTCTCAGCCTCCTCCATTCTGAAGAAAATAACCCTATCAAATCTTCCCTCATAGATGCAGTTTTCAAGCCCTGGCATTCCTGTAAATCTCCTTTCTGCGCTCCAGAGTAATTATGTTCTTCCTGTAACATGGTGACTAAGCTGTATGCAAAACTCCAGCTGTGGCCTAACCAGTGTCTTGTATAGTTCCAACATGTCATCACTGTTTTTGTTTTCATTACCTCGACCAAGAAAGGAAGGCGTTTCATATCCTCTTTACTACCGTATTCACCTAAACTTGCCACCTGCAAGGACCTGTGCAAATACATTACAGGTCTCTCATCCTGTACTCATCACAATAGGTGTGTAGTTTACTGTGTATTCCCTTCTTTGTTTGCCCCCTCTAAATGCATAATTTCTCTCACTTCTCCAGATTGAGTTCCATTTGCCAGTTGTTTATCCATTCACAAAAACCATTTATCATTATGTTGTTGATGGCCGTTCTCTTCCCGATCTATTATCCAACTGATCTTTGTGTCATTGTAAATTTTCCAGTCACACTTCCAAAACTTAAGCCTGAATCATTATTACATACCACAAACAGCAAGGGACCCAATGTGAACCCTGGGGAACATTACTAGCAAACTTCTCTCCATTCACAAAAATATCTGATGACTATTAACCTCTGCTTCCTGTCACTCCACCAATTTTGGATCTAATTTGCCATATTTCCCTGTATCCAATGGTCTTTAGTTTTATTGACCAGCCTGTCCTGTAGACCTTGTCAGATGCCTTACCAAAACACTCCTCCACATCTTTGAGTGAGCTCTTGTTTACCTGTACCTTTGTGTCAACCTTATTGAAACATTGCTCCAGTCGGAAGAATAATGAAAAGGAGATAACAAGCATGGGGCTGGATGAACACAGCAGGTCAAGCAGCATCATAGGAGCAGGAAAACTTGACGTTTCGGGCCTAAACCCTTCATCAGAAAAAAAATTTGCTGCTTGACCTGCTGTGTTCATCCAGCCCCATGCTTGTTATCTCGGATTCTCCAGCATCTGCAGTACCTTTTATCTCTGAGAATAATGAAAAGGATGTGTTGATGTACAGTTTTTCATGTCCATTGGACGTTCCAAAGCACTTTGCAGCCAATTTAAAATTTGGCACTTTGTGATGTTTTACAGTACAAAAGTATTTTTTTTAAAGTATGTTAACTGTACTCAGCTGAAAGTGGTCAAAGAGGTTTCATTGACTTTAATACTCCTTGACTGATCCTGTTCCGTGATGCTTCCTGGAAGCGTTGAATGAGTTCAGGATGTGTGTCAATTGATGATTGGTGTGATGTGAAAACAGTCACAGTGGTGTCTGCTTTGTGCCTGTGGAATTCACCAGCAGCAAGACTTGCATCTCTTTTTGAAAGGAGGATCAAACAAGCCAAATTTCCCATTCGGCTTTGTGTAACATGCTAGGAAGTGCCATGGAAACTGAATCCGTAATAGTTTTTGAGTAATCAATATTTCATCGTCATACATTTCAGAAAGAGGCCATTTGACCCATTATGGCTCTTTGAAAGAACTATCCATTTAGTCCCACTCTTCATTTTACCTATACATCTGCACATTTTACAGGTATTGATCTGATTCTCTTTTGGAAGTTACTATTGAAACTACGTCCATCACACTTTGTAGGCTACACATTCTGGATTACAACACCCTGCTATATAAAAAGGTTTCTCCTCATTGTCCTAGTGGTACTTTTGACGATTGTTTTAAATCTTCGTCCTCTGCTTATAGCCCTCCTGCCATTGAAAACAATTTCTCTCCGTTTACTATCAAACTCTGGTTTTGAAACCTCTTTAAATTACCCATTAACCGTCATTGCCAGAAAGACGCCATCCTATGTTTGTGGTCGCAGTATCACATATTGATGATGATTGGTGATTTATTAATGTGAATCCAGCAGGGTGTTCCATTTCATGTTCCTCACAAGCCCGTCAGATACCTTGCACTCATTTAGTTTTTGTTACATAGGCCCTTGTTGGGGACAAGACATTAGCATTCTGGTTGATGGACGCTGAGATGTACACGAACATGAGTGTTCTGACACCCTTCACGATGGTAGTGGATCGCGGCATGCAGTTGCACAAAATGATCCGTCTCATCACACATGCTCTGGGAGGAGAGGGATATTTGAATTTCATTGGTAAGTCTAAGGGAGCGTCCGTACAATGGTAAAATTATAATATGGTGTTGTTTATTTGCTGCTCTAACCTTCAAAAGTGGGGCATTGCTATTTTACCAGGTGTGACTCGGTTGGTAGCACTTGTGGGATCAAGTCCAAATCTAGAAATTTCATCTTGACTCTAGGCAGGTAACTGAGTTGCAGCAATAAGAGAGAGC
>JAHRHZ010000060.1:10266671-10281873 GCA_024137785.1 Ginglymostoma cirratum | reverse complement strand
TACCGAGGGAGTGCCGCACTGTCGGAGGGTCAGTACCGAGGGAGTGCCGCACTGTCGGAGGGTCAGTACCGAGGGAGTGCCGCACTGTCGGAGGGTCAGTGCTGAAAGGATACCACGCCGTTGGAGGGTCAGTGCTGAGCGTGTGCCGTGTGGTCAGGGCGGCAGTATCCTTAAAGTTATTCAGGGGTGTTGAAAACAAAATCAGTTAGTCATTGTTAACAGCGGTAATGGAACTTTCAGTTTCTGACAGTGGATACTGTATGGGGGCTGATTTATTGTACAGTCCTTATGATTGCTTTCGTTATAATTTGTGGTGGGACTTGTTTTGTTTATACTTGCTGTGACTGAAAATTCTGAAGGAACAAATTAGACATGTTCCAGGCTTCCTGTATCCAATTATTTAATTAGAAGGCAGATTCTGGTTTGCGTGGGACACTAACAAGTTCAAAGAAACATGTTCGGCATAGATTGACGATGTCGAACTGATTAGCACATCAAGCAATAACACACAGTCATAAGGTTGGAGTTTGGGATTTAAATGGTAATAGAGAAGAAACGAATCAACAATAATTAAACATATTGCAATGAATCGCAGATGAGTACTTATACCATACAGTAAAGGAAGGGTAGGATTTTAATCTGTTTTAATTGTGTTGATCGCAGATCTCTGGTGTGTATTTTGTACTTGAAGAAATTATGCTTGTGTGTTGAAAAGATACAGGCAGACAAATATTTTTCAATTTTAATGCAATTACAAGCCTTCCCAGTCCCACCAGTCATCCACAAGCTACTTCAGTGATATTGGTTAGTCTGGTCTTATTAAACAAAGTAGGAGAGGCTATTTTAAAAGTAAAATAATCGAGTTAAAGACTGGAGTTGTGTTCAGAAGATGTTATGCCAACTGATTGCCTGTGGGGCAGTGTTGGATTCCTATTTAAGAACAATTTACACTGAAAGAACTAGTTTATTCACACCTTCAATACGGTCAAAGAATCAATGATCAGACAGATGTGATGCTGGTCACAAGTAGGAGGTAAGTAATAGCAGGAGTCAAACAAAAGTTTGTTCAGGGAACAAAACCCAAAACTAAAATTGCTGGATAAACTTAGCAGGTCTGGCAACATCTGTGGAGCGAAATCAGAGTTAACATTTTGGGTCCAGTGAATCTTCTTCAGAACAGGTTTTGATGGGTAAGGGAATGAGGAAGTAGAGAGTTTAGTGAGGGGATTCCAGTGACAATTGAGTTCTGCCATGTGATTATTATCTGTAATATTTGCCATCCCACCGATATGAGATTGACTAGCCTGTAGTTGCAAGGTTCATCTCTTTCCTCCCATTTTCTGAATATTGCTGAAAGAGAACACATTTTAACAAAGATTTTCAATTTGCACTCAAGCAGAAGTCCGGCGTTATGATGGAAGGACAAATTTGAAAGCAGGATACAGGGTTAACGGAAAGATTCTTGGCAGTGTGGAAGAGCAGAGGGATCTTGGGGTTCATGTCCACAGTTCCCTGAAAGCTGCCACCCAGGTGGATAGAGTTGTTAAGAAGGCGTATTGGTGTGTTAGCTTTCATTAATAGAAGGATTCATTTCAAGAACCGTGAAGTTATGCTCCAGCTATACAAAAGCCTGGTTCGGCCACATCTGGAGTATTGTGTCCAGTTCTGGTCCAGTTCATTACAGAAAAGATGTGAAAGCGTTGGAAAAGGTGCAGAGGAGATTTACCAGGATGTTGCCTGGAATGGAGAGAAGGCCTTACGAGGAAAGGTTGAGACAGCTAGGGTTTTTCTCTTTAGAGCGATGAAGGATGAGAGGTGACTTGATAGAGGTGTACAAAATGATCAGAGGTATAGATAGAGTGGACAGCCAGAGACTTTTTCTTAGGGTGGAGGTAGCTTTTATGAGGGGGCATAGTTTTAAAGTGAGTGGAGTTAGATATAGGGAGACGTCAGAGGTAGGTTCTTTACTCAGAGAGTGGTAGGGGCATGGAAGGCATTGCCGGAGAGGGTAGTGGATTCGGCCTCATTAGGGGCATTTAAGCGGCTATTAGATAGGCATATGGATGATAGTTTATGGTAGAGGTGGAGGTTAGATAAACCTTACGTTTAGAGTAAAAGTTCGGCACAATGTTGTGGGCCGAAGGGCCTGTACTGTGCTGTACTGTTCTGTGTTCAATGTTCTATGTTCTATGTTCTATGATTGGTTGTCAAGTGGACTCTCATTTGTAGAGGCATTGGAATGGGGATTGAACCCAAAAAATACTGATTAACAGTTAGTGGTCAGGCTTTGTTAAATTTTAGACCAAACAGATTGAACCTGATTGGTCAGGGCATTGTTGTTTGACTGGGCGAGGCGATGGCCTAATGGTATTATCGCTGGATGGTTAATCCCAAGACCTGTATAATGTTCTGGGGACCTGGGTTCGAATCCTGCCACAGCAGATGGTGGAATTTGAATTCAATAAATATCTGGAATTAAGAGTCTAATGATGACCGAGAATCCATTGTCAATTGTTGGAAAAACCCATCAGGTTCACTAATGCCCTTTCAGGAAGGAACTTGCCATCCTTACCTGGTCTGGCCTACATGTGACTCCAGACCCACAGCAATGTAGTTGATTCTTAACTGCCTTCTGGGCAATTAGGGATGGGCAATAAATGCTGCCTGGCCAGCGATGCCATCATCCGGTTAATAAATAAAGGGAAAAAACCCCTGAGAAATGAACCGCCGATTGGTTGACAGACACCTATGCTTTGAGTTGAAGCAGCTGAAGTCGGTGCACATACTCTTTCTGTCTGCAAAGAGCCAGGCCTTGAATATTAATACCTGTGACATCTAGTACATGCAAATGTACCACACTGCGAACTCGACTGACAATCCTCAACTGGTTATCAGTGTAATTCCTCACTATTTCAGGATTATCCAGCAAATGCTGTCCATTTGCAGAATCACATCTAACGTTAGACACTGTTGTGTGTTTTGTGAGCATGGGTCATTTAGATACGATCATTACCTTGTTTGGTGCGAACTGCTGAAGGCACCTGCTGTTTGATGTGAGCTGCCAGGCTGAGATATGTGGATTTACATATCTGGCATCACACTGGCACTGAAATTCATACTCCATACGACTCACTTGTGTGACAGGCAGGACATTTTTTTTTTTTGGCTTGAATACCAGGACCCTGTTAGTGGCAAGCACCATTTGTGTTGCTATTCATAGTCGCATCATGAAACAGCTAGCTTCACGTGTTGCTCAAATGTTTGAGATGCTTTATCCTTTCAGCATAATCTGAGGTAAACTGGGCAGTCCCAGACCAAATAAGATTTCCTTTTTGTTCCCAAGGGCTGTTCTTGTCATTTTGTATGTTTACTTTAATAGTGTAAGGCGTTTGGCAGAAGAAACTGCAGCTGTTTGGAGAAGATCTACCAGAATTTGCATTATAAATGTGTGGAGTGTACTTCCTGCTGGACCCAACCACAATATGGCCCGACAGTAACATATTATTTGCAATGCAATTAATAAACCATACACACTGGAGCCAAAATTCATATTTCATGGGCTGCTCAGGACAGCTTTCTGGAAAGGACACTCCTATATTGTTAATTTACTGTGATGGCTGTCTGTGTGGGCAAAGACTAGTTGTAATGGTTTAGTTCGAAGCTATTTTATTCATCTTTGATTTTGTAATCGGTTAAAGTGTTGGGAATGAGTATTTCAGTCAGCTGGCATAAGTGTCAAAACACTTGGTCAGCAAAATGTCAAGGGCAGGGTTAAAAAATGTACCTTCACCCTTGAGGTAGAACAATGCCTATCCCTGCACCAGATTGTTTATTCCCATTATAAAGACCAGGCTATACATGGCAATCCTTTCTAACCGGCATCTGGCTCACCTCCATTGTCTGAACATCTTGAAAATCCAGCCCGGATTTATGAAGAGCAGATGGATGAATAAATCTGATGAGTGTTATGGAGTAGTGATTTGGGAGAATGTCTTTGGATGTTATTTATATGGACTTCTAGAAGGAATTTGATCAAGTTTCATCAAAGGCCTTGTCAGTTGAAGGTGAAGCTGATGGATTTGAAGGCAAGGTGTTGACTTGGTTGGAAAATTGACTTGAGTGTATGGACAAAAAGAGAGTTGGGATAATGGTCAGTCAATCCTGACTTAATGTTGTCTGTGAATTTCTGAACCCTGTTACCTTAGGTTCCCCCAGTAATCAATGTTAAACCAGGAGTTGCATTCTGTAGGACTTACTTTATCAAATAAAGAACATTAAAACAATGCATCCTATAAGCTTTACTTCAATAAATACCTGTACTGGTAAATAAAACTACTTCTAAAATGAAATAAGATGAAATGTAAAAGAACTTTTATAAACCGAAGATGCACCAGACAAATGGGTGACCTCCAGGAAAAGTAGGAGAGGGAGGCAGGTTGTGCAGGAGTCTCCTGTGGCTATCCCATCTCAAACAAGTATGCTGTTTTAGGAAAATGTAGGGGTTGATGGGCTCTGAGGAGAATGTAGCATTGGCAGCCAGGTTTCTGGTAACAAGACAGGCTCTAATGTAACAAGGGGTCCGTCGGGTTCCAGGCAATCGACTGTGATAGGGGACTGTCTAGCCAGAGGTACAGACAGATGATTCTGCGGCCAACAGCGAGACTTCTGAATGGTGCATTTCCTCCTTGGTGCCAGGATCAAGGATATGTTGGAGAAGGTGCAGTATGTTCTCAAAGGGGAGAGAAACCAGCAGGAGTTCATGGTACACATCGGAACTAACATTGGAAGAGAATCGGATGAGATTCTGAAGAGAGAATATAGGAAGTTTGGCAAGAATTTATAATGGCGGTCCTTGAGGGTACTAATATCTGGATTACTCCAGGCGCCACAAGCCAGTGAGGGTAGGAATAGGAAGATAGAGCAGATGAATGTGTGGCTGAGGAGCTGGTGCAGGGAAGAAGGATTCACGTTTTTGGATCATTGGAATATCTTCTGGAGTAGAAGTGACCTGGAAAGAGGGAAGGATTGCACCTGAATCAGAAGGGGACTAATATACTGGTGCAGAGATTTTCTAGAGCTGCTCGAGAGGATTTAGACAAGTAAGCCGGGGGAGTGGGGAAGGGAGTTGAGGAGGAGGACCCAGGGACATAGTGGGGAAAGAGATCAGTCTGAGACTGGTACAGTTGGGAGAAGGAGCAAGTTGAACAGTCAGGGCAAGCAGGAACAAATCAGACAGTGGAGGTAGCACTGATAAATTCAACTGCACTTATTTCAATGCAAGAGACCCAACCGGAAAGGCAGATGAACTCAGGGCCTTGTTGGGACCATGGGACTGGGATATCAAAGCAATTTCAAAGACATGGCTCTGGGATGGACAGGACTGACTGCTTAATGTTCCAGGTTATAGATGCTATAGGAACAATAGAAAGGGGGGCAAGAGAGGAGGGGGAGTGGCATTTTTCATAAGGGATGACATTACGACTGTATTTAAGGAGGATGTTCCTTGAGAACCAATTTGTGTGGAGATCTCAGTTATCTGTAAGAATAGTAGGTGGTTATGGTGGAGGATTATAACTGTCACACATAGATTAGATCTGCCATAGTGTTAAGGAGAAATTTGTTAAGTGTACAAGAAACTTTTCTGATTCAGTATGTGGATGTACCTACTCCAGGAGGTGCAGATATTGACCTATGTTGGGAAATATGGAAGGCCAGGTGATTGAAGTGTCAGTGGGGTAGCACTTGGGGGCCAGTGATCATAACTCTGTTAGTTTTCAAAGTAATGGAAAAGAATAGACCGGATCTAAAAGTTAAAGTTCTAAATTGGAGGAAGGCCAATTCTGACGGTATTAGGCAAGAACTTTCAAAGGTTGATTGGGGTTGGACGTTTACAGGTAAAAGGATGGCTGGAAAATGGGAAGCCCTCAAAAATGAGATGAGAGTTCCCATTAGGGTGAAGGGCAAGGCTGGTAGGTAGAGGCAATGCTGGATAATGAGAGAAATTGAGGTTTAGGGCAAGAATAAGAAGGAAGCATATGTCAAGTCTGAAAGCAGAGATCAAGTAAACCTTAGAAGAGTATAAAGGCAGTAGGAGTATACTTAAGAGGGAAATCAGGAGGGCAAAAAGGGGACATGAGACATTTTTGGCAAATAGAGTTGAGGACAATCCGAAAGGATTCTACAAATACATTAATGACAAAAGGGTAACTAGGGAGAGAGTAGGACCCCTTAAAGATCAGCAAGGCTGCAGACAGAGGGTAGTGGTGGAGGGTTGCTTTTCAGACTGGAGGCCTGTGACCAATCATGTGCCACAAGGATCGGTGCTGGGTCCACTGCTTTTTGTCATTTACATAAATGATTTGGATATGAACATAGGAGGTATGGTTAGTAAGTTTGCAGATAACACCAAAGTAGAAGGTGTAGTGGACAGCGGAGAAGATTCCCTCAGAGTACAATGGGATCTTGATCAGATGAGCTACTGGGCCGAGGAGTGGCAGATGGCGTTTAATTTGGATAAATATGAGGTGCTGCATTTTGTGAAAGTATATCAGGGTAGGACTTATACACTTAATGGTAAGGTCCTTGGGAGTGTTTCTGAACAAAGAGACCTTGGAGTGCAGGTTCATAGTTCCTTGGAAGTCGAGTCCAGTTAGACAGGATAATGAAGAAGACATTTGGTACGCTTGCCTTTCTTGGTCAGTCCATTGAGTATAGGAGTTGTGAGGTCATGTTGCAACTGTACAGGATATTGGTCAGGCCACTTTTGGAATACTGCGGGCAGTTCTGGTCTCCCTGCTATAAGAACGATGTTGTGAAACTAGAAAGGGTTCAGAAAGATTTACAAGAATGTTGCCAGGGTTGGAGGGTTTGAGCTATAGGGAGAGCTGGATAAGCTGAGGCTAATTTCCCTGGAGCATTGGAGGCTGAGGGATGACCTTATAGAGGTTTATAAAATCATGAGGGGCATGGATAGGGGAAAAAGTCAAGGTCTTTTCCCCAGCGTGGGGCAGTCCAAAACTAGAGTACATAGGTTTAAGGTGAGAAGGGAAAGATTTAAAAGAGATGTAAGGGGCAACATTTTCACACAGAGGATAGTGCGTGTGTGCAATGAGTTGTTAGAGGACGTGGTAGAGGCTGGTACAGTTACAGTGTTGTAGATGGGTATATAAATAGGAAGCATTTAGAGGGATGTGAGCCATATGCTGGCAAATGGGACTCGATTAATTTAGGATATTTGGTCAGCATGGACAAGTTGGACTGAAATGTCTGTTTCCATGCAGTACATCTCTATGATTTTTTGACTGTAAAACTAATATCCCTGCTTTCCATGTCATCTGGTTGCTGCAGGTTTCTCCTTTCCCCGAACCTTTGATTTAAGTCCTCTGCCTAGCCCTGACCATTCAGATTGCTCCAGCACTCCACTTTCTGACTCCTGACCTGAGCTGGGGCTCTGGAGGTGAGCAGTGTTGGCAAGAGACAGTAGGAGCTATCTTTGACCAGAAAAGAGGGAAGTATAACAATCATGACTCAACATCACAAACTCTCAATTTCATAAACTTGGAGCACTGGCTTCAGATCCAATCTTGAACATTGATGAACGTGGAGGTGGCTGGAGGACTGTAATTCTAGGGAGCAAAGTAAGACCAGTGCTTGAGATGACACTAGGGGAGTATTTAGTGATAGTGACCACAGCACCATACGTCTTAATAAAACAAAGAACTGTGAATGCTCGAAATCTGAAACAGAAACAGAAATTGCTGGAGAAACTCTGGTCTTGTCACGTCTGTGGAGAGAAAGCAGAGTTAATGTTTTGAGTCCAATGACCCCTGTTCAGAATAGTTCTGAAGAAGAGTTGCTGGATGAAACATTAACTCTGCTTTCTCTCCACAAATGCTGCCAGGCTTTGTGTCTGATGTTTGTTATGTGAAAGGAAGAAGATGGTCAGCAAAAAAAGTTTTGGATTGAGGGGAGGCAGATTCTAGTTTTAAAAAAAGGCAATATCTGGCCAAAGTATACTGGATCAGCTACCTGAGTAAATCTAAAGCAGAATAGCAGAAGGTTTCAAAATAGAATTGGCAAGAATACAGGCCCAACATGTTCAGTTTAGAATGAAATGTAGAAGCAACAGGCCGAGAGAACCCTGGATATCTTGGAATATTCAAGACCGGATAAGAAAGGAAAGAGAGGCTTTTAGCATGTAAAAAGGGAGGTTATCACTAGTGGCCCTATTGGAGTATGGAAAATGCAGGGGTAACTTCGGTGGGCCAGAAGTGGACATATGGCAGCGGAGTCACGTTGGGTCAGTGGTACCTGGTGGCATTGATGGTGTCTGCATTGGCGATGCCCAACAAGGATTCAGAGTGTTGAGGATGTCGGTGGAGGCAAGATGGCCATTTTCATTCCAGTTGGGGTGTTGCACCGAAAAGAACTCATGCCTGGCCACCAGACCCATGGCGGAGCTCTTATTAAAGACTGTAAAGTTGAACACTTTTACTTTTCTGTCTGTGTATGCTATGTTTATTTTTCTGTGTTCTAAGATGGTTCCAGAGAGTGATGATGCTGTACAACACTTATTGTATTTTGTAATGAAATACATGTGACAATAAATAAAAACAGAGAGGGGGTTTGAAAAAACAGTTGCCAGTAAGATTAGTTAAAATCTAAGATATACAGTAAGTATAACAAAGGGAAGAGGATAACCAGGGAAAGAGTAGCGCCGTTTAGGGACCAAGGCAGCTATCCATGAGTAGATTTGGAGGACATTCGTAGGACGATAAATGAGTACTTCACATCTGCCTTGAAGAAGGAGGATATAGGTATGGAATTTTCAGGAAGAGGGTATGAGAGCACTTGAACATAGGGAGTGATGAGTCATTGAAGATTTTAGTGGGCTTAGAAATGGAAAATCCCCGGGCCCAGATTATCAGTAACCACATGCTGGTGTGGGAGACAAGGGAGGATATTATGGAGGGTTTAGGCCCGAAACGTCAAGTTTTCCTGCTCCTGTGATGCTGCTTGACCTGCTGTGTTCATCCAGCCCCATGCTTGTTATCTCGGATTCTCCAGCATCTGCAGTACCTTTTATCTAGGATATTATGGAGGTTCAGACCCAAATGTTTAATTCCCCTCTGACCATAGGGAGATGTCAGAGGACTGGAGAACAGCTAATGTGGTTCCACTTTTCAATAAGGGTGGTAGAGATAAACCAGGGAATTATGAACCAGTGAGTCTCATATCTATGGTAGGGAAACTGTCGGAGAAAATTCTGAAAGGAGAGAATAAATTTCCACTTGTAGAGGCAAGGTGAGATCAGGGATAGTCAGCATGACTTTGTCAGAGGGAGGTCATGCCTAACATAAAAACCAAAAGAAGTGCAGATGCTGTAAATCAGGAACAAAAACAAAGTTGCTGGAAAAGCTCAGCAGGTCTGACAGCATCTGTGAAGGAAAATCAGGAGTTAACTTTTCGGGTCTGGTGACCTTTTCTCAGAACTCATGCCTAACATGTTTGATTAAAGCTTTCAAGGAAGTGACCAGATGTGTAACTGAGAGTAGTGCAGTTGATGTAGTTTATATGGATTTCAGCAAAGTGTTTGACAAGGTCCCACGTGGGAAACAGATAAAGGTAAAAGCACAGTAAGTTGGATCCAAAATTGGCTTAGTGACAGGAAACAGAGGGTGATGGTAGAAAGCTGTTTTTTTTTTGTTTTATTTGTTCACAGGATAAGGGCATCACTGGCTAGGCCAGCATTTGTTGCCCATCCCTAAGAGTGTACTAGATGGGTTTTTTGACAACAGTTTCATAGTTAACGTCAGACTCCTAATTCCAGATGCTTGTTCAGTTCAAATTCCACTATCTGCCATGGTGGGTTTTGAACCGGGGTCCCAGGGAAAACATTCCAGCAATAATATCACTAGGTGGTTGCCTCCCTTAAAGTTTTATGTGTGACTAGTGGCTAGTGTCCATTGGCATACCACAGGGATCAGTGCTAGATCCCTTAATGTGGGTGCATGGTGACAAGTTAGGGATGGGCAAGAAATGCTGGCCAGCCAGCGACGCCCACATCCCATAAATGAATTTAAAAAAGTAAGTTTACCAATGACAAAGATTAGCCGAGTGGTTGACACTAAGGAAGAAAGTCAGAGGCTACAGCAAGATGTAGAATGATTGGTCAGGTGAGTAGATCAGTGATCGCTGAAATTTACCCTTGAAAAGTGTGAGGTGATGCACTTTGGAAGAAATAACAAGATAAGGGAGTACTTTGTAAATGGCAGGTTGCTCTGATACTTGGAGGATTGGAGGGATCTTAGGGTATTTGTCCACTGATCTCTGAAGGTGGCAGGACAGTTTATTAGGGTAGTTAAGAAGGTATATCGGATATTTGCCTTTATCAGTTGTGACATGGATTATAAGAGCAAGGGGATTATATTGGAACAGTACAAAACTTTTTTTAGGCCACATCTGAAGTATGTGTTCAGTTCTGCTCAGTGCTCTATCAGAAGTATGTGATTACTGTGGAAGCAGTGCAGAGGAGATGCACCAGGTTGTTGCCTGGGCTGGAGCATTTCAGAGATGAAAAGATGCTGGATAAGCTCGGATTGTCTTCTCTGGAGCAGAGAAGATCAAGAGTGACCCAATAGAGATGCGTAAGATAATGAGGGACATGGACAGGGTGGATACAAAGCAGTTGTTCCCTTAGTTGAACGATCAGTATCACAGGGGCATAGCTTTAAGCTGAAAGGCCGAAGGTTTATAAGGAATTTTAGGAAATATGTTTTCACTCAGAGCGTGGTGGGAGTCTGAAATGCATTGCTTGGAAGGTAACTGAGGCAGGAAGCCTCATAACCTTTAAGAAGTATTTGGATAAGCACTTGAATTGTCAAACATACAAGGCTATTAGAAAGTGGGACTAATGTAGATTTAGAGTGTTTTTTGACAGCGCAGACTCAATGGACTGAAGGGCCTCTTCACTACTGTATGATTCTATGATGAGTCAAGGAACAGGAAACTTGACAAGGGAGTGGAAGGTGTCACAAGTTTGAGGGTTGGGTGACGCGTGATGTCACAAGTTTGAGGGTTTGGGAAGGGGTGAGGCCTGGGATTAAACACTGGGAGAGAATTTGCACCAATAATGGATAGTAGAAGGTATTTCCTAAAGGGTGAACAGTAAGGCACAGTGGAGGTTATTTGTTTGTATTCTTGGAGTTTAGAAGATTAAGCAGTGATTTTATTGAAGTATTCAAGATATTAAGGAGAACAGGCAGAGTAATGAAAAGGGATAGTAGGAACTGCAGATGCTGGAGAATCTGAGATAACAAGGTGCAGAGCTGGATGAACACAGCAGGCCAAGCAGCATCAAAGGAGCAGGAAGGCTGACATTTCGGACCTAGACCCTTCATTTCTGAAGAAGGGTCTAGGCCCGAAACGTCAGCTTTCCTGCTCCTCTGATGCTGCTTCGCCTGCTGTGTTCATCCAGCTCTACACCTTGTTATCTCAAAGTGATGGAAAGAGACCAGTTTTGCTGGTTAGGGAGTCCGGGACTAGTTGCTATAATCTAATAAATAGAGCCAGATCTTTCAGGAGTGAAATTAGGAAGCATTAAGCGTGTGACGAGTGGTGAGAGTTGCAGGGCTCTGAGATTCAAAGAGAGAGAGATCTTAGTGGCCAAGTGCATGGATCACAGAAGGCTAGTATGCAGGTGGGCTAGTAATCAGAAAAGCTAATAAATGTTGTTTTATTGCAAGGGGAATTTAACACAAGGCTAGTGAAGTTATATTTCTGTTGTCCAGAGCACTGGTGAGACTACATTTAGAATACTGTGTATAGTACTAGTCACTGGACTTACAGAAAGATTTTATTGCATTGGAAGCATTTCAGACCAAATTTACCATACTAATATCTGGAATGAGTGAATTGCCTTATGAGGAAAGGCAAGACCTAAATCCTTGGAGTTTAGACAAGTCAGAAGGCGACTTAACTGAAACATGGAAGATCCGAGGGGATTTGACCAGGTGGATGTTGAAAGGATGTTTCATCTTGTGGGAGAATCAAAAACTAGGGGTCACAGTATAAAAATAAGAGGGCTCCCAATTTGACAGAGACATGAGGGAACACTTTTCACTTTTCTTTCCCCTGAGGATTGAGAGTCTCTGGAATTCCCTTCCTCAAAAGGCAATGGATACAGTTTTTTTTTGAAGTATTTCAAGGCATAGGTGAAACGATTCTTGATTATCAAAAGAATGAAATAATACCGTAGATATGCAGTGATGTCCATTTGACATTAAGTTCAGATCAGCCATGATCTTATTGCATGGCAGAGGCAGGTTCAAAGAGCTGAATGGCCTACTCTAGACCCTTGGTCATACGTTTGGAGCAGTTCTACATAAATGGAAATTAATACTTGATCAGTTGTTGATTTTTTTTTTCTCATTTTTATATTTATATTAACCAAAGCTATTAGGAGATATGTTACATAGGTAGAGTTCAATCACAGATCAGCCAAAATCTCTCTGAATGGTGGAACAGACTCAAAGTGTTAAATGGCTGCCTCAAGTTCCAATCTTGCTGTTTCGACACAATGGAAGCGAATGTTTTGGCTCTGACTAATGTGCTTTCATGAGATGTATACAGAGTGTTGAGAATGAGTTGTCCCCTTGAGGTCAAATGTTTTCATGGATTTCCATTAGTGTTGTACATTCAGCTGTGGTGTGTGCGTTAAAAAAAGCACAGCAATAAGCACAGTCCATTTGCTTAAAAGAAAACAAGAACCTGCATTTTTACAAGGTGTTTATTGACCTTCAGTGTCCCTAAGTGCTTTAAAAGCAGTGTAATAGTTTTTGAAGCGTAGTCACTTGTTATGATGTAAGAAATAGAGCAGACAGTTTGTGCATAGCAAGCTCCCACAAACCAGATAATCTATGTTTATTGTATTGATTGAGAAATAGATATCAGTCACAACTCTCGGGGAAATCTCGCCTGCTGTTCAGTGAAATAGCGCCGTGGTAACTTACGCCCAACTGCGAAGCCTAGTGAGGCATTACTTTAAAGTCCCATATGAAGGATGATACTTTTGGCAGTGTAGCACTTCCTTTGTGCTGCACTGGAATATCAACCTGGATTATTTGCTCCCAAATCTGTGGAGCCAGAGTTGAACTTGAACCTGCGACAAAGAAGATAAATCTTTGCTCTGGAAAATGACAGTGATCTACTATGGGCTTGATGCGGGGGGCCAAGTGTGCTGCAATGACTCTCTTTTGCCAGGCCTTGTCACACTTTTGTGGTTTACCAAGATGCTTGTTTCGACAGCCAAATGGCTTGCTGTCTCATTGAGCCTGATTTTTGAAGATGGCCAGCATGTATAGAAACTTGCATTCATATAGCACCTACAGCATAGTAAGCGTGCTTGATAATACTTAAGATAAGCGTTCATGGTGTTGGAGATAGTATGTTAGCATAGATAGAGAATTGGTAACTAATAGAAGACAGAATTAGGGTAAGGAAGGAATGTCACGCAGCAACCTGTAGCTAGAGGCGTGTCACAGGGATCAGTGCTATTGCTGCAATTAATTACAACCTATATTAACGACTTGGATAAGGAAAGTACTATAGCCAAGTTTGTGGATGACATAAAAATAAATGGGAAAGCAACTATTGAGGATGACAAAAATAATCTGCATAGACAAGTTAATGAGCAGGCAGAACTTGGCAGATTCAGTATAATGTAGGGAAATGTGAAGTTATGCATTTTGGCGAAAGAAATAGAGGAACTGAATCTTGATTAGATGGAGAAAAGCTACAGAAGGCAGCAGAATTGGGATATTTGGGAGTTCTCTTCCAGAACCATAAAGAACTAGCATCCAAGTTCCATGGTTAATAAGAAAGGCAAATCCAATCCTGGCCTTTGTTTCCAAGGGAACGTGATGTAAAAGTAAGGAGGTTTTGTTAAATCTGTGCAAGGCACTATGACAGCTGGAATACTGTGAACAGTTTTGGGCCCTTATCTAAGGAATGATACCCTGACTTTGGAGGCAGTCAAAAGAAGGTACTAAATGTTGATGATAGTTGTGGAGGGACTGTCTCATGAAAAAAAGTTTGAGTAGATTGGTCTTGTACTTGTTGGAGTATGAAAGAATGAGGTTATTAGAGGACTTGACAGGATAGATGTAGAAAGGTTGCCCGTTTGGGAGAATATATGACCAGAGAGTATAATTTCACAATAAGTGGTCACACTTCTAAGATTGTGGAATACCTTACTACAGATGGCTGTCAAGATTGGGTCATCAAGCATATTTACTGCTAAGATGAGCACATTTTTAATCAGTAAGGGAATCAAAGGTTCTGAGAAAAGGACAGGTAAGTGAAGTTGAGGATTATCAGATCATCATTATTTCATTTAATAGTGGAGAAGCCTCGATTGGCTGGCCAATTTTTGCTCCTCCTATGTCATCTGATCTTATGATGTTGTCAAACAATACTTGACCCTATGTTAGATTAGGAGAGGTGACCGAAAGCTTGGTTATATACGTAGGTTTTCAGGAGCATCTTGGGGCAGAGGGGACAACAGTGAGCAACTATGGCATTCTATACAAGTTTCAATTTCATCGTCACAATCAACCTATCTTCCATTCATTTTGTTCCTTGGGTATTGATCAAGCTTCTACTCCTTGTGGTAAACTACTCCTTGTGGTAACGAGTTTCATTCTCATCATCCTCTGGGTGAAGGAGTTTGTCCTGAATTCCCTATTGAATTCTTAGTGATTACATTATGTTGGTGGACTCCACTTATGGATTACAATCCTCCTCGTTTGAAAGAAAAAGGACTGAAATGTGTTAATATAGCTTGGCAGGTTACCATATGTTCCCAGAAGTTGAGATGAGCTCTATCCGCTGTGCGTGTATCATGTCCTGCTACACTGTGACTTTTATATCTGTAAAGGGACAATCACCTGTTTTCAGAGTTTCGGTAAGCACCTCAAATCAGAGTTACCCCATAGCAACAGGCATTCATCCCAACCAACCAACACTGCACAAAAGCCACCACCTATCCTACTGCAGATAACAAGCATGGGGCTGGATGAACACAGCAGGTCAAACAGCATCATAGGAGCAGGAAAACTTGACGTTTCGGGCCTAAACCCTTCATCAGAAATGGGGGAGGGGAAGAGGGTTCTGAAATAAATAGGGAGAGAGGGGGAGGCGGATA
>JAHRHZ010000060.1:10239394-10266271 GCA_024137785.1 Ginglymostoma cirratum | reverse complement strand
GATGCTGCTTGACCTGCTGTGTTCATCCAGCCCCATGCTTGTTATCTCGGATTCTCCAGCATCTGCAGTACCTTTTATCTCTCACCTATCCTACTGCATCTGATTTAGTTGCTCATCCCTTTATTTCTCAGCTACCGCTCCAGCTTTGACTGAAGGCTTCTACAGTACCAACTGTACCATTTTCTCAATAAAGCCACTCTGTGTGAAGGTGCTCTTGCTTCTTTCTGATTGAATTCATTATTTATTTATATTGGAGACTGTCTATTCTCACAGAGCTGAAATAGATGCTTCCACTTTTGCTAGGTAACTAGCCAGCAGCCAAGATTGCATGCAGCTGCGATGCCATTTGCAGTTGAATATCCTGCAGTGTCTTTTCTAATTTAGATGATTTGTGAAACATGCTCACCTAGGCAGCTCACTGGCTACCAGTAGCAATGGAACACACTCGACAGTTTACAAACTGCACCATTTCTCCACTATTTTGTAAATGTAAATGCTTTGTTCAAACAATAAAATTGAATAGTGTCATCAGATTTAGGAATTGCTGCTGAGGGTGACCGGTTGTGGACAAAACCAAGTTCTCACTACAAAAAGGCAATAAATAGTTCAGACAGAGGCAGCAAGAAACAAAAATTTTAAAAAGTCTGAAGCACCTTGAATGTCAGGCAACTCTGACTACATTGCAGATAAAAAATCAAAACCTGAAACATTAACTCTTTCTGCAGATGCTAACGGACCTGCTAAATATTTTCAACATTTGTTTCTGATTCCGAGCATCTGGAATATTTTGCTTTGGTAGTTGGAGCTGTGTCTGACAACTGAATAACACTAGCAGGCTGGCAACCAGTTTTCTCAGTGGTAACATTTCAACACTCACTGTTTAGAAAGTGCAACATTGAATAAAGCAAAAATAAATTTATTGATCTAATCTCTATGTAGCTGTTATTTTTTCCTGAAGGTTTGTTGCATCCTGTGATGAAACTTTTAACTATTTCCTGGAAATACTTCTGACATTCTGCAATATGAGACATGCTGGAGAATGGGCAATTCTCCCTTTACACTGACTGACCCACAAATCCATTGATAAACTACATATGGTTTGATACAGTGTGGCAATACTGTGGCTTTGAGAGATGTATTTTGTCTTGGTGTTTTTGTGAACAGTGGTTGCGATACAAGTGACGAGTAGTCTGTTCCAAGCTAATGAAGTAAACAGCTTGTGTGAGGCCTTAGGTTTTGTTTTAAAGTTGCAAAAATTGAAGCAGCATGGATGTATAGGGTCAGGCTGCCGCAGAATTATGGTTTTAATTTAGTTTTCCATAGTTGTTGGGATTTTGAAGCTGTCATACATCTCTCTCTGCTACAGCAAAACGCTTGAGTTCTCTTACTCTGCAAGAATCTTTTCTTGATGTTTGTTCCTCCTGGATTGGAGAAACATTTCATGTGAGACAATCTCACTGAAATTGCCTCTGCCAAGGGTGTGTTTGTGGGATGTTACGACATTGGAACAGTTCTTCTTTAGTAGTTAAATAAGCTATTATTCTATTAAGTTTTTTTTTAATTTGAGTTAAAGTTATACCAATTCTTCTTTCTTTTGTTTGTATTTTTAACTATAGAGTAAGAATAAAGAGGCTGGGTAGTGTGACCAATCGAGTTGCATCTCGAACATAGCACCTTACACTTGCCTTTAAGTAAGATAAAAGTTGAAGTGTAGGCTATTTCCTTGATATATTTGAAGGGAGTTTGGCCTGGTCCATTCCAACAGAGTAAAGCTTCCTCTACACTGTCCCGATCAAATGCTCCCAGGACAGAAACAGCATGGGGTTAGATGCAGAGTAAAACTTCCTCTGCATCCACATCCAAGTGAGGGACAGTGTGGGGATGTTTACAGAGTAAGCCACCCTCCTCCCTGTTCTATCAAGCACTCGTTGAAGATAAATGGATCAGTTTTCTTACCAGCAATGCAGCGGTCTGAGGAAAGCCTTTGTGCCAATGGATGTAAATTTAACCAGTGAGCATTCAGTAGCAACATTCTGCTCCTCATCGAGAATAAATATACCTAATACAGGCAGTAATGAGTTTGTTTCCACTAAACTGGTGGGACCTGGATCCTGATAATCTCTCGCTTAACGACATTTGGAATTATCACCTAGAGATTTTGGCACAACCTGAGCCTGAAACTGCATACATTACCTGAATTGTATTTATAAGCATTTTGATTCATCTGTCATGATTTTGGGAAAAGGAAAACTCAGGTCTCATAAAGTCTGTCGAGTCAAATAAAAGGGAGAAATATGGTGACATGTCTGAAACATTTATGTCAGTTAATTTGAGCTGTACTGGTTGTACTGATGGGGGAATGACAACAAATTTAACAGGCTCAAAAAACCGCACATTGTTTGTTCTGTGTATTAAAACAAGTAATGATCTTTTGAATATGGTTATTTAATATAATGCCTCCTGTACAATTTTCGAGCAGATTGTTTGGATTCCTGACAGTAGTGATGCAGAAGTGGCCTGCTAGATTGCCTCATAATTCAATTGCTGCAGAACAGCCTGAACGTTAAGATACTGAGTGGGTGGAAAGGCTTACATAGAGTGGTTAAAATGCATTTGGGAAAAGAAGCAAAAAAAAACTGTAAAATTCTAGACCCAGCAGGGCTATTAATTTATGTGGAGCCACACAGTTTTGAAGCAAGATTAAAAGCACAAGATAATGTTATTATCAATTTCCTAATGAACAGGTAATTGCAGTTCATCCACTTTCATTGGGGAAGAAAACATTTATGTTTTGCATCTGGCAAGCTGCTACTGTGTTAGGCTGGCAGCTGCTTAAAATGGCCTCAATGGCAATGTGTTTAGTTGAGTTTCAGGTGCCCATTGAGGCCATTGGAAAGAAATACCACACCTGCTTATAAGTGGTTCTTGTTTCAATCTTTACTATATTGAAGCTGCTGTCGAGTTGAGTAGTAGAAATCAAGCTAATTCTCTAGCAAAGTTCAGAGGGAACTGTTCAATGAAGTACTGTTCAAAGTGTTCTCCTTCAAATTATTTTACGTGGAGGTCCTATCTGCCAACTCAGGTGCAGTAATCCATGCCACTCTTTTGAAGAGGAAGAACAGTGGGGAAGTGTTGGCCTCATGGTGTTATTGCTGGACTATTAATCCAGAGACCAGGTTCAAATCTCACCACTGCAGATGGTGGAATTTGAGTTCGATAAAAATCTGGAATTAAGAATCTAATGATGACCATGAAACCATTGTTGATTTGACTCAATGATTATCTGAAAATCCCATCAGGTTCACTAATACCCTTTAGGGAAGGAAACTGCCATCCTTACCTGGTCTGGTCTGCATGTGACTCCAGGCCCACACCAATTGGGTTGACACTTAACTGACCTCTGGATGAGCAATAAATGCTGGCCTACCCAGTGACACCCTCGTCCCATGAATGACTTTTTTTGTTCAGAGTCCTCTGGTTAATGTTTATCCCTCGGCCGATAGAATTAAATTGGGCCATCCAATCGTGCTCAAATTAGCCACTGTATTTCGTACATTTCAATGATAATTGCACTTCCAATGTGGTTTAGTGACTGAAAACTGCTTTGAGATGTCCTGAGGTTGTGAAAGGTGCTATATAAATGCAAATTCCTTTATGGCCCTGCATAGCTGTGCAACAGAACAAGTTGACTTCTGTTGTCTACTACAGCTGTTTCAAAGCATCCCTCTGTCACATCCACACTGCTGCAGTTCAGTTATAAATGGTGATATTGACGCCATAAAATATAAGGATTGCCATTCAGCCTATCAAGTCTGCTCTTATATGTTTCTCAACCCCATTGTGCTGTCTTCTGTCCATAACCTTTGATCCCCCTTATCAATCAAGAACCTATCTATCTTTTAAATATACTCAATGATGGCCTCCACAGCCCTCTGACAATCACTCCCACAGATTAACCACCCTCTGGCTGAAGAAATACTCCCTCATCACAGTTCTAAAGGATTGTTCCTTCATTCTTAGGTTCTGCCTATGGGTCTTGGTCTCTCCTATTAAAGGAAACATCTCGTCCATGTCCACTCTATCCAGGCCTTGGTATTCTGTAAGTTTTAATCAGATCCCTCCTCATCCTTCTAAATTCCATTGAGGACAGACCTAGACTCCTCAACTGCTCCTCGTATGACAAATTCTTCGTCCCTGGGATCATTCTTGTAAACATCCTCTGGACCGTCTGCAACGCAAGCACATCCTTCCCGAGATACAGGGCCCAAAACCGCTTACAATATTCAAAATCATAGTCTGACCAGAGCTTTTTTAAACCTCAGCAGTACATCACTGCTGTTGTATTCTAGTCCTCCTGTAATAAAATGCTAGCATTGCATTTGCCTTTCTTGACTGCCAACTGAACCTGTATGTTAAACCTTAAGAGAATTCTGAACTAAGTCTCCCAGGTCCCTTTGAGCTTCAGATTTTTAAAGCCTTTCCCCATTTAGAAAATAGTCTGTGCAGCTATTCTTCCTACCAAAGTGCATAATCTCACACCTGTCACTTCTTTGCCCACTCTCCCAGCCTGTCCAAGTCCTCCTTCAGCCTCCCCACTCCCTGCACCTCCACCTATCTTTACATCATCTGCAAACTTAGCAAACTGTGCCCTCAGTTCCTTCATCTAGATTGTTAATGTACAGTTATTGTTGTTGTCCCAGTAGTTGCTGACCCCTTGGAAATCCACTAATTCTGAAGTCAGGTCACTGGACCCAAGAACTCTGCGTTCTCTCCACATTAGCTGCCAGATCTGCTGAGTTTTCCCAGCAAATTTTGTCTTTATTTCTGACTTCCAGCATCTGCAGTTCTTTGGATTTTTTTTTGTTCAAACAAATCCCTGGATCTGATATCCTCACAGCATGTTCATAAAAATCAGTGAATTACAGATGTGAAGTTCGTCATTTTGCAACATTCTCTGCCTAGTTTCATAAATTGTGCCCTTTGGATTAGAAATGTCACTCCATTAAACAAAAAGGGAAGACAGAAAGCAGGTAACTGCAGTCCTGCCAACTTAATGTAATTGATGAGGAAATTATTAGAATCTGTCATCAAATGCAGAGTGTCTAAGCATGTGAACAAGTTACAGCAGGTCAAGGAGAACCTCCATGGATTTATGTACAGTATGCCAAACAACTGTAGTTGAATTACTTTTGCAGAGGCCGCGAGCTATCTCGACAGGGGAGTGCCTGCATATGTTGACAAATGAAATTCGACATTTGATAGATATTTTCTAATCAGCCTGTTCAGAGTTGTTATTACACACCTGTGGAGAAGGTGCGTCTTGTATCCAGGCATCTTAGCTCAGAGGTAGAGATGCTACCACTATACTATAAGCTACTAAAAATAACAGACTTCATTCTCTTTCACCAGAGAGCAGGACGACACGGCTTGCCCTCGTACAAGGATAATAAAGAAGTAGCAAAAACGAATTGTAGTTACTTTGTAATATGGGTCAATAATTGTTTTGAGGGAGGAAATGTAAAGTAAGATAAAGGAGTAATATTCTGATTGCCAGGCTGTAACAAGTGGTGGCCTTCTGAAATTTATACTGGGCCATCAGCTCTTCGTATATGTTAATAACTCCTCTGAAGGTGCAGACAGTTCTTTGTCCAGATTTACAGATGAAACAGTGAAGAGTCACAGTAATTGGTGTGGATTAGATCAGCAAGTTACGTAGGAACATTGATGAATTACAAAAGCTGAATACTAAACCTTTATGAAACACTAATTCAGCTTGAGTATTGTTTCAATTGAGGGACAAGACTTTACGAAGGCTCTCAAGGCTTTGGAGAGGGTACAAAAGAGATTTGCTGTAATGATGCTATGGATGAGGGATTATGATTAAGTGGGTAGACTGGGGAATCTGGAATTGTTTCCTTCAGTGCAGGAGGTGAAGTAGAGATTTGACAGGTGTTTGAAATCACAATTACTTCTGATAAATTAAATGAGGAGCAAGTGTTTACAGTGACAGGAGGGTCGATAACCAGAGGATACAAATTTAAACTGATTGTCAAAAGAACCAGATGCGACTTGAGATTTCTTTTTAGTATAATGAGTTGTTGTAAACTGGATTGTGCTGTCTGAAAGGGCAGTTGAAGTAGATTCTGTAGGAACTTTCAAAGAGGAATTGAATACTTAAAAGGGAAGGAATTTCCGGGGTTCTGTGGGACAGCTGATGTTAATGAATAGGTGCGCCGTCAACAAATTTGTAAACCATGTTCACTAATTTAATGGACCGGACTTCACTAAAAATTAAGTTGGGGTTGACCTGCCCACTCCACAGTGGAGTCAGTAAGGGAGGAGTGTTGTGAGAAAGCCTCTGTCCTTATTGATATCCTGTGGCATTGAACATTGTTGGAAGTGGGAGCAGAGATCCTTGATTTAAGATCTAATTTAATTCTACTTTCAGTGTACTCTCAAATCATCCCAACTTGGCAAAAATCTGGATTGATGCTTCCTTTTCAAATGAAGATTCTAGCAAAAGACAGTCATTAATAAATCAAATTGAGAATTCAGAAGAAACATCTTTACCCAGAGAATGGTGGGAATAAGAAACTCCTGTTCGCAAGGGGGAGGATTGGGATGAACAGAATAGATTTAAACGAATGTTTGATAACTGCATGAAAGAGAAAAGAATGTTTACTGTCATCCAGCTGAATGGGACTGAACTCACTTCATTCCATTCTTTTTGATCTGTTGTCGCCAGAGAGTTACTTACAGGTGCTTCTCTTCCTGCTTCCATCCCAGTCCCTCTGTCTCCACCTAAGGATTTATCATTGCTCCTTCCTATTACACATCAACATTCCACCCATTAGATATATCATGGAGAAACAGATTTTTCGCATGCTGTCTGACAACACCCACTCAACCTCACCACTGCCCCTTTCAATTCCTCCATTGTTGCTAAATTATCAGACTGCTCATCCGACATCCCATACTGATTGAGCAGAAACTTGTCCCAGTTAAATATTGAAAAGATTGAAACCATTGCCTTTGGTCCCTACTCCAACTCTGTTCCTGAGCTCCCGAATCGAGCTCCCGAATCCATCCCTCTCCCTGGCAACTGCCTGAGACTAAACTATTCTGATTGGAACTGCGCAGTGGTAAGCTTCTGCACCACCACTAAGACCACATGTTTTCACCTGTGCAGTTTACCTGACATTGATCCTGCCTGAGCTCATCTGCTGAAACCCTCATTCATGCCTTTGTCACATCCTGCAATCTGTAGTTTATCCAAAATATTGCTGTCTGTAACCTCATTTGCACCTGTTAGCCGATCACCCTCATTGACTTATGTGACTTACTGGTCAAGGAAAATTGTGATTTCAAAACTTCTATTCTTATTTTTAAATTGTTCCATTGCCTCCCTGATTACAGACTCATAGACATTTACAGCGCAGAACAAGGCCATTCGGCCCTTCATGTCTACACTGGTTGTCAAAGATCCAACTGCACAAATCTCTTTTTTCAGCCCCATCCATTCTGGCAACATGAGTGAAAATCAAACATGCTGCTCAAATGTTACAGGAGTTTCTGACTTGACCATCCTTTCAGGCAGAGTGTCCCAGTCTCCCATCATCCTCTGATTGAAAACAGTTCTCTTCAGTTCTCCGCTTGGCCTTCTACTTCTTACTTTATTAACTGCACAAAGATTTAAACCTGGTTCTAATGGAAAACGTGCCTTCCTATCCACCCTACGTATGCCCGTCATAACAATTTAATGGACTGGGACTATTTTCTTTGGAGCACAGGAGACTGAGGGGATATTAAATGAGGTGTATAAAATTGAGGGGGTCTCACTAAACATTGTTGAGCATCCTGTTCAGACGTGTTACAGCACACCTCAGGTGGGGCATGAGCCGTAATCTTCTGGCTCAGCAGTAAGGACACTACCACTGCAACACAGGCCTTAAGAGAGGTCTAGATAGATGTTTTCTAATAAACCTATTCAGAGATGTTATGATGTAGCTCTGGAGCAGATGGGACTGAACCTAGCTACCACTGTACCTCAAGAACCCGGTGAAGGGTCTACATATCATGGATGGAAAGGACATAGTTCCAGGATGAATAAGTTTAACAACCAGGCTAATAGATCCAATCTAATTCACAGAAGGGTTAGAATGGAGTTGAGGAAAAATGAGCTCACTGTCTGAAAGGGTGGCCATGGCCGTTACTGTGCATTCAGTAAAGGCTTGGGAATGCAATTAAATTGCTATACAGTGTTGTACGGGCAGCACGGTGGCTCAGTGGTTAGCACTGCTGCCGCACGGCGCCAGGAACCTGGGTTCGATTCCACCCTCTGGCGACTGTCTGTGTGGAGCTTACACACTCTCCCCATGTCTGCGTGGATTTCTGCCAAGTTCCCCGATTTCCTCTTTGTCCACAGATGTGCACGTTAGGTAGATTGGCCATGCTAAATTGCCCATAGTGTCCAGGGATGTGCAAGTTTGGTGTGTTAGCCATGGGAAATGCAAAGTTACAGGGATAGGGTAGGGAATGGGTCTGAGTGGGATGCTCTTCGGAAGGTTGGTATGGACTTGTTGGGCTGAATGGCCTGTTTCCACCCTGTAGGCATTCTGTGCAATGGAATGAGAACAGGAAATTAAGATTTGACAATATAGATCTTTATTGGCTGGTACAGGAGAGTGGGCAAATGACCTTCTTGCTGTAAACTTTGATTCTGTCACCGGATCTAGGATATTCGAGATGTGTTTCAGAACAGTGGAAAAGTATTTGGGTAGCAAAAAAGTGCTCAGTGCTTGTACCCCCAGGCTTTATACTGTATGTTTATAATCTGTTACTCTGTCAAATTTTCGAAAACACTAAAAGGAGAAGAGTGTAGGAACAATTAAGAGGCACTCCAATTTCAATCCTTTCCTAATTTTTTTATAGGTGCTCAACGTAAAGGAACTATAAGTTAGTAGAAGCTGCTTATGCACTGAAGTAATAAATTAACTGGACTTGACGAGCCACCCAAGAAGTGAATGCCATTTTTTAAGATTTGCTGTTGCTAGGGATCTGCGCCAGGATTTTTAAGTAGGAGCAGAATCTGGATTTGAGGCAGACAATGTACAATTTGCATACCCAGCCTCTCTGTTGGTTCGCAGCCACATTTCCAACTCTGAGTCATTTTTTAATAAAGAAACATAGAAACTAGAGCAGGAGTTCAACCTTTCGAGCATGCTCCACCATTCAATACGATCAAGGCTTATTCTCTATTTTAATGCTATATTCCAACTTTCCATATCTTTGCTTATAATATTTGAAAATTTGTCAATCTCTTTCTTGAATATGTTCAGAGGCCCAGTTTCCAGAGCCCTCTGTGGTAGCGAAAGCCACAGAATGACTACTGTCTGAGGAAGAAAATGTTTCCCCATCTTGGTTGTAAATGGCCTGAGACTCTGTCCCCTGGTTCTTGACTGCCCTCCCAGGGGAAATATCCTCCCTACGTTTTCAGTTAGCATTTCAAGCCAGTGCAGTGGGCTCAGGACAGGAGACAAGGTGTGGGTACGGGGGCAGAAACAATGATCCTTAACGAGGGATCGTCTGCCATGTCACAGTCAGGGTTACTGGCCGTCCTGTACGAGGGTTGTCCCTGAACAGTCGTGTGCAGGGAGCTCTGGCCATTTTAGAATTAGAAAAGTGACCCCTTCAGAAGGATCATGCTCCCTATCGCAACTCTACGGCTCCCACATTTGGTAAGGTGTTGTTGAGAGTTTGCTGGCAGCCCTCCATTGGTTCACCAGCCTGAGGAGCCCATCTGCCACTCTTAATTGGATGGCAAAAGTGCAACCTGCCATTATTTATCTTATCCTTTAGAAATTGTCAGATAATGTGATCCTTGATGTGTACCAGAATTCTGGAAGTCTGCTCTGGCCTAAAGGGGAAGTTGCAATTGAAGGGAAAGAATCTTGTGATTCTGGTCCACATAGGTGGACACGTGGAGATCAGAAAGGGTTCTACTATGACAGTAGGAGCAGCTAGAAACTAAATATCAAGCAAATGTAGTAATTTCAGGATTATAACCTGAGCCACAAGAAAATTGTTTAGGCTAAATAGGATTAGAGAGTTAAAGACGCAGCTCAAAGATTAATGTTAGAAGAAATGGGTTTCTATTGGCTGCTTGGCGAAGTAAAAACTGTACCACTTGGATGGACTTCATTTAACTGCACTGAGATCAATGTTCTGGCAAGTTTTCTAACTCTGGTAGTCAGTTTAAACTGAATCATGGAATGTGGGATTAAGTTTGGAAGATGTGATAAATTCAATAGGGAAGACAAAGCAATAAGGAAAATGTTGATCAAAGTATGGCGCAGAGTAATAGTTCATGAAAACTCAAGAATGCACCAGCATCTAAAACTAAAGATTATTAAACTAGGATGGTACTAAGGGCTTTGTGCCTGAATGCGTTCAGCATTCATAACAGAACAATTAGTTGTGACTCAAATGGAAATAAAGCTGTATTACTGAAAAATACATTTTTTCAAAGCTTTTCATCCTGCATTCATCAGGCCAATTAACAACAAATATCACTGCAAGGGAAAAACAATCTTCATACTGTGTTAGAGGAGAATGCTGATTGTTTGTTTGGCAAATAGATTCTGATTAGTAGAGGATGCTGCAACAGAGAATGCACCAATTAATGATAACAGGCTGTTAATTGCTGAGATAACAAGGTGTGGAGCTGGATGAACACAACAGGCCAGGCAGCATCAGAGGAGCAGGAAGGCTGACGTTTCGGGTCTGGACCCTTCTTCAGAAAAGGATTTAGGATTTTTCTGAAGAAGGGTCTAGGACCGAAACATCAGCCTTCCTGCTCCTCTGCTGCTTGGCCTGCTGTGTTCATCCAGCTCTACACCTTGTTACCTAATAAACAACTGTCTCCTGCTTTGTTGAGTTGAAACAGACAGTGTGTGTGTATGTAATAACAGCGTGGAGCTGGATGAACACAGCTGGCCAGGCAGCATCAGAGGAACAGGAAAGTTGACATTTTGGGTCTGGACCCATCTTCAGAAATGGGGGAGGGGAAGGGGACTCTGAAGTAAATAGAGAAGTGGGGGTGGTGGAGGGTGTGGGGCGTCGGTGATAGCAGATAGATAGTGGAACGGATAGGTGGGAGAGAAGCCGGACAGTTCACGGAGATGGGAATGAAGCTAGTAAAGGTGAGTTTTTCATTCTTCGCAGGATCCACAACCTCAACATAGGATTCTACTCCGCCCTGTCAGACATTAAAAACCCTAAGTATACTAAATTTACTGGTGCCTGCCACCCAACACAGTCCTCTTCCACCTCCAAGTCCCCAACAATACCCAGGACCTTCCCCACAATGTGCCTGACGCCATTGACCATGTGGTCACCATGGCAGCACCGGCGGACGCCACAGATCATGTCACATCTGCCCACGTCAGCCACGCCACTTCCTGTACCGCAAGCCATGCCACCGCTACAGCCATCCACACTGTGGATACCACCGCTTCCATCGCCGAGACCGGGAGCACCGCCAACATTAAGGACACCCCTGCTGACGCTGCTCTGCCCACTGTCGATGCCCCTCTGCCCACTGCCCCTACAGCCACCAGCTGTACAGCCACCCCACCCCCGAGCCCTGCCAGGTGTTCACCATCCCCCCCAGACATCCCCCTCACTGAGGGCGTATGGTCAGTCCTCAGTAAAGGACTCACCTTTATCTCCCTCCACCCGATCATCAATGAATACTGCTCACGCCTGGACATGGAACAGTTTTTCCTCCACCTCTGCGCTCATTTCATTAATTGCGAGTCTACTGACCCCTTCTCCCGCCTCCAACACACCCCTTCCTCCTGGACACCACCCCCAGGCCTCCTACCCTCCATCGACCTTTTCATCTCCAACTGCCGTTGTGACATCATTCGCCTCAACCTCTCCACCCCTCTCCCCCACTCCAACCTCTCCCCCACAGAACGTGCAGCCCTCCGCTCCCTCCACTCCAATCTCAACCTCACCATAAAAGCCGCGGACAAGGGAGGCGCAGTTGCAGTATGGCACACTGACCTCTACATCGCCGAGGCCAGATGCCAGCTCTCTGACACTACCTCCTACCGCCCCCTTGATCATGACCCCACCCCCGACCACCAAAATATCATCTCCCAGATCATCCATAACCTCATCACCTCAGGTGACCTCCCACCCTCAGCCTCCAACCTCATTGTTCCCCAACCCAGCACCACCCGTTTCGATCTCCTTCCCAAAATCCACAAACCCAACTGCCCTGGCCGACCCATTATTTCCGCCTGCTCCTGCCCCACCAAACTTATCTCCACTTATCTCGACTCTATTTTATACCCCCGGTCCAGGAACTCCCCATCTACGTGACACCACCCATGCCCTCCACCTCCTCCAAAACTTCCGATTCCCTGGCCCCCAACACCTCATCTTTACCATGGACGTCCAATCCCTATATAATTGCATTCCCCATGCAGATGGCCTAAAGGCCCTCCGCTTCTTCCTCTCCCGCAGGCCCAACCAGTCCCCCTTCACTGACGCCCTTATCTGCCTAACCAAACTCATCCTCACCCTGAACAACTTCTCCTTCAACTCCTCCCACCTCCGAAAGACAAAGGGGGTGGCCACGGGTACCCGCATGGGTCCAAGCTATGCCTGCCTCTTTGTAGGATGCGTGGAACTGTCCCTGTTCCACAGCTACACCGGCCCCATCCCCCACCTCGTCCTCCGTTACATCGATGACTGTGTCGCTGCTGTCTCATGCTCCCACTAGGAGCTTAAACAGTTCATCAACTTTGCTAACACCTTCCACCCCAACCTTAAGTTCACCTGGACCATCTCTAATACCTCTCTTTCCTTCCTGGACCTCTCTGTCTATGTCTCCATCTCTGGTGACCACCTCGAAACTGATAACTATTTCAAGCCCACTGACTCCCACAGCTACTTAGACTACACCTCCTCTCACCCTACTTCCTGCAAGGATGCGATCCCCTACTCCCAACTCCTCAGCCTCCACCGTATCTGCTCCCAAGATGAGGTGTTCCACCGCCGAACATCCCAGATGTCCTTGTATTTCAAGGACTGCAACGTCCCCCCTTTGGTGGTCAAAAACGCCCTCAACCGGATTTCTTGCGTTTCCCGCACCTCAGCCCTCCCCGCAATAAAAACAAAGACATAATTCCCCTGGTCCTCACATGTCACCCCGTTAACCTCCCAATTCAATGCATCATTCTCCGCCACTTCTACCACCTGCAATCTGACCCCACTACGAAGGATATATTTCCCTCCCCACCCTTATCTGCCTTCTGGAGGGACCACTCTCTCTGCGATTCCCTCATCTGCTCCACATTCCCCAGTAGCCCCGGCACCTTTCCCTGCAACCGCAGGAAGTGCTACACCTGCCCCTACACCTCCCCCCTCACCTCCATATCAGGCCCCAAGAAAACCTTCCACATCAAACAGGTGTTCACCTGCACATCAACTAATATGATCTATTGTATCCGCTATTCCCGATGTGGCCTCCTCTACATCGGGGAGACCAAGTGGAGGCTTGGAGACCGCTTTGTAGAGCACCCACAGTCGGTTCGCGACAAACGACAACACCTCCCGGTCACGAACCACTTCAACTCCCCCTCCCACTCCCTAGACGACATGTCCATCCTGGGCTTCCTCCAGTGTCACAACGATGCCACCGGAAACTGGAAGAACAGCGCCTCATATCCCGCCTTGGAAGCCTAAAACCCAATGGTCTCAATGTGGGCTTTACTAGCTTCAAAAACTCCCCACCCCCAGCCTCATCGCAAGACCAGCACCCCCCTCATCCCCGCCTCCTTGACCTGCCCATTTTCTCTCCCTCCTATCCGCCCCTCCCACCTCACTGACCATTCCCCACCACTACATACCTACACTCACCTTTACTAGCATCATCTCTGCCTCCTTGACCTGTCCGTCTTCTCTCCCACCTATCTGCTCCACTATCTACTGCTATCACCACACCCCCCCCCCCACCGTTTATTTCAGAGCCCCCTTCCCCTCCCCCCATTTCTGAAGAAGTGTCCCGACCCGAAATGTCAGCTTTCCTGCTCCTCTGAGCAGCTTCTTGCTATCCACCTTGTCTATACTCCTCATGACTTTGTAGACATCAATCAGGTGCCCCCTCAATCTCTGTCTTTCTAATGAAAATAATCCTAGTCTATTCAACCTTTCTTCATAGCTAGCGCCCTCCATACCAGGCAACATCCTGATGAACCTCCTCTGCACCCTCTCCAAAGCATCCACATCCTTTTGGTAATGTGGCGACAAGAACTGTTCGCAGTCCTCTAAACGTGGCCGAACCAAAGTCTTATACAACTGTAACATGACCTGCCAACTCTTGTACTCAATACCCCGTCCGATGAAGGAAAGCTAGCTGTATGCCTTCTTGACCACTCTATTGACCTGCATTGCCACCTTCAGGGAACAATGGACCTGAACACCCAGATCTCTCTGTACATCAATTTTCCCCACGACTTTTCCATTTACTGTATAGTTTGCTCTTGAATTAGATCTTCCAAAATGCATCACCTCGCATTTGCCCAGATTGAACTCCATCTGCCATTTATCTGCCCAACTCTCCAATCTATCTATATTCTGCTGTAATCTCTGACAGTCCCCTTCACTATCTGCTACTCCACCAATCTTCATGTCATCTGCAAACTTGCTAATCAGACCATCTATACCTTCCTCCAAATCATTTACATATATCACAAACAACAGTGGTCCTAACACAGATCCCTGTGGAACACCACTGGTCACAGGTCTCCAATTTGAGAAAACCCCTTCCACTACTACTCTCTGTCTCCTGTTGCCTAGCCAGTTTTTTATCCATCTAGCTAGCACACCCTGGACCCCATGCGACTTCACTTTCTCCATCAGCCTGCCATGGGGAACCTTATCAAACGCCTGCATGCGATCACTGCATGCATATGGTGGATGTTGACCCTCAATGCCCTTAGGGAGGGAATTCCAGGATTTTGATCCTATAGCTGATATATTTCCAAGTCAGGATGGTGAGTGGCTTGCAGGGGACCTTGCAGGTGGTGGTGTTCCCATATATCTGCTGCCTTTGTCCTTCAGTATGGATATCATCATGGATTTGGAAGGTAGAAGGTGAATAAATATTCCATTTAATTCCCTCCTCTAAATCATTAATACAAATTGTAAATAGCAGGGGTCCAAATACTGATACCTGCCGTACTGCACTATTCACTGGCTGCCACTCAGGAAATGACCCATTTATTCCACCCTTTTTCCTGTCTGCCAATCAGTTCTCTATCAATGTCAGTACACAATCTCCATTCGAATGCACTTTGATTTCACATGTTAATCTCTTATGTGGGACCATATCAAAAGTTATGTGAAAGTCCATTTTCACTCATTTCCCATTTATCAATTGTGTACTAGTTACATTTTTGAATGTATGTTCTTGTTATTCATTCAGGATGTGTAGGTGTTGGCTTGGAGGGGAGCTTGTAGGCAGTGATGTTCCCACGTATCTGCTGCTCTTGTTGGAGCTGCACCCATCCAGGAAAGTGGGGAGTATTCCATCACACTCCTGACTTGTACTTTGTAGATGGCAAGTAGAGTATAGGCAGTCAGGAGGTGAATTACACACCACAGACTTCCCAGTCCCGACCTGTTATTGTTACCATCTTATTTGCTGATCTAGTCCAAGTCAGTTTCTGCAAAGGACTTACAGATATCTTAGTAGTGTAGGCAAAAATTTGGCAGATTGTGTATAAAGTAGGGAAATGTGTACTTACGTACGTTGGCAGGTTAAATGGAAAAGCAGCATGTTATTTAAATGTAAAGAGTTATTCTGAAGAAGAAATCTGGGTACATGAATCATACAAATTTAGTATGCAGGTGCAAGTGGTACGAAAGTCAAAAAGGATGTTGGTCATTGCAAGCAGCAATTTCAAAGCAGTGATAAAGCAAAGATCTGTGGATGCTGGAGCTCCGAAGCAGAAACCGAAATTGTTGGCGAGGTCAGGTCTCACAGTGTCTGTGGAGAGACAGCAGAGTTACTATTTCGTGTCCAGTGTCCCTTCAAAACTATTAGTAGCTAGGAAAAGGTGGAAAAGGCCTTTCTTTCTCCCTGGCTTATTATTATTGATCTCTTTGTCTAATTACAAACACAAATAAAAATAAATTGCTAGAAAAGCTTAGCAGGACTGGCAGCATCTGTAAAAAGAAATCAAAGTTAACTTTTCAGGTCCAGTGACCCTTCCTCAGAACTGATGATAGCTGGGAAAATGTTGCTTTTTTACGCAGAAGATAGGGTGGCGGGCAGGGTAAGGAGTAGACAATAGGTGGGGATAAAGTCCATAAAGAGAAAAAGACTGTTAGACAGACAAAGGAGTGGATAACAATCAGGCTTAGGAGGGTGAATAGCTGTTAATAGGGACTGTTGGTGGCTAACAATGGGTTGTGTGGAATAGCCAACCGTGTGGTAACAAGGCCTGGTGTATGGATGTTGGGGTAAGGACGTGGGAGAGCTCAAGCCCTAAAGGTATTGAACTTGATATTGAGTGCTGAAGGCTACAGAGTCCCCAGGTAGGAAATGAGGTGCTGTTCTTCCAGATTGTGCTGAGCTTTGCTGGAGCACTGCAGCAAGCCTGAGACAGAGGTGCTGGCGAACTTATCTAACTATCTACTGTCTTTCTGGTCTCTGTCTCCACCTATTTACTTACTGCTTCTCCTCCTCCTTGCTTCTCCCCCACCCCACACAGTCTTCAGCATACATACCTCCTTTTCCTGGTTACTAGTAGTTCTAAGAAGGGTCACTGATCAAAACGTTAATGCTGCTTTCTCTCGACAGATGCTGCCAAACCTGCTGAATTTTACCAACATTTTCTGTTTTTTGTTTTTTTTCCCCAATAGTTCAGTCTGCAGATTAAAATAAATTTGCTTATTTGAGCATAGAAAGAAAAACCTGAATTTCAGCTGCATCTCTTCATAGTCTGAAAGTAAAGTCAATGATGTATTAAGTAAAATCATGCAGCAAATATGGCACTCTACTTGCACGTAAGATCCCACAAAGAACAATATGGTATTAATTTGAATATTTGTTAGATGATTGATGTTATTCAAGATTCCATTCGGAACTCTCCTGCTCTGGCACCTACCTCCGTGGTATCAATAACATTTTTGTGAGGATAGATGTAACCTTTGTTAGATATCCTAGCTGAAAGATGGTACCTGTGAAAGTACAGTTCTTCCTCAGTACTAGCAGTGGACTGTCAGTTATTTCCTTAAGTACAGGGCACTTGAACTGGCAACCTGTTTTTTTTTTTGGGAGAGTGCTATCCAACGAACCTAAGCTAACGTTATTATGGACCCTTCAGACAAGATTTGACATGACTCATTCAGACTCCAGTTTGAAATTTATGTATTTTAATGGAATTAAATTTGCTTTTGAGAAACTGTTGTTCAGAAGTGGTTTTGAACCACAAAGCATAAGTATTCCTCATTTACCAGTACATGACTAAAATGATTCCCTCTTGGCACTCTCTAATGCTCGTCCTCATACTATTATAGCTTCCAGGAAGCTGAAGTTCCTTTATTTTCTTCAACAACACTGACATCAACTAGGTAGGCTTGGCGAATAGTAACTTAATTCAAGGCATTCCTAAGACTAACCAAACAAACAAAAAATGCAAATACTAGAAATCAGAAACAAAAGCAGAGTTAACATTTCAGGCCCAATGATCCTACATCAGAGATAAAAGGTACTGCAGATGCTGGCGAATCCGAGATAACAAGGTGTAGAGCTGGGTGAACACAGCAGGCCGAGCAGGAAAGCTTGACGTTTCGGGCCTAGACTCTTCATCAGAAATCCTACATCAGAACTGTTTCTGAACTAATTCACTTCAGTTCAGTTCAGGACTGTTTCAAACCTGCTGAGTTTTTCCTGTTTTTATTGTTAAGGCTCACCACTTCTTGTGTCTCCATTTCCCCACTTCACAACTAGCCAATTGTCTGCAATGGAAAGAAGAAAGAACTTGTGTAACACGTTTGCATATCTTCAGGATGCGAACTAACATTCTCTACGTTAGAATTGCAATCTCAGTTATTTTACAGACAATTGTCACAAAGTGTGGGGAAAAATTGGGAAGTAATGTTCTGGAAATCAAGCCCCACTATTTCACAAGTCATTACAAATGTAAAATCTGACCAATTTGATCACTAGGCTAGTTAATAACTGATGTTACAAATGTATCCTCTAACATGGGAGAAAGGTGCTTCTTAAGTACTAATATGCAAACTTAAAGTGTACCCCTTTAAATCTAAGCATAAACATGTTTATTTTCAAATGGGATTTATAGGAAAGACCTGCAGTTTTTCAAGAATACACTGGACGGAAAATTTCAACAAAAAGCAATAACGTCTGTGGAGCAAGAGTTTTGAACAAAATGCTGTAACTTTCTCTCTGTTCTTTTAGTTGTTGCCAATGATATCACATTATTGACCATTACGATCATCAATTTGGTAGCCAGTTTTAAGTCCTAAGTCTTGGCTTGAGTTTGAAGGTATGTAGTCGACTAGGAAGAGGATTTTCTGTTGCTTAAGTGTGTTCTTAGCATTCAGTGGGTTCATGACTCTCCTTTATTCCATGCCTTGTAATAGCCTGCCCTTATATCGACTTGGAGGCTCCATTTGACACAAGTATCCAGGCCCTTTGGAGAACAAAATTCTCAACTGATGCAAAGTTTTGTGTGAGGGGAAAGGTACACTATAATTTCCCCATCCTGAATCACTTTCAGATTCTATTTATTTCATGATAGAAACATAGAGGATAGGAGCAGGAGTAGGCCATTGGACACCTCCAGCCAGCTCCATCTTTCAATATGATTGATGACTGTTCACCAAGCTGAATGCTCTAATCCCACTGTCACATCATGTTCTTTGATCCCTTTACTACAGCATTCTGTGTCAATGAATTTCACAGGCTCACCATCGTCTGGGTGAAGTAATTTCTCCTCATCTCAGCCTTAAAGGATTTACCCCTTACCCTTAAACTATGACTTCTGGTTTCAGACCGCACCCCCCCCCCCCCCCCCCCCCCCCCCCCACCACTGGGAACATCCTGCATCTAACTTGTCTGGTCTTGTTCGAATTTAATAAGTTTCTATGAGATCCTCCCTCCCCATTCTTCAAACCTGCAATGAATACAATCCTAATCGACTCTTACTTTCCTTGTGTCAATTATTGATGTCTCCATCAGATAAAATAGTTTTTCAATGTCAACCTCATCAAATCCTTTTAACGTTTTAAATCACCCTTCAACATTGCACTGAATAGTCAGCCTAAAAAAAGCATAAAGTTAGTGTACTCCCATCTGGAGCCAGTGTTGAATCTATAGTCTTCTAAGTGGGAGAGAGTTCTGGGTGTGTGGAGCTGATTTGTTGAATGTACTGAACAGTTGCATCCCTGCTGACATTTTACTTTTCAACATTGCACAAACCTTTAATGATAGGTTGGTTTCTTAAAACAAAGTTGTTTCAGAAGATCGAGCAAGCAAAGCAAAAGAGGGATTCTGATCTATTTCAAATAAACCTGCCGTGTTGGAGCCAATTAAGCCATCTGTTATAGTCTGGTGGTGACATGTCTTTAGTGATCGCAGATTGGCCATGCAGCCATCCTATTTTTAGGTAATGTGCTGCCTTTTATTAGGTCCAATAAGATAATGCATTGAGAATGTATAATTTATAGCAATGTGTTACATATCCTGCAATATTGGGCTTCTTGCACTTTTACTGCTGCTATGATATATAGTGTGTTTTTTTTTAAATGTAGTTTCATTAACTTGCAGCTAATTCATTAGTGCTTACTGAACGTATTTCACTTGGCTTTGTTGGTATGTGTTCAACGATTTTATTAGTCTTGTACCTGTAATGACACGTAAGCTTGCTGTCTCATAAATCATCATGGTTTTAAACTCTGGCCATAGGGAAACTGCAGTTTCTCTAAATCTCTGCTGCCCAAATCCCAGCTAATACCAAGTCCTACCTTGTGTTCACTGATTTACATTGGCGCCCAGTCTGAAAGCACTTTCGATTTAAAATGTTGCTGTTTACAAATCCCACCGTGACCCCATTCTTCCCTTTCTTTATAATCCTGTCCAGCCCCACAACCCTTTGAGATCTCTATGACCCTGTAGTTTTGATTTCTAGCAGGTTCCTGATTTTAATCCCTCACTATACATGGCTCTGCCTTTATCTGCTTCAGCCTTAACTTCTGGAATTCGGTTCCTTAAACCTCTTGAACTCTCCTTCATGTTCTTGTTGTTATAACAATCCTTAAAATCTACTTTCAGCAGGCTCTTGGCCAGTTATTCCCAATATTGCTGTGAGTTTCCTGCATCATACCAGTTACTGCACTATAAAAGTACATCATTGCCTGTAAACCACTTTGGTGAGTCCCATTGTAGTGACATGCTCAATGAAGATTGAAGTCTTTCATTGTGCCTTGGTATCAAATTTTGGTTTGATAATCTCCTGTGAGACACCTTCATTGTACTACCAAGTTAAAAGCACAACATAAATACATGTTTTTGCAGTTAGGTTTGGAAGCTATTCCCTGGGTCTGTCTTCAGGCTGGAGTCATGTACAGAAGCACCTTTTGAAGATTATTTAGAAATGAGCCTTTATCTTGCTGACAGCCTCACGTGAAGAGCACTAAGAAAAAACAGTGCTAGCATCCGAAGCAATTTAAATCAAATCAAGAAAATGCTGAAAATGCATTTACATAAAACCAAAAAATGCTGACAATACTCGGTGGGTCAGGCAGCATTTGTAAAGAGAGGAACAGAGTCTTGATTCAAATTGATAATATCGCAGGGTCATCCTTGATTTCAAACATCAACTCTTGCTCTGCACGGATGTTACCAACCTGCTGGATATTTCTCGCCTTTTCTGTCTTTATTTCAGATTTCCAGCTTCCACAGTGTTTTGCTTTTACATTGCATCAGAAATGTACAGCAAGTTCATCAGAGATAGCAAGAACTGGAGATGCTGGAGTCAGACGTAACACAGTGTGGAGCTGGAGGAACACAGCAGGTCAGGCAGCATCGGAGGAGCAGGAAAGTTGACATTTTGGGTCAGAAATGGGGAGGGGGAAGGGAGCTCAGAAAAATATAGAGAGAGGAGGGTTGGGACCTGGGGAAGGTAGGTGGGATGGTGATAGGTGAGTGCAGGTAGGCAGTGGTGGGGATTGGTCAGTGAGGTGGGAGGAGCGGATAGGTGGGAGAAAAGACAGACAGGTTGTGTCATGTCAAGGAGGCATGGATGAGAGGGAGGGTTGGTAATTGGATGAGGCTGGGGGTGGGAAGAGTTTGAAACTGGTAAAATCACACTTAGGCCATTGGGCTATAGACTCCCAAGGCGGAATATGAGATGCTGCTCCTCCAGCTTGCAGGTGGAATCATTGTGATACTGGAGGAGGCCCAGGATGGACATGTCATCCAGAGAGTAGGAGGGGGTGTTGAAATGGTTCGCGACCAGAAAGTGGTGGTGTTTGTCGCGAACCGAGCGCAGGTGATCTACAAAGCGGTCTCTGAGCTTCCATTTGGTCTCTCCAATGTAGAGGAGGCCACATCGGGAGCAATGGATACAATAGACCACATTGACGGCTGTGCAGTGAACCTCTCTCTGATATAAAAGGTTTGTTTGGTTCCTTAGATGAAGGTGAGGGAGGTGGTGTAGGGAGGTGTAGCACTTGCTGCGGTTGCAGGGAATGGTGCCGGGGATGGTGCGGTTAGTGAGGAGTGTGCCCTCTCATCCCCCCCCTCCTTGATCTGACACAACCTGTCCGTCTTCTCTTCCATCTATCCGTTCCTGCCACCTCACTGGCCAATGCCCGCCACTGCCGACCTGCACTCACCTATCACCATCCCCAGCCCCACCCCTCCTCTCTCTCTTTATTTCTGAGCTCCCTACTTCCTCCCCCATTTCTGAAGAAGAGTCCTGATCTGAAATGTCAGCTTTCCTGTTCCTCTGATGCTGCCTGGCCTGCTGTGTTCCTCCAGCTCCACACCAAGTTCATCAGCTAAACATGAAATAGGATTATAGTTCCTTTGCAGATCCTCCTTCATTAATACTGCAAGATGTGCACCCAGAACATTGATCTGTCTTCAGATGCTGATTGTACAAGCTGTTTTTCCGGTGCCTTCTGCTTTGTTCCAGAATATAAGGATTCAGTTTAATCTCATTTTTTCTGCCTCACTTGCTCTCTCCCCCTCACTTCCTTTCTTTCTTTCTTTCTTTCTTTCTTTGCGTGCCTTCCATTGTTTCTCTTGCACCAGTGGCTTTTATACTACGCCCCCCCACCCCACCCCAGCTACTCGCACCATAGTTTCTTGCACTCGCTACTCCTTCACATTTGTTCACTCCTCATACTTTCTCCTGTGACTTTTCTCCATCTTTGTGTGCATTGTTTCTCTCCCTCTCTGTTTGGTCTTTCAATCTCTTCCTCTGTCCTGTGTGCTGTCTGTCTCTTCCTGCACACCTCTCATTGTTTGTACTGGCTGTGATGTTAGTTAATTTGCACTGTGTTCAGCATTGATATTCCTTCATCATAGGGCTGCATGCTGCATTTTAAAAAGACATTCTCATTTTATAATCAGCCCTCTTCCTAACCTGAAATCTTTGACGTGTCAGGCTTTTATTCCATAATTGGACTCTGCTTGTGTCTCTGTGCACAGGGATTTGGTCATTCTTGTTCCTCTGATTTTGTAGTTTTGGTTTCATTATTTGAAGACTGACATAATTTGGTTGCTTGGAATGGTCCAAGCAACAGACAACACCCCTGTTCTTTTCACTGTAATCTCCAATTCCAGAAATACACACTGATGTTGCAATGAAATAATTTGCTTCACTATCGAGATATAAACAGCATCCTTACAGATATCAGTTAGGCAGCATCTCAGAATGCTAATTTCTTTGAGTTGTACCCTTCACTAAGCTGTGTTACCATGGTTTCTGTATTTTCATCAATCTATACGGCATTTTGTAATTGCCACCTACTTAGCATCTCCCTATTGTAAAGTTACCCCTCCTGTACCAAGAGGGCATGTTTAAACCCTCTGCCCCAAGTCCAAGGGTGAATGTTATCCTTCCCTATACTGAGGTGAGTTTTATAGCCCTCTGCGTGCTGAGGAGTGTAGATTACATCAGAGGGCGTAAGGTAACCTCTTCCTCTTTTTGGGAAAGGAGGTAAAGGACACTTATTTCTTCTGCATGTTCTAAAAGCGAGCATTTAATTTCTCCCTGTGTCCAGAACATTGCACTGGTCTTGTCCCCATGATGAGGAAGGGAGTAGGAAGCTTCCTAGTGCTGCTCCGTGTTCCCGTGCGCCTGAATATTCCCTTCCTCCATGACCAGGAATGAGGGCACCGCGTAGTTCCTTGCCTGGCAGTGGGAGGCGGTAGCTACAGTCCATCATCCATGTTCGAGGTTGATTAGGGACTCTATGCTGTCTCTTCCCCCGCTGCCCAAAGTTATGGTGGGGGAGGGGCTACACGGTGCTTATCACTGGTTTGATTTTATTTCCTTACTCTGTTTCCACTTCAGAAAGGCACGTTGCGTTCTGTCTTCTAATTCTCTAGGTTTAGTAAAGGCATTTGTGTGATGGCCTGTTTTTCACATCAAGCCCTCTACCTGTCTTTCCACCAAACCCCCCCACCCTCAACACAGCAGATTGGGTACAAAGGAAACTCCCTTCAATTCAGTCTACCACTTAATCCCAGCCCGAGAAGCTATCTTTGCTGCAATATGAATCTTTCAGTTTCCCATGGGAATCCTCCTCTAGGCTATTTAATATTGCCAATTTAATGCTTAATTAGTGCCAAATTAGAGGTACTTCTGTGCTTTGAACCTGTGGCTATTAGGAACTGAATCAGAAATTGTTTTCATTCATTTCATGAAGATCCCTTACAGGCAGCAAAAACAGTCACACCCCTGAGCTGCATTAGAATGGAGTGGCCAAAGGACAGAATGTCAACTCCCAATACTATCCCATTCCCCTCAATAATTCCGCAATTTGAATTAGAACCTTAACCAGTGATTTGACAAAAGGAATTCTTACCTTTGAGATATTTCTATTAAAAACTGAAGTGCTGTGATTTTTTTGCCTGTTTTCCATCGTACTTTCTGCTGGTTCAATTTGGTGTGTTGTACAAGAAGGATCCTGATGCTGTGTTTGCGGATCTCTGACAGCATGTTGCACAGTTTACTGTTAACAGTGGTGCTTTCCAAACAGTGGAACTTTAAGCCTATTGAAAACAAAGGTAGATTTCTGCATGGTTTAATTGGAGTAAACGGCAAGAAAGCAAAATGTGGCAATTAAAATGGAGCCATGTTTTACAACGTAGAACAGTGCAGCGCTGAATGGCCTGTCTGTGTAGCACCATTCTATAGTTCGATTATGCTGTGTCATTTTCTTTGTAAGAATCATTTGATTAATCCCACTCATTTGCTCTTTCCCTATGGCCCTGCAAGTTTGACCACTTGCGTATTTATCCAACTCCATTTTGAAAGTCACTATTGAATCTGCATTCACCACTCTTTTATCTTCACCTGAGAGTAGGTTTCATCTTTGTTCTTTTGCCAATTGCTTTAAATCTATGACCCCTGTCTACTGACCCTCCTACCACTGGCCACAGTTTTTTTTGTCCCCAATTTAATCTTATAAACATCCTCTATGGTTTTGAAAAACCTGTATCAAATCTTGCCTTTACCTTCTCTACTCCGTGGAGAACAGCCCCTGCTTCTCCAGTCTATCTCTACCTCAGCTGAAGTGCTTTATCCCCATTATCATTCCAGTAATTCTCCACCATACCTTCTTCATGGCTTTGATTCCCTTCCTAAATGCCATTCTCAAAATTAGGCACAACATTCCAGATCAGGTTTGTTTAGTGATTTGTAAAGTTTAGCTTTCTGACTGTTATAATGTAATATCAATCAATCTCTCATCACGTTGCACGTCAAGTCAAGAAAAAAGCATTGTAATTGGATGGAGAGATTGGGGGCATGGGAAGGTTGAATCAGGTATACATAGTTAATCGAGTGACCATTCTGAAGTAACGCATGTTGCCTTTCGTGAATATCCCCATTGCAATTCATAACGAAACTGTTATCTGTAAACTTATCACACTGCAATAAATACCCTTTTCCAGAAACAAAAATAGAAATTGCAGGGAAAGCTCAGCAGGTCTGGCAGCGTCTGTGGAGAGAAATCCACAGGTATTTCAGGTCAAGTAATGTTAACTCTGATTTCTGTACCAGACCTATTGTGCTTTTCCAGCAATTTCTATTTTTGTTCCTGATTTACAGCATCCGCAATACTTCTGGCTTTTGTACCTTTTTCCACCTTGGTGGCACTAAAACATTCTTTGGGAAAGACAGTATGACTTTTTGGCGCATTTACAGAAAGTTTTCATTCTAAAGTATGGTAAAGAAATTGATAATGTGAAAAACTGACAGGAATCGGGTGCAGACATAAGAATTCTATGGCCTGTTTCTGTGTCCTAGATCCTGTGTAACTCTAGTGGAACTGACTGACATTGAGGCTATGTGCAGAAAAGAAAAGAATTTTGGGTCATGTTTTATCTCAACAGTTCAACTGTCAGCATTGAACTCTTAACTCCAAATAGTGCCTTTCACTGTTCCGCTATTGTGTTGTCACCTTCCATTACTTGCTATTTGTCAATCAGATTGATAACCCTTTTATTGTGAAATAATAGAAAGTTTGTGCTTTGTGACTCGTGACGCCCCAGAACTTGAATGTAGATTAAAGAAAGAAAAAATCTGCATTTATGTAGCGCCTTTCATGATCTCAGGACTTTGTAAAGCATTTTACAGCTCAGTGAATTTGTTTTGACTTTTGGTATCAGAAATAAAAACAGAAATTACTGGCAGTGAATTTGTAATGACTTTTGGTAATGCAAGAAACATGAGAGTATAGTTCTATCCCAAGGACATTTGCTCCAGTGTCCTGGAGGTTGCCAGTAGATCAGTATACAGTTAAGTTTGACACAAGGATATTTTGTTATTAAGTCATGATGAGTGATCAGCCACAGAACTAGATATGAAATTCTTCCCTCGCCCTTGTTCATCTGGAAGGCTGAATAAATTTGGTCAACGTCTGCATTTTCTGAAGTAGGCTTCTAGCCTACTTGTTTATCAAAGAAAGCTGAAAGACCTTCAGATGCTGGAATCAGAAATAAAAACAGAAATTACTGGCAACGCTCAGCAGGTCTAGCAGCATCCGTGGAAAGAAAGAGTCTCTAGAGGAAGGTCCGAGGAAGGGTCACTGGATCTGAAACATTAATGCTGGTTTCTCTCCACAGATGCTGCCAGACCTGCTGAGTTTTTCCAGCAATTTCTATTTTTGTTTTTTTATGAAAGTATTTGGTTGCACAGTACAAAACTTAAGATAACAGTTCATGCGGTCATAATTTTCTCAGTTTCATGCAGATTTCATTTTGATAAAATTACAGAAGAGGTTCAGTTCCGAAATTGTAGATCATGAAGTCCCCTTGAGCAGCTGCTGAAAATTATGAAGGAAGAATAACACCAAGAGACAGCCATGGTTAGACATGCATTTTGAATTCCCAGTGCATTGTTCGTGATTTATTATATTCATACTGTACATTGTTGCTCACTAAGTCATGCAGCTTCTAATGGGATAATGGGAAGAGCTCCTTAGCAGAGATAGTAGGAGCTGCCGATGCTGGAGAATCTGAGATAACAAGGTGTAGAGCTGGACGAACACAGCAGGCCAAGCAGCAACAGGGTCGCAGGAAAGCTGAGGTTTCGG
>JAHRHZ010000060.1:10172099-10238994 GCA_024137785.1 Ginglymostoma cirratum | reverse complement strand
CCGAAACCTCAGCTTTCCTGCGACCCTGTTGCTGCTTGGCCTGCTGTGTTCGTCCAGCTCTACACCTTGTTATCTCAGAGCTCCTTAGCAGTTCTTCTGAGTCATGCCATGGGATCTTTTACGTCTATCTGGGATACCTCATCAGTTGAAACCACTTAAATAGTGTTCAAAGAAGCCTTTGTTTGGATACTTAATTTGCTTTAATGAGCAAAATTTTCCTGTTCAATCTATCTCTCCTTATGTTCCCCCGCCCTCTGCCTCTCGTTCTCTCATACATGCATGCTTTATCTCCTGCTCCTTTGGGGGAAGGTTCAGGCCATGAAGGTCAAAGATATCTTTAAGAATCGTGTATTCATTCTAGCTCTACCGCAACTTGTTAATTGTTCCAATATAGTGCCTTCCCAAACCTCCCAGCCATATTTCATTATTGATTTGTTCACACTGCAATAACGTCCGAAAATCAATAGCTTTATATATTCTGTAGAAGTATGCTGGGCATTCATAGCTGTTGTTGATTTTGATATTCCTTAGTTTGCTTGGCTGATATTTTTACATTGTACAAATTCCTTGCACTTACACTTGCCTTGGCTTCCATACTGTATTTCCGCTCCTCCCTCTGCCCACCTCTCTCTCCCCCCTTCACAAAACTAGAAGTCACACAACACCAGGTTATAATCCAGTAGGTTAATTTGAAATCTCACAGGTTTTCGGAGTGCAGCCCCTTCGTCAGGTGCAGTGCAAACGGAGAGCACACAGACACAGTTTATAGGTGGAGAGACTAAGATAAAAACCGAAAGAACTGCAGATGCTGTAACTCAGGAGCACAAACAAAGTTGATGGAAAAGCTCAGCAGGTCTGGCAGCATCTGTGAAGGAAAAAAACAGAGTTAACGTTTTGGGTCCGGTGACCCCTCCTCAGAACTGATGGTGGCTGGGAAAACATCAGCTCATATGCAGAAAAAAGGGAGGGCGATGGGGTGGGGCGTAAACGATAGGATAGAACCTAAAGAGCAAACACCAGGACTGACAGTGAAATTAATGTCAGTGGGCAAGAAGAAAGATTGGAATGGAAATCCCATCGGATAGCGGAGCAGAACTTCTTCAAAGTAGGCATGCCTAGAAGAGATGCGGCAGTGAGTTAAATACTAAATAAAAACTGAAAGAACTGCAGATGCTATAAACCAGGAACAAAAACAAAGTTGCTGGAAAAGCTCAGCAAGTCTGGCAGCATCTGTGAAGGAAAAAACAGAGTTAACATTTCAGGTCAATCATCTGCAAATGAACAAACATCTTGGATGAAATGATTCACCCCATAGATTTATGTGTGAGTGTCTGTCTGTTTCACCTGAGGTGTCACCTTTTGTATATCCCTATGGCTCTGCCAGATTGTCATGACAGCACAATACTGACATTGACTTTATAAACACTTTACACACCGTCTAACGCTATTGGTCACCTGCAGAGATTTATTATCTGACACCCACTCTCACCAGTTGTATGATCTTTTGACCTCTCTGCTATAAACTTTATGTCTGCGTGCTCTCCTCTGTCTCTGCACCTGATGAAGGGGCTGCGCTCCAAAAGCTTCTGTGATTTCAAGTAAACCTGTTGAACTATAGAGATAACAAGATGCAGAGCTGGATGAACACAGCAGGCCAAGCAGCATCAGAGGAGCAGGAAAGCTGACGTTTCGGGCCTAGACCATTCTTCAGAAAATGTATAACTATAACCTGGTTTCGTGTGACTTCTGACTTTGTCCATCCCAGTCCAACACTGGCACCTCCATGCCTTCATAAATCTAGTTTAAATCCTTTCAAACTTTCTGCTTCGAGCTTTTAAACCAACTAACATTAATTCAGTATGCTAAGGACCGTTTTTTTTTAGATTTCAACTACATTTTATTAAAAGAAGCATTGCTCACATACTTAAGCATTCTAATAGATATGATTCTATTGACGAAATTGTACGGACATTTAAAAAAAAACTGGAGGAGTGAAATGGCAAGGACTGCAGATGCTGGAGTCAGACGTAACACAGTGTGGAGCTGGCGGAACACAGCAGGCCAGGCAGTATCAGAGGAGCAGGAACGTTGATGTTTCGATTCGGGACCCTTCTTCAGAAATTTCATAACGTTAGCTTTCCTGCTCCTCTGATGCTGCCTGGCCTGCTGTGTTCCTTTGGCTCCACACTGTGTTATCTAGAAACTGGAGGAAGCCATTTTTCCTTTCAAATCTGATCCACTATACAAGTGTTGGCCTTCTACCAAATACCCACTTTCCTTATCTATTCACACTTGCTTCCATTGGTCCAAATGTTCGTTGATCCCAGTCTTGAATCATTTCTGTGGCTGAGCACCGCCAGCCTATGGGGTTAGAGCACCAAAATTCACCGTCCTCTGTGTGAAGACATTTCCTCCCATCTCTGTTTTAAAAGGCAAGTCCTGTAAAGGAATGCACAGCAGATGATTCAATTCTGATACACTAAGTGCTAGTTCTAGGCTCTTGAGTCTAGGTGAGCAACTCAGTATCTCACTTTACAGTGCAATGATTTCCATTACATTGATATTCATAGAATAATTGGGGTTTGACTGCTCCTGTGGCAGGATGGTCAGTAATTAAGGCCACAGATTTAAGAAAATTGCTGAAACAACAAGCAGAGACAAGATACCTGTTGTAGGCTTTGGTTGTTGTGATCTGGTGCACTGCCTGAAAGGATAGAATACGATATTTAGTGCTAATGTTAGTCAGAGAATTGGAAACATATTGTAGGAAAGAGTCAGGGAATTGAACTTGTTGTATTGCTCTTTCGAACAAGCCTAGGCACAATAGACCAAATGGTTGTGTCTCCTTGATGTCTCATAGTGTGTTACAGGACATGAGGCCATTTGGCCCATCATGCCTGCACCAGCTAATCAAATGAACCAATTTCAAGGTGAGAGGGGAAAAGTTTAAGGGAGATATGGGCACCAGATTATGAGGTGGCTGTGAATGCATTAGGCAAAGTGCAGAAATGATTTACAAGAATGGTCCCAGGGATGAGAAACTTCAGTTATGAGGATAGATTGCAAAGGTAAGGATGGTGCACCTTTTAGAGAACAAAGCTGAGAGAAGGTTTACAAAATCATGAAGGTGGTGAAAAGAAAAGAGAGGGAGAAGCTGTTCCCTTCTGCAAAAGGATCAAGAACGAGAGGGCACAGTTAAAATGATAAGCAAAAGGAGCAAATGTGACATAAGAAACAAAAACGTTTTTCACTCAATGAGCAGTCAGGGTCTGGAATGCATTGCCTGCGGATGTGGTGGAGGCAGGTTCAATGGAGGCATTGAATACAGGCATTGGATGAATTTTCGGACAAAGAATTTGCAAGGGTATATGGAGAAAGCAGCAAAGAACAAAGAAAGTTCTTTACGCAGAGGGTGGTGGGTGCCTGGAATGCGTTGCCAGCGGAGGTGGTAGAGGCGGGCACGATAGCATCATTTAAGATGTGTCTAGACAGATACATGAATGGGCAGGGAGCAAAGGGATACAGATCCTTGGAAAATAGGTGACAGGTTTAGATAGAGGATCTGGATTGGCACAGGCTTGGAGGGCCGAAAAGCCTTTTCCTGTGCTGTCATTTTCTTTGTTCTTTGCTGCTTTCTCCATATACCCTTGCAAATTCTTTCTGTCCGAAAATTCATCCAATGCCTGTATTTAATGCCTCCATTGAACCTGCCTCCACCACATCCGCAGACAATGCATTCCAGACCCTGACTGCTCATTGAGTGAAAAACGTTTTTGTTTCTTATGTCACATTTGCTCCTTTTGCTTATCATTTTAACTCTATGCCCTCTTGTTCTTGATCCTTTTGCAGAAGGGAACAGCTTCTCCCTCTGTTTTCTTTTCACCACCTTCATGATTTTGTAAACCTTCTCTCAGCTTTGTTCTCTAAAAGGAGCACCATCCTTACCTTTGCAATCTATCCTCATAACTGAAGTTTCTCATCCCTGGGACCATTCTTGTAAATCATTTCTGCACTTTGCCTAATGCATTTACATCCACTTCATAATCTGGTGCCCATATCTGTAAATAATACTCCTCCTGGGTCTAACAAGTATCTTGTACAAATTCAACATCACCTCCTTGCTCTTTTATGGATGCCACCATTAATAAAGCCATGGATACTGTATGTTTATTAACTGCTGTCAGTACCCATCCTACCACTTCAATGATCTGTTCACATATACACCCAGGTCCCTCTGCTCCTGCATATCCAGGAGGCAACAGATCATCTTGGAGTCATTTCTGTGGCCACAGATATACCCATCTGTCGTCTATAATAATGAACTCCTATCAGTGTTGTTTCTCCTTTCGCCATTCTCCCCTCTCCTATAGCTGAGCCTCTCACAATGCTACATACATAGCTCTGACTGCACTCCATTGAGAATCAAGTGTGCTCGTCAGCTTCCAAAACACGATCAATTTGTAAGCAGGACTGTTCAGGATCCCTGCACATTCTGTCTCTCTTAGACTGCCGAGCAATTACCCGTTCTCTTCCTCCCTCCAGACACGAGCTGAAATGTGACCACCATTCTGAGCTTGCAATCAGGCAGCTGTCAACTTCACAAATGTGCCACAGTGTCTCCAACCACTACTCGGGCTCAAGTTTCTGCAGATATGGTCATCTGAGATACTGGTAGGGTCCATGATGTCCCACATATTACAGGCCAGATGTTCCACTAGACCAATCTGTGCTGCCATGTATTAAACTTACTAAGTCTTTCCTTTTAACTTGGTCTTAAACTGGCTTCCCTCATGTTAACTTTACTGTAATTCCCTTACCCAGACTTTGCTTATGTTACTTTATCAAATCATATTGCTTAATATTATACATTCTTATTTCATTTCTACTTTGGGAAGAGAGAAGCTGGGTTTCTGTATCTCATATTTGAGTTCAGAAAAGTTAACTTGATGTTATTAAACATTCATTCACATATAGATCTTTAGCTACAATTTCAGAGTGACTCATGGAGGAATATATGATGACCATTCTGTGCACTAGAGTCCTGCATCCTTAAAGCATAAAGAGGTTTCCTCAATCTTGTAAACTGAACCCAATATCAAGGTCTACAACTGATTAGAAACACAGTTGTTTGCATCACCCCCTCCCTTCATGGTTTAACTTCTCTAGGTCCCACACCTTTTCAAACAACTTGAAAAAATTTTGGAAGGATAGGATCCAGTTGTTGCGGTCCAAGTTGGGAACAAAATTGGAAAGAAAAGGTGAGGTGTCATGTTCAGTGAGGACCAAGAGAAGACTCCCTCCTCCCCATGCCCATAAGTCACTCCAGTTTATAGAACTTTCGTCTACATGTTTTTGAAACCCAAAATTAGTTTGACATAATTACTATATACTGAAGTAGTAATTGCTGTGCTTCCTTCCTTGTTGGATCTCAGGTCTTTCTCAGTAGTATATAATTTTATATGTTTTATATATAGACGTGAAAGTCTATTGTATTATTTTTTCATCCCCCTACTGGATGTCCGGGCCAGCATTTATTGCCCATCCCGAGTTTCCTGAAACTGGGAGCGGTGATGTTGACATGGGGCTGGAGTCTCCTATGGACCCAGACTGTGTGATGGCAGCGGGTTTCCTTAAGGGTCATCAATGAATCTGTTGGAGTTTACAAAGTATCGTCATGGTCACCTTTACTGATATTTCTTCTGAAAAGAAATTTTTGGAAGCTTGCTAAACTGAATCAAGTTTTTAAAATAGACCGGGGTTTTCACCAGACCAGTAACCTAACTAATGTACTGCTGTATCCTTCCTTGAAAACAAATTGGTATCATGTGATAGAATATGGATTCATTTTCTTCCACGATATATTTTGAACTTTCTGCACCTAGAATATAATGAGTGCGGTGTAGAGTGCTTTACTACATAGGCAACCTCCAGTTGGCTCTTATTCTTGTCCCAATAACTCATTGCTCGAGACAGATCTTACCAGTTTCTCAGCCAGCCAGTAGCACAAAGAAACCTCTCTCCTTATGCATGTCCAAATATTTTTTATATTTTAAAAAATTTATTCATGGGCTATTGGAATTGCTGACTGGCCAGCATATACTGCCTATCCCTAGTTCGCTTTTAGAAGGTAGTGGTGAGCTGCCTTCTTGAACTGCTGCAGTCCATGTGGCTTTATATCGTCCCATAATGCTGTTAGGTACAGGAGTTTCAGGACTTTGACCCGGCAACAGTGAGAAATGATGATGTATTTCCAAGTCAGGATGGTGAGTGCCCTGGAGGGGAACTTTTTTTCATTCATTCACGGGATGAGGGCATCGCTGGCCAGGCAGCAATTACTGTCCTGCCCTAAAAATTCCTTCCCTAAAGGACGTTAGTGAACCAGATGGGTTTTTTCCTGAGAATTGGCAATGGATTTATGGTCGTCATTAGACTCTTAATTCCAGGTGTTTATTGAATTCAAATTCCACCACCTGCCATGGTAGGATTCAAACAGGGGTCCCCAGAATGTTAGAACATAGAACATAGAACATGGAACATAGAACATGGAACATGGAACATGGAACATGGAACAGAGAACATTACAGCGCAGTACAGGCCCTTCGGCCCTTGATGTTGCGCCGACCTGTGAAACCAATCTGAAGCCCACCTAACCTACACTATTCCATTATCATCCATGTGTTTATCCAACGACAACTTAAATGCCCTTAAAGTTGGCGAGTCTACAACTGCTGCAGGCAAGGCATTCCATGCCCTTACTACGCTCTGAGTAAAGAATCTCCCTCTGACATCTGTCCTATATCTATCACCCCTCAGTTTAAAGCTATGTCCCCTTGTGCTAGCCGTCACCATCCAAGGAAAAAGGCTGTCACAGTCCACCCTATCCAATCCTCTGATCATCTTGTATGTCTCTATTAAGTCACCTCTTAACCTTCTTCTGTCTAATGAAAACAGCCTCAAGTCCCTCAGCCTTTCCTCATAAGACCTTCCCTCCATAACAGGCAACATCCTGGTAAATCTCCTCTGCACCCTTTCCAATGCTTCCACATCCTTCCTATAATGCGGTGACCAGAACTGTATGCAATACGCCAAGTGCGGCCGCACCAGAGTTTTGTACAGCTGCAACATGACCTCAGGGCTCCGAAACTCAATCCCTCTACCAATAAAACCTAACACACCATACGCCTTCTTAACAACCCTATCAACCTGGGTGGCGACCTGGTCTCTGGAGTAACAGTCCAGCGATAATAGCAATAGGCCATCACCTCCCACATAGAGGATGGTATTTTCATGTACCTATTGCAGTGGTGTACTGTCTAAATGTCTGTGGATGTGGTGCCAGTCAAGTTGGCTGTTTTGTCCTGGGTGGTGTCCGATACTCCTAAAATCAGATCAGTTGGGAGGACAGAGACCATAAATGCTCTGTACACGTGCAGAGATTTCACATGTTCTCCATAATGAGCAGAACCTATGCTGAATATAGATAGGTAAGGAAAAAATCTTTGATACTGTAAATCACGCACAATGCAAGCTACTGCAAATTCATTGCAGTTCCATCTGTTTCTAAATGAAGGCAACGGATTCAATCCTTTTTATCTTTCATCACATTATATTTTTCATCTCCATTACACCCACAGCCATCTTCATCTCCACTTTTTCTGTTACTTTTCTACAAAAAACAGAAATACTGACCTTGCATTTTGTAGCATTTTAAAATCCTCAAAATTTTCAGGTGCCTTACAATCAAAGTGTGATCGCTGCTATTCGGGCAAATGCAGCATACAGTCCAACAAACAGAAAAGCAGTGCCAAACACATTTTTTGTAAAAAGTAAAATGTCAACTGTAACAAGGGGAAATACTGAGCAGATCCAGCAGCAGCTATGGAGAGAGAAACAGAATTAATATTTTAAGTTAATTTCCTTTGAAATTTGAATTTGTGTATAACAAGGTCCTATAAGCAGCAGTAAGATGACAACCAGGTTGTTTTTGTTAAATAGCAAGGGATAAGTTAAAGGAATGGCTTTCAATAAAATTGCTCATTTATTTGTTTGTTTCATCTAGCTGGCCATGAACTTCCAGGCAAAATAGGCTCCATCTGAAACAAACAAAAAATGCAGGTCACTAATTTTCTACTCCCAGTTGATACTCTTGCTTACAGCCACTTAGCTTTGGAGTTCAGCATTCAGGAGGTAGCTTAAGAGCGCTAGAATGCAATATAAATAGCACATAATTACAAAACACTTTCTCTTTGTCTCTTTCTGTCAAGCTGCCCCTGAAAGCTATTTTATTTGCTAAGTGAAGTGCTCCATCTGTCGGAGGTTGGTAGGGATGATATGATATGGACCACCACCCAGCAGCTGGGCTGGAGTAGTTGGAATAAAGTCAATTCAGCACCAATAAAATCTCCTAAATCATAAAGATAGAGTAAAGAAATAACTGGTACTCCCAGAGCACCGTTTTTTTCTCCAGAGTTTCAAACTTGTTGCTGAAACTGGCCAAAACTTGAGAGCCATATGTTCACCTAGTATTTAACACCTGCATCTTTGATTTCTATATTTATCCAATAAATGTTCCCACTCATCAATGCAGCAAGGAGGAGAGGCCACAGACTTAAAGTAATGAGCAAAGCGGCAAAAGTCACATGAAGAAACAAGTAGTAAACATATGAAAGAGGAACAGATGTTGGCCATTTGATCTCTTATGCCTGCTGTTCCATTTCATAAGACCTGTTTGATTTCAACTTCTGTCTTTCCCTGATAACCTTTGCTCTTCCTGACTAACAAGAATCTGTTACCTCTGCATTAAAAAATATTCAATGACCCCTACACCACAGGCCGCACTCGGAGTGTTGTGTATAGTTTTGGTCACCCTGTTATAGGAGAGACTTAGTTAAACTGTAAAGTGTGCAAAGAAGCTTTACGAGGGATATGCCAGGACTAGTGTAGGCCCTGAGTTGTAGGGAGAGGTTGGCCAGGATAGGACTTTATTCCTTGGAACATAGGAGAATGAGGGGGGACCTCAGTAATTGCTATTACTGAGACTTGTTGAGGGAAGGGCAAGATTGGCAACTAAATATCCCAGGATATAGATGTTTCAGGCGGGATAGAGAGGGAGGTAAAAAGGTGGAGGAGTTGCATTACTGATCAAAGAGGATATCACAACTGTGCTGAAGGAGGGCACTATGGAGGACTCGAGCAATGAGGCAATATGGGCAGAGCTCAGAAATAGGAAGGGTGCGGTAACAATGTTGGGGCTGTACTACAGGCCTCCCAACAGCGAGTGTGAGATAGAGGTACAAATATGTAGACAGATTATGGAAAGATGTAGGAGCAACAGGGTGGTGGTGATGGGTGATTTTAATTTTCCCTACATTGACTGGGATTCACTTAGTGTAAGGGGTTTAGATGGAGCAGAATTTATAAGGAGCATGCAGGAGGGTTTTCTAGAGCGGGATGTAAATAGTCCAATTCAGGAAGGGGCCATACTGGACCTGGTGTTGGGGAAAGAGCCTGGCCAGGTGGTTAAAGTTTCAGTAGGGGATTACTTTGGGAATAGTGATCACAATTCCGTAAGTTTTAGAATACTGATGGACAAAGACGAGAGTGGTCCTAAAGGAAGAGTGCGAAACTGGGGGAAGGCCAACTATAGCAAGATTAGGCAGGAGCTGGGGAGTGTGGATTGGGAGCAGCTGTCTGAGGGTAAATCCACATTTGATATGTGGGAGGCTTTTAAAGAGAAGTTGATTAGAGTGCAGGACAGACATGTCCCTGTGAATATGAGGGATAGAAAGGGCAAGATTTAGGGAACCATGGATGACAGGTGATATTGTGAGAATAGCAAAGAGGAAAAAGGAAGCATACATAAGGTCTAGGCGACTGAAGACAGACAAAGCTTTGGAAGAATACCGGGAAAGTAGGACCAATCTGAAATGAGGAATTAAGAGGGCTAAAAGAGATCGTGAAATATCTTTAGCAAACAGGGTTAAGGAAAATCCCAAAGCCTTTTATTCATACATAAGGAGTAAGAGGGTAACTAGAGAAAGGGTTGGCCTGCTCAAGGACAAAGAAGGGAATTTATGCGAGGAGTCAGAGAAAATGAGTGAGATTCTTAATGAGTACTTTGTGTCGGTATTCACCCAGGAGAGGGACATGACAGATGTTGAGGTTGGGGATAGATGTTTGATTACTCTAGGTCAAGTCGGCATAAGGCAGGGGAAAGTGTTGGGTATTCTAAAAGGCATTAGGGTGGACAAGTCCCCAGGTCTGGATGGGATCTATCCCAGATTACTGAGGGAAATGAGAGAGGAAATAGCTGGGGTCTTAACAGCTATCTTTGCAGCGTCCTTGAGCATGGGTGAGGTCCTGGAGGACTAGAGAATTACTAATGTTGTCCCCTTGTTTAAGAAGGGTAGCAAGGATAATTCAGGTAATTATAGACCGGTGAGCCTGATGTCAGTGGTGGGGAAGCTGCTGGAGAAGATACTGAGGGATAGGATCTATTTACATTTGGAAGAAAATGGGCTTATTAGTGATAGGCAGCATGGTTTTGTGCAGGGAAGGTCGTGTCTTACCAACTTGATAGAATTGTTTGAGGAAGTGACAAAGTTGATAGATGAAGGAAGGGCTGTGGATGTCATATACATGGACATCAGTAAGGCATTTGATAAGGTTCCCCATGGTAGGCTGATGGAGAAAGTGAAGTCGCATGGGGTCCAGGGTGTACTAGCTAGATGGATAGAGAACTGGCTGGGTAACAGGAGACAGAGAGTTGTAGTGGAAGGGAGTTTCTCAAAATGGAGAACTGTGACCAGTGGTGTTCCACAGGGATCCGTGTTGGGACCATGTTGTTTGTGATATACATAAATGATCTGGAGGAAGGTATAGATGATCTGATTAGCAAGTTTGCAGATGACACTAAGATTGGTGGAGTAGCAGATAGTGAAGGGGACTGTCGGAGAATGCAGCAGAATATAGATAGATTGGAGAGTTGGGCGGAGAAATGGCACAATGGAGTTCAATCCAGGCAAATGCGAGGTGATGCATTTTGGAAGATCCAATTCAAGAGCAAACTATATGGCAAATGGAAAAGCCCTGGGGAAGATTGATGCACAGAGAGATCTGGGTGTTCAGGTCCATTGTACCCTGAAGGTGGCAACACCGGTCGATAGAGTGGTCAAGAAGGCATATGGCATGCTTTCATTCATCGGATGGGGTATTGAGTACAAGAGTTGGCAGGTCATGTTACAGCTGTATAGGACTTTGGTTCGACCACATTTGGAATACTGCGTACAGTTCTGGTCGCTACATTACCAAAAGGATGTGGATGCTTTGGAGATGGTGCAGAGGAGGTTCACCAGGATGTTGCCTGGTATGGAGGGCGCTAGCTAAGAAGAGAGGTTGATAGATTAGGATTATTTACATTAGAAAGACGAAGGTTGAGGGGGGACCTGATTGAGGTCTATAAAATCATGAGAGGTACAGACAGGGTGGATAAGGCTTTGGAGTCGATCTGTAGCTCGGGTTGTGGGTGTTGAGGTTGGTTGGCTTGCCGAGCTGGTTTGTTGTTCCGCAGACGTTTCGTTAACACTACGTCCAGCGTAGTGTTTCTCGCAGTCTCTGCAGGGGATCTTGTAGATGACATTGGCCCTGTCCATGGCGGGGAGTGGGTCTTTAGAAGTTCTACGACCGCTGGGCATCAGAGTGGCACACAAGCCCACATCAACCCTATGACAACTGCTCACCCGAACTAAAAACCCACTCCCTCGGGCAAACAGGAAGGAAACTAACAACAAGAGTACATGAACACCAACTGGCTACAAAAAGATACGACCAATACTCACTCATCTCGATCCACATGGACAAGGAGAACCACGACTTTGACTGGGAAAACACCAAGATCCTGGGACAGGCTAGGCAGAGACAAGCACAAGAATTCCTAGACGCATGGCACGCCACGAAACATGCTATTAATAAACACGTTGAACTCGACTCCGTGTACATTCCACTACGGAGGAAACCCGGAAGTGAGGCAATCCACCGCAACTGACCCCAGAGTTTAAAAACCAGGCGGGAAAACATACCGACGCTTCATCAGAGGCTGCACTGAGGATGTTACCAAGCACGGTAACGAAATGTCCCCAGAGTGGGGGACTCAATTCCTAGGGGTCACAATTTCAAGGTGAGAGGGGAAAAGTTTAAGGGAGATATGCATGGAAAGTTCTTTGCGCAGAGGGTGGTGGGTGCCCGGAACACATTGCCAGCAGAGGTGATAGAGGCCGGCACGATAGCATCATTTAAGATATATATGGACAGATATATGAATGGCAGGGAGCAGAGAGATACAGATCCCTGGAAAATAGGTGACAGGTTTAGATAGAGGATCTGGATTGGCTCAGGCTTGGAGGGCCGAAGGGCCTGTTCCTGTGCTGTAATTTTCTTTGTTCTTTATTCTTTGTTCTTTATTCTTTGTTCTTATTGAAGTGTATAAAATCATGAGGGGAATAGATAGGATGAATGCATATCGTCTTTTTCCCGGGGATGGGGAATCGAGAACTAGAGGGCACAGGTTTCAAGTGAGAGGGGAAGGATTTAAGAAGGACCTGAGGGGCAGCTTCTTCACACAGAGAGTGGTGTGTATGTGGAATGGGCTGCCAGAGAAAGTGGTTGAGACAAGTACAAAGCAATATTTAAAAGACATTTGTATAGGACATGGATGGGAAGAGTTTAGAGGGATATGGACCAAATGTGGCCATTGAAACTAGCTGAGTGGGCATCATGGTCAGCGTGGACCAGTTTGGGCCAAAGGGCCTGTTTACATGCTGTATTACTGTATGACTCTGACTGTACTGATGACTGAAAGTAGACTGATGGGGTAGTAATTGGCCAGGTTGGATTTGTCCTGCTTTTTGTGTATAGATCTGGACAATTTTCCACATTGTTGGGTAGATATCAGTGTTGGAACTGTACTGAAAGAGCTTGGCTAAGGGAGTGGCAAGTTCTGGAGCATAAGTCTTCAGTACAATTGCCGGAATGTTGTCAGGGCTCGTAGCCTTTGCAGTATCCAGTACCGCAACCATTTCTTAGTATCACACGGAGTGAATCAAATCGACTGAAAACTTATCTGTGATACTGAGGACTACCGAAGGAGGCCAAAATGGATCATCCACCCATCCCAATCTCGCCCATTTGCCAAGCATTTGGCCCATATCTCTCTAAACCCTTCATATTCATATACTCAGCCAGATGCCTTCAAAATGTTGTAATTGTACCTACATCCACCACTTCCTCTGGCAGCTCCTTCCATACACGCACCACTGTCTGCACGAGAAAATTAGACCTCAGTTCCTTTTTAAATCTTTGCCCTCTCACATTAAAGCATTGCTGTGAATTCTTCAACATTATCTTTTGCACTTATGTGTTGGGCTCTGAAATAATGTGAAAATGTCATCTAAGCCTTGGAGTCTAGTATTGATCATTTTAGCAGGTGACTTCTTTTTCAACCATGGATGACATTTCCCACTGTACTGTTTCATTGCTGGTATTCAGCCATTTAAAATAGATGAGGTAACTTTACCTGTAAAATGGGAGGTGTGGTCTGGAAAAGTCATCCAAACAAACAAAATGTTTGTCTGCTAATACTGCAGATTAATTCTTAATCTTTTTGCCAACTGATTGACTGGCTCCATCCCCGTCTCTTCGACTTGTCTGCTTCCTCTCCACCTATCCTCTCCTCTATCCATCCTCTATCCACCTCCCCCTCTCTCCCTATTTATTTCAGAACCTTCTTCCCCTCCCCCATTTCTGATGAAGGGTTTAGGCCCGAAACGTCAAGTTTTCCTGCTCCTATGATGCTGCTTGACCTGCTGTGTTCATCCAGCCCCATGCTTGTTATCTTAGCTTTATTGTTTAGTTGGCAGCGCTCTGTCTCACCCTAGTGGCAGGCTCTTGAACATGCTGGAAGTCTGAGCCATTTCGACGTTCCATTTCAATGAGATCTGTTCACTCTCAGCCAGTAGTTGAAGGAAAAGAGACGAGGGAATCAAAATTTGAATTTGTGTTGTTATAAGGACTTCTTTTCTCATACGTTTCTGTGGACCTAGTGTGAAGAACTATTGACAAGTAGTTTTTTGAAGAGGTCAATGAAAGAAAAGTGACTTTTTTTTTAAACAAGACATTTCTTAGTTGTCACATTAATTTGTGACAACCCCATGTTTACTGGCGACCACCTGCCTGGGTTTATGATTGTCAGGTTTCATTTTACCGCTTTGGATATTGTTCAAAGTAGTTCAGGAGAAACTTGCTGAAAGAAAGAAGCCTCCTATCTCTGCTTTCCTATTTCTGGAAAAGAACCCTTGTGGGTCCATTGTGATACCAAGAGTCCTGCAGTTGCTCTTGCTTCAGGAGCTTCTGAGAGAGTTTGTCAATATTTCCTGAATGACGATGCCTATAAAGGCTCCCAGTGACAACTGCATGTGTTCAGTGTCATCCATCTTTGTGTGTCAGAATGTCAAGACAATAGCCATCTGAGCATCTTAAGCGTGAACATTTTTGCCTTTAAGCACCAAGAATTAATGATCCAAAAGTGTTTGTTTTAATCCCTGCAAAGAGAAATCAGTTTTATTTCCCTTTACCTGATATGTGTATGTGTGTTTGTGAATGTTTTAGCATATCCAGAAAGGATAAAAAAAATTTTCGTATCTCACACTGCTTGTTCATCAATTCTACATCTTTGTGGAATAAGTTTGGTTTTACAGTAAATCAATAATTTTGTGTTTATGAAAGCAATGTGGTTGATGGATTGATTTATTTTAAATCTATTATAGAACAAGCATATGGTTAGTCATATCGGGAACCAGGCAAAATAATTGAATTGATACAAAAACAGAAATTGCTGAAGGAAATCAGCAGGTCTGGCAGCAACTGAATAAGGATCGCTGGATTTGAAACATTAACTCTGCTTTCTGTCCACAGCTGCCAGACCTGCTGAGTTTCTCCAGCAATTTCTGTACTTGTTTCAGATTTATAGCATCTGCAATTCTTTGTTTTAGTTTTATATAACTAAATTTTTTGTTGTGGCTGTTGAAATAGTGGGGTACAAAAAGACAATGCACTTTTTTTCCCTTTGCGCTCATAACAATGTAGCGTCTTTCACAAACCCAAGATATCCGAAAGCATTTTACAGGCAATAAAGTACCTTATGAAGTCACTGTTGGAAAGTAGGAAATGCATACAGCATGATCTCACAAGCTGTGGTCACCAACTTCACTTGTGTTAATTGAGGGATAACCATTGGTCAGGGCACTGCACAACTATCCTGCTATTCATTGAACTAATGGCCATGGGATCTGTTACGACCACTAGAAGGGCAAAAGTATACTCTAGTCCAACATTGACACCTCCACATTACTGGGAGGGAAGACTCAACCTTGGTTTGATGTCTGATCCAAAACCTGACATCGTTGGCTGTGCAGCACAGCTTTAATACTGCACTGAGAAGGTCAGTCAAAATCTTATGCTCAAATCTCAGGATTGGGACTTGAGCCCACAGACCTGTGTCTCAAAGGCAAGCATGTTACGCACTGAACCATGGCACAACACAGCACGGAATCTCCACCATAAACTGTTCCACTTCACCAGTTGATTTTGGATATGAAGATAACTTAGGAAGAAAAGATTGTTGTGTTATTCTGTTTCAATTTTAAAAACATTCACCAGCCCTTTAACTTGTTACAGGCAATGAATTTGGGCACCCTGAATGGCTGGACTTCCCCCGAATAGGAAACAATGAAAGTTACCATTATGCCAGACGGCAGTTTGATCTTCTGGATAATCACCTCCTTCGTTACCGGCAGCTGAACGCTTTTGATGCAGACATGAATAAATTGGAAGACAAGTATGGTTGGCTCGCGGCACCACCGGTGAGTAGGTGCATTGCCTTGGTCTCAGGCACTCTGTCTATTCCTGTCACCTCACTTGCTTCTCTCTCTCGTGCCCTTTTTCTACTCCTCTCGTGTGCTGCCACTTCCATATATGCACACTCATTCACTAATGCTTGCTTTCACTCTAACACCTTCAATCCTGCTCTCGCTGTCTCTTGCTCTATCTCATACATTCCTGTCACTCTCCAATCTTGCTTTCATCTCTTCCCGAGGGCGATTTATCTTTTTTGTAAGGAAGGTTTGGGTAGTGCTGGAGAGTGAACAGCAGATTTTGAGCTGGTGCTGTGCGCTGTATGTTGCTGATTAGTACCAGCATTTCGTCATAAGCTCCGGGTCAAACTGGGTATCGAGGGTTTGCACAAAATGAGAGGACTATGAGAGTCCGCTTTAGTGACTGAAGTTGAAGTAAGTCTGACATTCACTTGAGAGAAATTGAGCTTTTACAGAGCAACTTGAAGGAGTAATTGTGTAATTTGATTCTTGGAAGGATATTAGAGTCATACAAGTGTACAGCACAGAAACAGACCCTTTGGTCCAACTTGTCCTTGCCAACCAGATATCCTAAACCGATCCAGTCCGATTTGCTAGCATTTGAAACATCTTCCTCTAAACCCTTCCTATTCATATACCCATCCAGATGACTTTTAAATGTTGTAATTGAACCCATCTCCTCCAACTCCTTTGGCAGCTCTTTGTAATAGGGACTCTTTTCAAGACCACTGTTTATTTCCCCAAATTCTCTAGCCTCCATGTCCTTCACAGTAAATGCTGACATGAAATATTTATTTAGTATCTTGACCATCTCCTGTTGTTCCACAGGAAAGAGAAACATAAGAATCAGGAGTAGGAATAAACAATTCAGCCCCTTGAGCCCATTCAATCAGATCGTGGCTGATCTGACTATAACCTCGAATCCACGTTCCTGCTTGATCTGATAGCCTTTCACTTCTTGCTCAACAAGAATCTGCCTGCTACCGTCTCCAAAATATCCAAGGAGTCTTTTTCCACCACCTTTTCAGGAAGAGTGTTCCAAAGACTCATGATCCTCTGAGACAAAAAAGTCACCTAATCTGTTTTAAATGGGCAGCCCTTGATGTTTAAACAGTGACCCTAGTTCTGGCTTCTCCCATAAGAGGAAACATCCTCTTCACAGCTATCCTGGCAAGATCCCTCAGTCTGAAAAGCCTTCTGTAAACTGCCTCCTTAAATGAGGTGGTAAATATTGTACACAGTAGTTTAAATTGTTCTCATCTATGCCCTGTATAATTTAAGGATGACCTCTCTGTTTTTATATTCACTTCCCCTCATGATAAATGGTAACATTCCATTTGCTTTCCTAATTATGTACTGTACCGGCATACTAACCTTAAGCAATTTGTGCATGAGAGCATCCAAATACCTCTGCATCTCACATCTCTTCAATGGCTAACCTTTTTGATAAAATGCTGCTTTTTTCATTCTTCCTCCAAAATGGACAGTTTCACATTTTGCCACATCTTTTCCACTCACTGAACCAATCAACATTATTTTATAACCACCTTTCTGTCCCCTTCACAGCTTACTTGCCCATCTATGTTTGTGTCATCAGCAAGTTTGGCAATCATATCTTGCATCCGTAGAACTGTGGAGATGATACAGCACAGAAGGGAGCCATTCTGCCCATCTTGTCCATGCCAATCCCTTCATACAATTCATATAATTAGTAAAAAGCTGAGGTCCCAGCACCTATCCCCATGGCACATCACTGGTTACAGCTTGCCAGGCCCAGGCTGAAATAGGCCCATTCTCACCTCCTGTCTGCTTCTATCAGACACCCACTCTTCTTTTCCTATCAAAAGGCAGCTCCCACAGTTTTCATTTTCCACAATAACCTTGGATGTGGCATCTCATCTAAGGACAGTACATCCATTGGTTCTCTTTTATCCATGGCACATATTGCCACCTCGAACAAGTCCAATGGATTGGTCAACAAGACAGATGTTAAGCTAACTGGTCTGTAGTTTCCTGCTTGCTGCCTCCTTCCCTTTTGAATAAAGGAGTTGTGTTTGCTGTCTTCTAATCAATGGACCACCCCCAAATCAAGCATTTTGGAAAATTATATCCAAAGCGTCAACTATCTTACGAGCCACTGCTTTTAACACTTTGGGATGAATTATCAGAAAGACCACACAGCTCCAACAATTTAGAATTATAGAATCATAAGGAATAGAAAAGGCCGTTTGGTCCATCAGGTCTGTACTACCAAAATGCACTAAATTACACTTCCACTTTCCAGCACTAGGTCCATCGCCTTAAATGTTATGACATTTCAAGTGTTCATCCAAATACTTTTTAAAGGGTGTGATGTTAAATTTTGTCCAGCTCTAGCATAACCTCCCTGGTGGAATAACCTATGACTGATAAAGGCAAGTATTCCCTATGCCTTATTAACTACTCTATTAACCCATCCTTCCACCTTCAGGGATCTGTGGACAAACACCCCAACATGCCACCATTCCTCAGAGCATCAGAATACCCTGCCATTCATTGAGGACTCCCTTGTCTTGTTACTTCTTCCAAAGTGCATCACCTCGCACTTTTCAAGGTTGAATTCCATCTGACCCATTTATACCCTTCTGTAACCTAAGAATTTCTTCCTCATTGTCAATCACCTTGCCAATCTTCTGTCATATGCAAATATACTTATCATCTCAACCCCCCATTCTCATCTACTACATTTATGAATATCACAAACAGCAAGAGACCCAGATCTGATCTCTGTGGTAAGAGAGACAATGGCCTAGCAGTATTATTGGTAGACTGTTAATCCAGAGACCCAGGTTTGAATGATTTCAACTCCTTACAAAATCTGGAATTTGGAGTCTAATGATGACCATTGTTGGAAAAACACATCTACTTCACTCATATCCTTTGTTGAAGGAAACTGCCATCCCCACCTCGCCTGGCCTATGTGTGACACCAGATCCACAGCAATATGGTTGACTCTCAACTTTCAGCTGGGCAATTAGGAATGGGCAATAAACGTTGGCCTAGCCAGTAACGTTCACATCCAATCTCCAGTCATACAAGCAGCCTTCCACCACCACCCTCTGTCTGCTACCACTAAGCCAATTTTGAACCCATTTGCCAAGGTACCTTGGATTGCATGTTCTTTATCAATCTCCTATGTGGGATTATCAAAGGCTTTACTGAAATCCATATAAAACATATCAACTGCATTAACCTCATCTATATACCTTGTCACAGCCACAAAAAATTCAACCAGATTTGTTAGGCATGATTTCTCTCTGACAAGTCAGTTTCCTCAGTACTGCTTTTCTGGTTGTCTCTGATTTTCTTCAGTTCCTCCCTCCTTTCCTATTTCCTGATTTATCACTGACTCTGGGATGTTATTTGTATCCTCTAAATTTTTTAGTGAAGACTGATGCAAAATACCTGTTCAATTTGTCTGCTTTTGCCCATAACGACATCACGGTGGCTCAGTGGTTAGCGCTGCTGCCTCACAGCACCAGGGATTCGGGCGACTGTCTGTGTGGAGTGTGGTGTCTGCGTGGGTTTCCTCTGGGTGCTCCAGTTTCCTCCCACAGTCCAAAGATGTGCTGGCTAGGTGGATTGGCCATGCAAAATTGCCCCTAGTGTTCAGGGATATGTCCTTAGACGCATTGGCCATGGAAAATATGGAGTTACAGGAAAAAGGTAGGGGGTTGCGTCTGGAAGGGATGCTCTTCGGAGGGTCAGTGTTGACTTATTGGACCGAATGGCCTACTTCTACACTCTAGGGATTCTATTATTATTATTATTTCTCCTGTCTCACTTCTTGTAGGATCTATGCTCATTTTGTTAACTCTTCTCTTTAAATATTTATAGAAACTTTTACTTCTTAAAAATATTTTTGCTGACTTTGTGTTCTACTCTAGCTTTTCCCTTTTTTAAAATTATTCTTTGCTTTTTATTTATATTCAGTCCAATTTCCAGACCAGCCACCTGTCCGTGTCTTCTTTGAGTTTGATACATAGAATCATAGAATCCCTATAGTGTGGAAACAGGCCCTTCAGCCCAACAAGTCCACACCGACCCTCAGAGCACCCACCCAAACCCATCCCCCGATAACACACCTAATGTACACATTCCTGAACAGTACGGGCAATTTAGCATGACCAATCCACCTAGCCTGCACTTCCTCAAAAAACTTAATCAAGTTAGTGAGGCATGACCTCCCCTTCACAAAACTATGTTGCCTGTCGCTAATATGCCCACCTATTTCCTCTCCAATAATTTCCCTGCCACTGACGTAAGGCTGACCGGCCTGTCATTAGCTGGATTATCCTTGCCACCCTTCTTAAACAAAGCAACAATATTGGCTATTCTCTAATCCTCTGGGACCTCCTCTGTAGCCAGTGAGAACACAAAGATTTCTCTCAAGGCCCCAGCACATTCTTCCCTTGCCTCTGTGTATTCTGGGATATATCCCATCAGGCCCTGGGGACTTGTCCACCTTAATGTTTTTCAAGACCCCAAATACCTCCTCCCTTTTGACCTCAACACGACCCAAACTATCTACACACCCTTCCCCAGACTCATCATCCACCAAGTCCTTCTCTATGGTGAATACTGATGCAAAGTACTCATTTAATACCTCACCCATTTCCTCAGGCTCCACACACAAATTCCCCCTCTGCCCTTGAGTGGGCCAACCATCTCCCTGGCTACCGCCAGGATGGAAGGTGTTATTAACGGTACTCTGAAGCAGCACCTGCTTAACTGTAACCTGTTCAGTGAAGCCCAGTTTGTGATCCACCAGGGCCACGCAGCTCCTGACCCATTATGGCCTTGATTCAAACATGGACATGAGAGCTGAATTCTAGAGGTGAGGTGTGTGTGACAGCCCTTAACTCCAGTTTTCCTAGACCAAAAAAACCTTGATGCCACAGTCTGTAAAATGCGAAATCAGAGTTAAACACCAGTTGGAGTCGTTCATGCACATAGGAAGGTGGCAGTGGTTGTGTAAGATTAGTCGTCTCAGCTCCAGGACATCTCAGCAGGAGTTCCTCAGGGTAGTGTCCTCGGCCCAACCACCTTCAACTGCTTCATCAATGACCTTCCCTCCATCATAAGGTCAGAAGTGGGCTTCATCATTCGCTGATGATTGCACAATGTTCAATACCATTTCTGACTCCTCAGATACTGAAGCAGTCCACATTCAAGGGCAACAAGATCTCGACGATATCCAGGCTTCGACTGAAAATTGGCAACTAACGTTTGCACCGCACAAATGCCAGGCAATGATCATGTCCAGTAGGAGAGAATCTAACTACTGACATCTAAGAGGACAAGGGAAGGGCACTCACCATCCCAACTTGGAAATATATCACGGCTGCTGTCACCAAGTCAAAATCCTAGGATTCCCTCCCCATAACAGCATTGTGATTCTATTTACAGCACATGGACAACAGCAGTTCAAGAAGGCAGATCACTGCCATATTCTCGAGCAGTTAGGGATAGGCAATAAATGCTGACCTAGCCTGCAATGCCCCACATCTCGTGATTGAATTTTAAAAAGAAAATTTATTCCCCAATTACTTGGCCTCCTGTACCATGGTGTGATGATCATTTTGCTCACCTGCCCTGCAGTTTTCACGTCATCCATCATTCAGAATTGAGGAAGAGTTATAGCAAATTTGAAATATTAACTCTGTTTCGGTCTCTCCACAGATGCTACCAGACCTGCTGAGTTTCTCTAGCATTCTGTGTTTGTTTCAAATTTCCAGCATCTGTAGTTTGCCTTTATTCTTTAAATACAATTCAATTTCTGGTAAATGGTAATCCACAGAGCGTTGATAGAGGGCTATTCAGTGATAATGATGATGCCATTGAATGTCAAGGTGTAATGGTTCTGTTCTGTCTTGTTGGATATGGTTGCTGCCTTCAACTTTTGTGGGGCCAGTGTTACTTGTTGCATTTCAACACGGCCTTCAAGGAGTTACAAATGGTGTTGAACATTGTGCAATCATGAGCAACCATTCTCATTCTGACCTTATGATGGGAGAATGTCATTGATGAAGCAGTGAAGACGGTTGAGCCTCGGAGACTAACCTGAGGAACTCCTGCAATGATATCCTGCGATTGCGGTAATTGACAATCAACTGCATGAAGTGCCAGCTATGACCACATGTACTGGAGAGATTTCCCCTGATTCTTATTGGTATTTGGTTTTGCTAGGGCTCCTTTTGGCTAATACATTGGACAACACTGGACTATACTGCATTGAAGCAAACCAGCACCAGTGTCCTTATGGAGAGACTAAATAGAACATTGCAGGAGGATTTTGATGAGCGTAGCAGAGGGCAGAAGCAAGTTCAACTTCAAGACTCTACAGTGAGATCAAGCATAACGAAGCTTTTGAAATCAAAACAGCAGCTTAGCTGAATAATTACTGAGAAAATCTTATTGGAAGAGAATTGGAGAGGGAAATGCCTTCAGGAAGGAGCAGATAAAAATTCCATTGTAGACAGGCCAAGGGTTACAGAAGTTTAAACAAAACGAAGGATCAGTAACCCAATAACTAGAGTAAGGAACATATGAGAGTGCACAACTCATTAGTAGAATTAGAAGCATTATTTAGTTGAAGAAGGATATGGATATAAATCTGTAATGGAGATATGGATTAAGTTAGAACAGGATTGAAAATTTAATATTCTTGTGTGTAAAATTTTCAAGTGAGATGGAGAAGAATAAAAATTGTGAGCAGCTGTCGGTGTAATTGAAGAAACCTATCAGTGCCCAAATATAAAAGTGTCTTTGGGAGCTGCATTTATATAGATTCTCTCAGGACACAGGAGAACAAGATGGACAACGGAACAAATCTCTGTATATTACAAGCTGGTGGACAGAAAAAGGTGAAGAAATTCAAATCTCACCTGACTTAAATGATGTGTGGTTTTCAAGCTATTCGAAAACATGGACTCTCATCATTCCCTCTCCTGGATCCTCTCAATCGCTACCCCCCATCTCTGACCCACTTGCAACTCCCATCACTCTGTTTCACCCTCTCTCTCCTACCCCACCTCATCCCTCCACCCCCTCTCCCATCTTGGGGAGAACACGTTTTTCCATTTACCAAGCAGACCAATTAAATACCTTATCTATATCAGGTTTTAAATAAAAAAGATCTTATCAACCAGGTTTATCACACAAGTGTGACATAGTGCATTTTAGTCAGAAGAACACTGAAAGACAATTAAATTAGGGGGTTCAATTCTAAAGGGGTGCAAGAGTAGAAGGACCTGGGTGTGTATGTGTACAGATCACTGAAGGTAGTAGGATAAGTGGAAAGAGCAGGTCATAAAGCAAGCCGTGTTCTTAGCTTTATTAATAGGGACATAGAGTGCAAGTGCAAAATGGTGATATTGAACTTGTACAAGACACTTGTTAGTCCTCAGCTAGGGTATTGTGTACAGTTGTGGGCACCACATTATAGGAATGGTATGAACACATTGGAGACAGTCCAGAACAATTTCTAAGAATGGTTCTGGAAATGAGAAACTTCAGCGATGAGGATAGATTGAAGAAATTGGGACTGTTCTCCTTGGAGAGAAGAAGGCTGAGGGGAGATTTTGGAAGGGGTTTTCATGATTGTGAGCAGTCTGGATAGAGTAGATAGTCAGAAACAGATCCTGCTTATAAAAGGAACAATAACGAGACGGTATAGAGTTAAAATGATGTGTAAAAGAAGCAAGTGTGAGCTGAAAAAAATGTTTTTCACTCAGTGAGTAGTTAGTGTCTGGAATGCACTGCATGGTAATATGATGGAGACATGTTCAGTTAAGGCATTCAAGAGGGTATTGGATGGTTATTTGGACAGAAATAATGTGCTAGGGTATAGGGAAAAATCAGGAGATTGGCCAAGGTAATGAAGCTCATTTGAAGAGCCAGTGCAGACACAGTGGGCTGAATAACCTCCTCCTTCATTGTAACAATTCTGAGATTTTTTGACAAAAACAGAAATTGCTGGAAAGTCCTGGCAAGGCTGGCAGCACCTGTGGAGAGAAATCAAAGTTAATGTTTTGAGTCCAGTAACCCTTCTTTCTTCTGTTATGAAGTTCTGAAATTTATTTTATATTGTAACTGGTGGAGTTGTGGGACTGGAGGAACAGTGTAGTCCTCTAGCTTCAGTCATAGCAGCATGCACGTGCACACAAACACCAGTGATGAACGCATGGGACTGATCAACTGAAACATAAAAGATCTATTTGAACTGTCTTAACATAATTCCCAACATGTGCTTTTGTTCAGCTTTGAAATACAATGAATCTTACCAAATAGGGAATAGTGGAAACCATTACGTTTACAGCAAGATCCTGCAAACAGCAGTGAGACCAGAAATCAGTTATTCCACGTTACAATGGTGTTGGCTCAGTCATTGGCCCAGACTCTGCAATAGCAGCTTCTTCTTTTAGCTATGTTGTAAATCATTGGCGCTTACCTGAAGCACCAGAAACAGATGGCTTGGTGTCTCAGCTGAAATATATACCTTCAACAGTGCAGCATTCCTGCAATACTGGACTGGAACATCACTCCAGATGGTACACTAAAACCTGTAATTAGACAGACAGGCAGGGAGAGAGAACAAACATTTTAGACAAAATAAGCCTCAAAGCCAGACATGACGCTTGGTTGTGGCAGCTCAGGTATTGCTCTGCATAATACATATCATCAACATTAACTTTGACCTTAAAAATTGTTCTGAAGTCTTCAATCACAGCCTTTATACCTGTTCACTCCAAATTCTGAGCAAAATTCAGGTAAATATACCTTGTTTGCTTGTAGCTAAAAATTAAAGCTTAGGATTTTAAAACTATAACATTATAATTAATTATGCTTCAGTAATTTACATAAGCAAATGTCCAGCATCTGTTCTTGTATTGACAGGATTGGACTATTTTAATAACTGCTGAATTTTTTTCTAATAAGATGCACTCTCTCTGTGGTTTGCACTGGTTTCTTATTTGGGCTGATGAGTGTAGCAAAGTTGTGTAGAGCACTTGTGAATTAGAAGGCAGGAAGTTAGAATTTATTTGTAAAAATGATAGGGGGATGAGTACATAGTCCATTTAAGAGGTGATGTGCTTTCTCTAAGCTTGATTTAAGTAAAAGTGTGTTTGCAAGCGGCTGAAGAGTTACTGCCAGTTCCGAAATTGAAACATGTTTCACTTGGCTGTGTGATTAGAAACCTTAGGCTTGTTTTGATGTTTTGGCAATGAGCTTGAAGATCAGCCAATTAATTTAAACCAAGCACTCAGAGATTGAAAAGCAATTGAATTTAAATCTGATGGTTTTGACAACTTTGGACTAATCCTATTATAAGAAAATTGACAGGTCATTGGGGGTATTTAAGAAGAGGGTCTTTGAAAATCAGTGTGAAAGCAAACTGTCACCTGAAGAGGAAATATCTGACACTCACAGAAATCTCTAAGCTCTCTGAGAAAGCACCATCTATCCATTAAAAAGTGCCACGGCATTTCTAGCTAAAAGTCCTTACAAAAAAATTCACAGAGTAAACATCCCTGACAGAAGGATCAGCAGATGGAAGGCATTTATGACTATTGAGACAGCAGAGAAGGCAGAACATTCTGGAAGACACACCATGTATGGACTTTGAGAGTCTAAGTTTTAATTTAGTTTTCTATTATTTGCGTTTATGTAAGTGGGATATGTGTTTATTGGAACAGCATACCATTAGAATTTTGTTCTGTTTGGGAATAGTTAGTAGTTAAGGGGGATTTGTTCAATTTGTTAGTAGCTCTGTTAATTTGTTCACTGTTAGAGTTAAATAAATAAATTGTTATTGTTGCTTATAAGGTAAATATAAGGGATTTTCTTTCATTTAACCTCCCCTTTTTAACAGATTTAGGTGAGGTGAGCTTCACTGGGTGCTTTGTGTTTAATTATTAGAAGGGAACCTCTACTCCAGCCCTAACAGATTGGGAGCTTGTGTTTTGATTTGAATTATCAGAGGGGTTCAACCTCCCCTTCCTAACATGACAGTTAGTAAGTGTTCTTGCACAAATAATGATGAATGGTGTCAACTAGTAGAATTGTGAGCAACCACCTTCCTGCCTGTGCACAGCCAGTGTATTCTCATGGGTTTGATTGGATTGATCATCTAAAATAATTGGAATAAAATAATAGATGACTTGGAGCATGCTGGCAGATAATGTATATAGATTTTCTTCTACATAAGCTGGCAGAATATTCCCATATTGATTAAATATACCTACCATCTTCTAAACCCAGACCTATTGCCATAGCTTTTACCCTGACTGCAATGTATGTCCACATCGGTATTTGTGAATTGAGAATGTTCAGTTCCATGTTTTTCCCTCAGTGGTTAGCAGCCTCACTTCTGAGTCAGATTGTTTTTGATTTAAGTACCACTCTGGCAACATGAGTCATAATCCAGATTGATTTCTGATGCAGTATTGAGCAAATATTGCATTATCATCTTTTGGGTTAGGTATTAATGCAAGACTTCATCTATGTAACAGACCCCATGGCACTATTTTGACAAAAAGCAGTGATATTCTTCAAGGGTTCAGGCCAATTTTTATCCCTCCAACTCATTACTGAACAGACTGTCTGGTCACTTTCCAATTGAGGCAGCTTGCTTTGTGAAAATTAATGGTCATGTTGTAACGATGATGTCACCTTGTTGGCTAAAAAACACTTTGGGAAGTTTCAAGGCTCTGAACGTTGTTATTTGAATGAATGCAATTCTTCTCCCAATGACCAGTTCTCTGTGTTGCTGTCTGGATGTGAAGGAGGTGGATGTGGTGCCACTCTAACAGCTGCTTTGTCCTAGATGTTGCAGAGCTTACCAAGTGTTGGTGGAGCTGCAATCATTCAGGTCAACGGAGAATATTCCTTCACACTCCTGACTTGTGCCTTATAGATGGTGAGTTACTCCCTGCAGGATCCCTAAACTCTGAGCTGCTGTTAAGAATAGAATAGAAATTTATTGTCACATGGTTCTTTCATAAGTCACCTACATCAATGACAGAAGTCATACTTGGTAAGAAAAAAAGTAAAGTTAAGGTAAAGTTCATCACAGCATCCGGGCTTGGGAGAGCCAATGAAGGAATGATGGAATACTCTGAAGACACAGCCAGGACAAGAACCCCATGCTGCACCACTGGAACACTGGGCTGGAAGCCTCCCTTGAAGAAGACTGCCATGCCAGGCTGAGACCGCCACTCCTGGACGAGACAACTTGCTAGGCGGCTGGAACACCTGGGGACTGAAGACGAAGAAGACCTCCATGCGGTGAAGAGATCTCCACACCTGATCAAGGCCACCATGCCGGGAGACCACCATGCTGTGCCAATAGCGACAACTCTCCAGTCTTTTGAGACTAGCCACAGGCTCACAGTCTCAGCCTAGCCTGCTAGGGCAGGCCAGGAGAGTCAGCTGGGGACCTGCTGTTTGCTAGCCAGGAGACCCCGCACTGGTGTGGAGCTGCGTCCAGCATTGATGCTGATGCCAGAGACCACCGCCCTCACCTGCCACTCTCCAGACCCAAAAGTAAAGAAAAGAAAGGAAAAAGGAAAAGAACCCAAGGAAACAAAGAGAAAGAAAGCCGGTGGTAGCGGACAGGCCCCAATCTCAGCCCACCTGCTCTGCCGCCATCTTAGCCTGCTCTTCTAGCCACTGTGTTCACGTGCCTGGGTTTCTGATCATCGGTAATGCCCGGAATGTTGAGAGTAAGGGATTCAGTGATGGTAACACCATTGAACAACAAGGGGAAATGGTTAGATTCTGTCTTTTTGGAGATAGTTACTGACTGGCACTTGTATAATGTTACTTGGCACTTGTCAGCCCAAGTCTGAATATTTTCCAGTTTTTTTCTGCATACGGACACAGGCTGCTTCTGTATCTGAGAAGTTGCAAATGGGGGACATTGTGCAATTATCTGTAAACATCCCCATTTGTGACTTTATGATGGAGGGTGGGGGGAAGGTCATTGATGAAACAGCTGAAGATGGTTGAACCTAGGATGCTACTCTGAGGAATTCCTTCAGTGATATCCTTGAGCTGACATGACTGACTTCCAGCATCCACAGCCTTCTTGCCTTGTGCTGGAATGATTCCAACCAGTGAAATGTTTGCCTGCAGGACCAGTTTTGCTAGGGCTCCTTGATGCTGTACTCAGTTGAATGCAGCCTTGATGTCAATGACCTCACTCACTTCAGAAATTCAGCCCTTCTGTCCATATTTGAAGCAAGGCTGTAATGAGGTCAGGAGCTGAGTGGCCCTGATGGAACTCGAGCTGAATATCTGTGAGTAGGTTATTCTTTTTGTAAATGCTGCTTGATAACACTGCCAACAAAGTCATCTATCAAGTTGCTGAAGAGCAAAGATTGGCTGATGTGGTGGTAATTGGCTGCATTGGATTTGTGCTACATTTTTGTGTACAGGACACACCTGGGCAATTTTCAAGTTGTCAGCTAGATGCTAGTGTTGTAGCTGTACTGGAATGGCTTGGGTAGGGTTACAATTATTTCTGCACAAATCTTCAGCACGGTTGCTGTAATGTTGTCAGGGCCCACTGCCTTTATGGTATCCAGTGCCTTCAGTCACTTCTTGAGATCACTTAGAGTGAATTGAGTTAGCTGAAGACTTGTATCCGTCTGACAGACTCAGAAGGAAGTTGATTAGCTCATCCACTCGCCACGTCTAGTAGAAGATAGATGCAAATCCTTCAGCCTTCCCAGCATTGAGGATAAGGATGTGTTTTAATTGTGTACCATGATTCATGACTGGATGTGGCAGGAATGCAGAATTTAAATCTGATCTGTCGTTTGTGGAATGGTTTCATCCTATTTATTGCATCTTGTTTGCCTGCAAGACGTGCCATGATGTAGCTTCACTAGATTAACATCTTTTTTAAGTAATGACTGGTGCCGATCCTCATATGCCCTCCAGCACTCTTCAATGATCTAGGGTTGACATTCCAGCTTGATAGTGATGGAAGAGTGGGGGATTATGCCTGGCCATGTAGTTAGTGATTGTGGTTGAATCCCTCAGACCTAGTCTAGCAACTGTGAGAATCAACTACATCTTGTGGATTTAGAGTCACATGTAAGCCAGAACAGGTTAAGCCAGAACAGAATACATGTAAGAACACACGTAAGCCAGAACAGAATAGCATTAATTTCCCTATAGGACATTAGGGAACTAAATAGGCTTTAGCAACATCTACCAGTGTTTTTATGGTTGCCATTAGACTAATATTAAATAGTTATTGATATGTTAAGTAAATTTCACCATCTTCCATGGTAGGATTTGAACCCATGTTCCCCAGAACAATTGTATAAGACTCTAGGTTCCTAGTCCAGTACATTACCAATGCACCACCACCTCTCTGTCAGTGTCACTGAGCCTTCTGTAAGTGGAAACCGTTTCTTCCTACCTAATTAATGTCCTTCACAATTTTGAACTACTAAATCTTCCCTTAACAATCTTCTCTTAACATTGTTTCTACTAATTAAAGCAATCTCAGGTTCTCTGGTCTGTCCATTGTGCCATAAAATGTTTTCTGTCAAGTATAACGCAAAAATGAGACTACAGAGATTGTAATTTATTTCAAAGAGCTGAGTTCCCACCAATACAGCTCTCCTTTCTTATGGCACTAATGGAGGAGTAATTGTAGTAATTTCAGCAGAGAAGGAATCATTTGTCCCATTTGTGCCAGTGCTAATTTGGAACAGTCTGGATTAATCTGTCAAAGCGTTTCTGGAACTGGGGAATTACTGGTAAGACAGCAATGTGCACTTCCACTGTAATTCAGTATCTTCTAAACGCATTTACCTTATTATGTTTCTTTTGCAATTTCCCCCTCCACCCCGGCCAGGCCTATGTGAGTGAGAAGCATGAGGAGAACAAGGTGATTGCCTTTGAGCGTGCAAATCTTCTTTTTATCTTCAACTTCAACCCTGACAAGAGTTTTCCCGACTACAGAGTGGGAATAGATCAACCTGGGAAGTATCCTTTACAGAAGGTTTGGCCATGTTTGTGTTTGTATGGTTTGTATCAACTTTTGTAACAATTAACTTTATCACTTTGCGAGTATGATTACATTTCTTTTGAGTTTGTCATGACTTAATTGGGAAATGATCAATAACCATGCTCCACAAAGGTCACACAGTGTATAAATCCCAATTACGCCACTGAAATGACCATTTTGCCTGATTAACTGCTACTCAGGATATAAGCAATTCACACCAGGTTTAATCAGGAATCTCTTTATTGTAACACACTTAATTTTAGCAAACAGTGGAGAAAAGAAAATATTTCTAATCTTCTACAAACAACTTAAACTATCTCCGAACAAAAAATCCCAAGCACCCACAGACTTGATTACAATCAAAGAGGACAGAATACAAGATAACAAGGTGCGGAGCTGGATGAACACAGCAGGCCAAGCAGCATCATGGCAGCAGGAAATGTGATGTTTCGGGCCTAGACCCTTCATCAGAAACAGGGGAGGGGAAGAGGGTTCTGAAATAAATAGGGAGAGAGGGGGAGGCAGATAGAAGATGGATAGAGGAGAGGATAGGTGGAGAGGAGGCAGACAAGTAGAGAGTTGCAGTGGGAGAGAGATCCCCTGAGGTTTGTCCGGAGGGAGGAGGGTAACTTCTTCAGGGTAGGCATCCTTAGAAGAGGCTTTGCAGTGGGGTTAAAATTGTATCAGAGCTAATAGGCACTGCAGATGCTGGAGAATCCGAGACAACAAGGTGTGGAGCCGGATGAACACAGCAGGCCAAGTAGGAATACAAGTGGTTTAACGCACATACTGTAGGTGAAAAAAGCATCTCGACAGGGTAAGCTAAATTTGTAAGATCGAAAGTCCAGACCACAAGGCAGAAAGTACTTTTTTCTCTTAATCCTAGCAATGCTGTAGGTTCTTTAATTTGAAAGTCGATCCAGTTCTTATTAGAATTCTTCCATTTAATCTTTCTTGGTTTTCTAAGATTTTGTCACAGGGAAAGAGAGGGAGTGATGGATGCTTTCTGTTTGCAGGTTTTGGAATTTTCTGTCTTGTGCCCTAGGTCTTGAGACTTTTTAACACTCTGCAACTCAGAGGCTGTTGCAGGAAGAATGCTTTAATTCAATATATTGTCAGTGTCACTCATTTTCCAAATCTTCCATTCCCTGCCTCAAAAAAGCATTGTATCACACAGCTCAAAAAATGTACTATGTTTAATTTTCAAGTTGCCAAGCTTCCCTCTATTTGAGTTATAACAGTTCATTTTCTATTCCAGTTTATAGTCTCAAAAAAGGAAAAACGTGTCACCTCTTACAAGTTACGAAAATTGTATGGAGTCTGTGCACAGAAACAGGCCATTTCCCCAACAGGTCCATGCTGGTCTTTATGTTCCACGCAAACTGCTTCCCGTTCTCCTACTCCTCACCCAATCAGCATAACTTTTTTGTTTTGTGTTTATCTCGTCTCCACTTACCTACAACTGCAGTCATTCCTCCAAATCTGTGAGGGTTCCCTTCCTGAGAAACTCTCAAATGATGAATTTCAAGAATATGGAGCGTGTTTAAAAATAGGGTAAAACTTGCAGATGTGTGAGTTTTGCCTGCAAATATTGAATTTTGGCGCAGGTGGGCGAATTTGCGATTTTGTGAATACCAAAGAATTACTCTACACCGTTTGCTTCAACTTCTTGTAGTGAGTTCCGATCTGTACCCAAACTCTAGATAAGGAACTTTCTCATGAATTCTCTATTGGATGTATTAGTAACAATATATATTTGTGACTTCAAGTTTTAGTCTCACTACCTCAAGTAGCGGCAGCACTGTTCCCATCTCCATGTCTACACAATTAAATTCTTCCACAATTATAAGGGTCAGCCCTCAACCTTTCATTTTCTGGAGTGAAGAACCTTAGCATGTTCAGGCTTTTCTGATCGATACTTCCTCTCAGTCAGGGTATCTTCCTTGTTGAAGTTGGGCAAAATTGTGGTTAAACGCCACATGGACCGAATGGGCCGTCACTTTCTGGTGGCAATACTATGAGTATTTACAGATCTAGTAACCTTGAAAATGAGTTGAGTTTGGTTATAAAAGCTTCTGGTTTACTGAAGAGACCATGAATCCTATTGGTTCATTTTTTTAAAAAAAGTAAAACAACTGATTCACTAATTTCCTTGAAATGAAGTCAGAGCTGCCATCCTTACTCAGTCTGGGCCTATAATTGACTAGATTTGGAAATGAGGGTAAGAATTTTAAAATTGTGGTTTTGTTTCTTGGTCCAGAAACGGAGTTCAATGGCTAAATGGGACTTGGTGAAAGTTAGGATGCGATTTGTGTCAATGTCAAATCTTAAACTGCTGTAGTCCCTCTGCTTCATGCTGTTCAGAAGAGATGACTGAGAATACATCCCTGCAGATTTCTCCAGATCATTAAGTGACTGATGATTATCCACTCATGATTATCTTCATTCACTTCCCATTGTCAAGGCAATTTTCTTTCTAGCCAGCTAATTTGCTATTGATTTTGAGCCTTGCACCAAGTCTGTAGATTTCCTCCTATTTTAATACTCCATAGCGGTTCTGTAACTGAAAATCTTTGAAAGTTAACCATGAAAATTTGCAAGAGTAAAGTCTTTGTGTAATGTTTCCTCATTGCAAAGCCGACTAACACCACTCTCTTCATACCTGACAGAAATTGATCTCTCAGTTCAAAATGTTAAATCCTGGTGATGTTATTTCATTTATTTTACTGTTGTGATTAAGACCAAAATGTACTGATTGTCAATGTCTGACGTACTCTGAAAGGTAAGTCAACTCTCTTCTGGCTCCACTGCATGAGCATGTAATTTTTTTCTTGAGCAAAAGCTTTAAAGAACCTATTTCTCCATTTGCTAAATGATACTGAATTAACTTGTAAAATTTTATAACACTATGATCTCTATCTACTTGCTGATTCATAATTGAGGTGTGAGGGGAAGAGATGAGCAGGTTTAATCAGTTGTCATTCCTCCAAGGTGTAGTGGAGCTGTCGGCATGGAGATGGAGCCTCTCAGACATTGTAGAGCAGGAAGATCTGTAATAATACATTGCAGTAGCATTGTTCAGATTAATCTAGGTTCTGCCATGCCCAGCACCATATCTCCAGCTATTATTGAACAGAGATAAGGTTACTTGAGTGAATTACTAATATGTGGTCCCTTGAAGCTTATGGAATATATTGTGACCCTAATGCTTTGTATGCTGCTTTGAAGTTTATTCATTCATGTGCCCTTCTCTATTGCATTGTGCATAAGATGGAATGTGAGATCATAAAAAGTTTCAATGCAATTTATTTGGCTTCTTAAATTTAGATGCATTTCTTAGCCTTGAGTTTATCTATGTAGTTTACCACATTGTAGTTTGCATAATACACAGTGAAGCGCACTGTTATTGTAAGCATGCCGTAGAGGCATTCTACATGCCAAATGTTGCAGGGCTATGGAAAAAGGGCAGGGGAGTGTGACTAAGTAGATGGTTCTATCAAAGAACTGGCACAGAAACAATGGGCAAAATAGCACTTTTTTGTCTACAGTATGATTGTACAGCATCCTACAGACTACAGTGAGATCAACTAAATAATGCTCAATCTGCCTTTTTGGAGATGTTAGTTTACAGAAAAATGTTGATCAGGTCACATGAACTCATTCATTCTTCTTCAAACAGAACTATTGCATCTTTCAGAGTCTACACTATCCAGTGAGATAGGAACTAAGGTTTGCTTATTGAAAGATAACATCAACACAGCACTCCCCTTCGTAACACAATGGTCAGCTTCGTTCTCTGAACACCATCATACAGAAGGTTGTTGCATTGATACAGCGGCCTTTCATGACCTCAGTATGTTGTAAAACACTTCACAGTCAATGAAGTGTATTTTAAGTGCAGTCACTCCTGTAATTAAGGTCAAAAAGTCTCAGTGGTTGTGTATTCAATTCTCTTGAGGTTTTTTTTCTGTTTCTATTTTAGCCCATCAATAGCAATTACTTTGTGACAGAACTGCTCTATATTTTAACTAAATCCTGTAACAACAGTAATTATATTGAATGCTGCACAGTTAAAATTGGTTTGGAAATATGAATATAATTTCATTTTCATAGTACAGCATACTGAAGAGGCATTTTAATTTGAAACATTGATACAAGCTATTTAACTGGTACTATAATTGACAAAATGGGTTCAGGTAAGTTATTCAGGGTGATTAGGGGTCTGCAGTAGAAGTTAAAACTGAGAACAGTAAGAAAATAGTAATTTGGAACAACTTCACCAAAAGAATATGGGTATTCAAGTCGCAAAATAAGTAACCCGAAAAAAAAATCTATTGAGCTTGAAAACACCGTAAATGAGGTTGTGAGATATTTGTTTGATTTTCTCGAGATTGGAGGACTGATGGATGTGGTCAGGAAGTGCTTCTCAGAGATCTCTACTGAAGCCAGAGATTTTTGCTACGTTTGTAAATGATTTTGATGAACGAGTGTGGGTTCACATGTCTGAGTAAAGTTAGATGGTACTATCTTGCTGGCGGGTCAATTAGCTCAGTTGGCTGCACAGCTGGTTTGCAAGAACATGATGCCAATAGCTTGACTTCCATTCCCATATCGGCTGATGTTAACATGAAGGACTCTCCTAAGCCTCTCCCCTTGCCTCACCTGAGGCATGGTGGCCCTCAGGTTGAACTCACTACCAGTCATCTCTCTCTAATGAGACGGCAACCATATGATTCGTAAAACTGAGGTGACTTGCCTTTACAGGTGGCACAGTAAGCAGCGTACATAGGAAGTTGCAAAATGACAGCAAAGGATGAGTGGGAGGTAGAGTTCTATGTGAGGACATCCACTTTACATGAATGGTGAGAAGCAGAACCTATGGGTGATTTTGGAATATAGCAATCCAACTACAGAAATCACTGAGTGTGAGTGCAGAAGACAGTTTTAAAGATGAGTGAAGTATTGGTCCTACAAGAAGGTAGAAGTTATGTTACAGTTACCCAAGACCCTGGTTAAGTCACATGAGGAGTGCTGCATACATATTTGGACATAGCACATCAGAAAGGATATAGTTAAGACTTACAGTGCAGCACAGATTCCTTCAGGATAGATTTGCTTTATCAAGTACGTTGAATTTTTTTCAGGCCGTAACAGAGAAGGGAGGCTGTGGCAGTGCAGTAATTGTAATTTTTCTGGATTTTCATAAGTCCATCGAAAGGAGCCACATGACATGGGCAGAGTCCTGGAATGTAGAACTAGGGAACAGATGATGGATGTTATGATTCCAGCTGGTGGTCATATGAGACAAGTCAGATTCCATTGTAAAACCTGACTTGAGATTTATTTTTGTTGTTTGTTTACTCTGATGGTTAATCACTAACTACCATCAGGCTGCCATTGTATTTTTAACAAAACAGCATAAGTTTGTTGCCAAAAGAAATAAACAGACCATGTTACACTATAAAAGAATTATCAAAAGGGTCTGTTGGTGCAGTAATATTCTCCCTGCCTCTGGATCTGGAGGCTCAGGTTCAATTCCCAGCTGCACAGATGTGTAATAATAAGAATGATTAGAAAACATCTATAGCCTGTTTAAAATATTTATATGAGAGCTATTTGAAATGAATACACTTTTACCCCAACAACAACCTCTTTGATGGTTCACCTTGTCTCCAGGCTGAAGTTCCCTGATCGTTTGGTACAGCTGTATTCTATTCCTTTTGGCCAATCTCTGCATTCACTTTATGTTAATTTTTCAGTTAATTTCTCTTCCTTTAAACAAGCTGCAGGCTCAGCTCACTCATTTCTTAAGAGTTTCTTTAAACTCATGTCTTCTACAACCATCTGCTTTTGGAGTTTTCTTTTAAGCCACTTGAGACATTTTCCCCCAGTCCTGACTGTTTTGATGACTATTATTAACAGCACTTCAGCTGTAGCTGACTTTCCTCTCTCCCATTGACTACCTTCTCTTTAATTACACTTATTTATATCTGTATCACTGTGTGTGATTGAGCACCTATGCAACAGCCAAATTTCTCTTTGTTTTTAAAATATGTTGAACTATTAAACCCAGCCGCACTCCAAGGCTGTAGACTCTCAAGTTAAAAGTACATGTATAAATGCTCAAAAAAACACGCATAGCTTTCATTTCATTCTTGAGTTTGTCTTCCCTCTTCTTAATACACGCAATATAAAAATACCAATGAAGTTTTAGAACTGAGGTTCTCACACTGCCAAATGTTGAACCGTCACCACACAGACTGGATTGCTGGCTTGCTTCAAGACAGAATGCAGGACATCGGAATTAAGGATAATTATTCAGAGTTGTGAAAAATGGGAAGTGGTTTCCACAATTGCTCGGACCACTGCCATTCATAATTGAATGATTTGTACACCGGAAACAAAAACATAATTTCCTAATTCACAGATGATGTCAAATTGGGGTATAGTCCGATTGCTGACCTGCTGGCCGAGCTGGCTTGTTTTCATTCAGACGCTTCATCACCATGCCAGGTAACATCTTCAGTGAGGCCTCCGATGAAGTGATGTTATTCTACTCCACTTGGAATTTATGCTGTCTGGTCCGTTACGGTGAGTAGTGTCATTTATGTGTTTGGCCAAGCACGGGAATTCCTAGAGACATGGTTCTCAACCTGTAATGCAACCAACGAGCACATAGAATTGGACCCCATATACAAACCCATACAGAACAAAACCAGAAATGACACTACTCGCCATAACGGACCAGGCAGTATAAATTCCAAGTGGAGTAGAACAACATCGCTTCATCGGAGGCCTCACTGATGACATTGACTGGCATGGTGATGAAACTTCTGAGTGAAAACAAGCCAGCTTGGTGAGCAAGTCAACAACCTCCCCCACAACCCGAGCTACAAATCTTTGCTTAAACTTTAAACACCTACGGGGTATAGTCCCTTAGGAGGACAGGATGACCTCAAATTATGAGAAGACTTTAATATATTTCCGAAATGGACAAGTAAATGAATTTCAACACAGGTGATGAGGTACAGTGCCCCAAATCTAGTGGTCTGAAAAGTGGGACATCTTTGATTTTCAATTAACTCTGTGGTGACATGCCAGTTTTTCAGGCAACCAGTGTGTCAGGCAGTGCACATATTGAGCATGCAATATTGTATTGATACCAAAAGAGTCCATGCCTCAAGCAGACGTTACTGTCTTTATATGCCCCTTTGAAAGATCTAATGCTTATTTTATAATTCACCTTCCCATTATGCAATTGGCTTGCCCTGCATTCAGCTGTCAAAGGTGACTGGCAGAAGTTCATCAACCTGTGCCATTTACTTCCTACCACTGGGGGAATTTTAGATCCCACTGACTAGCTTCACTTTAAAATTTAGATTTCAGCTCTTCCAGGGTGATATCAGGAATCACTTCTTCTCACACAATGCTGGGAATCTTGAATAATTTCCCTGAAAAAAAAATGCTGATCTTTCAAAACAGAAATTAATAGATTTCTAAGATGATGGTTAGGAATTGATGGATACAGGGAAAAAATAACTGGTTGGAACTGAGGGATATGCAGAGAAGATGGGTGGCTGGTGCTGATTCATCGAACAGATTTGGCCTAAAAATCTTTACCTGTTCCCCTCTCAGGTAAAATATGTAACTTCTGTTTTTAAAAACTGTGAATGGCAGCACGGTGACCCAGTGGTTAGCGCTGCTGCCTCTCAGCGCCAGGGACCTGGATTCAATTCCAGCCTCGGGCGACTGTCTGTGTGGAGGTTGCACATTCTCCCCGTGTCTGCTTGGGTTATTTTCCAGGTGTTCCAGTTTCCTCTCTCAGTCCAAAGACATGCAGGTTAGGTGGATTGGCTATGCTAAATTTCCCATTGTGTCTAGGGTGGGAAATAATGGGATGATGTAAGCGGTTGGTCTGGGTGGGATGCTACTCAGGGGGTCGGTGTGGCCTCGAGGGGCTGAATGACCTGCTTCCACACTGTAAGGATTGGATGAAATGACTCTGCTTCAGGAACCCAGAAGTATAAGCGTTTTTGTCAACATTGTTTGTTGTTTGCCTTTGAACAAAGAAAATATTTGCATTTATATTGTCATATTCTGAGGTATTGAAAAACGCAAAGTATTTCACAACTAATTAAATATTTTTGAAGTCTAGTCACTGTATTTGTATATAAAGTATGGCAGCCAATTGATGCACAACAGGATGCCACAACAACAGTGTGATAAAAACCAGGTAATTTGTGACGTTAACAAAAGGATGAATTTTATTTAGCCCAGGACATCAGGGAAGAAGTTACTTACTCCTCTTAAAAATGCTCCATACTGAGCGACTGGATGTGTTTTTGACAGGGAAATATGGATGATTCTTGCCTAAAGATTAAGTAGTGTTGAAATAGGGTGTAACTATGGTAGATCTGCCTTCTCTCATTTCCAAATTGCTGAAACCTGAATCTCGAATTGGATCTGTGAGAGAAGTGATTGTAATCAGCTTTTGTTGAAATCCTCTTATTCAGCAGGACCTTAATCTTGCCCTATAAATGAACAGTGACTGTTAGGTAACAAGTGAATGGTTCTCATGAACTCAAGGAACTTAACACTTGTTGGTTAGACCTTTAAGAGGCAAATAGACCTTTAATAGGAAGCTTCAAAGTCCTATTGAATTTTATTCAGCATCAAAGCATGCCGACTGTTCATGAATTGGTATCTTTCTGTTCTCCTTATTTAAATGTTATATAAATTCAATTACTGACTTCCCAGCTGTTCTGTACAATTTGACCATTCATATTGATATTTCAGGATTAATTATGGAAAACAGCAACAAGCACTGTATATGCACCATTGTCTCAATAATTTGTGAAGAAACAGAGAGCTAAGTATCAAAAGACGTAGAAATTGTCCATGTTGGGGATTCTGTGATTGCTGCTTTCTCGAAGCCATTTCTGCCATGAAGTCACTGATCCATGGTGAGGAGTTGACCACAAGCACCAGGAGATAGTTTCTGACAGATTATTTAATCCCATGATGAGACATCGTAACCCGGCCCTGTCATACATACAGTAGAAACAACATCAGTAAAAATTGTCAAAAGAAAATTATATATGTATAAGAAGCAGGGGTGGGGTGATAGAAATATTGCAGGCCAATGGAAAGAAACAGAGGGCAGAACTAATATTAATATCTTTACTAAGGAGGCAGCAGACACATGATGAATCAAATGGCCAGACTCCTGTGTTTTCTCAAGTGGCTGATTACCTTTCATCCTCTTCCCACCCTCATTTCTGTTTTCTTTCTCTCCCCTTCTCCCCTCTGCCTTTTCGCTTCCCTTCTCCCTTCCTCACCTGTCGCAATTTAAATCTGGAAATATAAGACAAGACTTTGCTTAACAACAGTCACAGTTCACATCCACAAGGAGAAAGTTCCTTATTGTGGTTTTAAACTCCTCTATTGTTTACAGTTAGAGTTTCAACCAGGACTAAGGCTAGATTCTGCTTTACCTGGTGAAATCAGACCTTGGTTGAGTGATGACTGACTGAAATCAGTTTGAATATGAGGCTGTTTTGCATGTAGAGAATATAGCTTCACCCTCTGAATGATGAGTTACAGCTGCAGAGCTCGTAGTGTAACGTTGATTAACTACACCTTGGGCAGTGTGACAATGCTTTGACTCCCCCTATTGTTCAGAGTAATTTAATCCAGAAAGACACCAGGTTTGATCTCTGAACTGGTTTTGATGTTTGCATGTCTAATGAGGCAAGTGCAACAATTGTGGAAACAGTAAAGCACATTATTTAATCCAAGTGATCTATGCTGATGTTTATCCTCCACACAACCATATTCCTATTGACTTCATTAAACCCTGTCAACATATTCTTTTGTTCTTTTATTTCTTTGTTTCAAATAGATTTATCTAGATTTCCCTTAAAGCCGTCTCTGCTGTTCCCTTCAACTACTCTTTGTAGAAATGAGTTCCATGTTCTCGTCATTCTTTGGGTAAAGAACCTCTTCCTAAATATTAATAATTTATATTGCTATAGTTCCTTGAGTATGGATAATGAAGAAAATGAACTCATTTGTTATTGTACAAATGCAAAATACTGTGGATGTTGGGAATCTGAAATGAAAACAAAAGATGCTGGAAATAATCATTAGATCAGGCAGCCTCAGTTGAGAGGAACAGAGTTAATCTGTGTGTTCAATGTCCTTTCTTCATTCTTGCATTGTGCAACTTCTGGCGGGTAGAAAAATAAAGTTGAAACTACAACCACATCAGCCATGTTTCACTTGAATGGCAGAACAGGTGTTAAGGGCTGATTGGCCTCCTTCTTACCCAACTCCAGTGTTTCTCAGACTACTTGATACTTGGAAGAAGAGGAACTGAATGGATCTTGTTGTTTTGCCTCATGGTTCCTGCTACAAATCTTATTTCTAATGTAGAGTCACTGGACTCAAAACATTAAGTCTGCTTTCTTCCCACAGATGCTGCTGAGTTTCACTAGCAATTTGTGTTTCCGTTGCAAAACCAATTGCTGTTTCTGGAGGCAGTTGTGGGTGAGCCAAGGCTGGGTGCCGGAACAGCAAACTAACAGCACAGAGGCAGTGCGGGAGCTTGGGCACTGGTCCCAGTCAATATATTTGCGAGGCAAGGGGTAAGCAGGGCATCATCTAGTCAGTGTCAATGCATTCACTGATGTTTGATAGTGTGTCTAAAGCAGCATCCTGTCTAATTTTATTTACAGCTGGGCAGTCCTCCAAGGGAACAAATTTAGACCCAAGGGACATGGTTGGGTATAAATGAGGGAAGCTATCCAGGTGAACTGTCCCACTGAGTCTCAAGTGGTGTCAATGGTACTTTCCTGGAAGGAAGGCTAGACTGGCCCCAGTTTAATGTCTCACTGCCAGAGTGCCATTCTGGACTGGGAGCTCCAATCTCTAGAATTGGTTCTTCAATTCTAATTCCTGCCTCAGAAGAGGATTTCAGTGTACCATAGCTAATGCCATTGTTAAATGGACAGTTTGTGTGCTGTGTGTTGAAGATCTTTTGTGGCCTTTGTTTTCCACTGATCATTCACTTTGTGATTTACACAAATTGAAACTATCCAATTCTGCTTTGGCTATAACATTGTAAAGTGAAAATCTAGTGCAGGAATAAACTGAGATGAATCAGGTCAAGGAACTGACTATATTTGAAGAAGAGAATGACATTCTTCCAGTCTCTGTCAGAGTTTCTGCCTCAGCCTTCAAAATCCAAAGTCTGAATCGTTGACCTCCGACCCCATTTCTACTTGTGGGATTTTGCTGTATGGAGAAAATGGTTGCTGCGTTTGTCTAGTCTGTCAGAACCATCCTCACTCTATGAAACATTTTCAAGATTTGATGGATGCTTGAAAAATGCAAGTTTATTTTTTCCCAAAAGTGTGGGGATGGCAGTGCAACAGACAAATTTTAAAAAACCATTTTCTTGCAGAAGCGTTATACTGAATTGATTAACTGGTGTCAAGTGCAGATCTCCCTCTCCCGGCAATCTGAGCTGATGAACAGCCACAGAAAATCAATTGTGCAAAACCCATACTAAAAATGGACCTGAATGAACCCAGGTAGATTTGTTCTCAGACAGAGCAGCAGGCAAACTGACTGGAAAAGCTCTCAACGTAACGATGAACTTGGGTTAGAATAAAGCTTGTGCAGTTGTGGGTGTTATGTAATGTACTAGAATCACAATTCTCCAGTGCAATAAAAATGTGACTGCTTTGACCATTCTCCACATAAACATTATCACTAAACATACCCTGAATTTTAAGTACAATATTTATTGGTCCCCCTGGTACCTTCCAGAGTCTTGCCACAATGCTGCTGTCTGGTGAGCTGATGTGCCTTTCAGAAATACAGGCCAAATGTCTCCCAAAAGCACTTCAGTGAATTTCTTGTGCAATATGTAGCGTACATTAAAATTAATAATTTACCATTAGGTCCCAGAAAACTTGGAATCCTGTGTTTAAGTATCCTTAGTGTGGGCTGGAATATCTTCACTGACTTGGCATATCCTCTCTGGGGTGCAGTAGCATAGTTGTTATGAAACCAGACTAGTGATCTATAGGCCTGAACTAATGTTTTTGGAAACGTTAGTTCAAATCACATCATGTAGTTTTGGAATTCAAATTCAGGTAAATTAAATACATCTGGAATTTTTAAAAATATCTAATGTGAACAATGGTGACCAGGTAACTACTAGATTTTAATTTTTTAAAAAAACTGTCTAATATCCTTTAGGGAGGAATATGCGCTATCCTTACCTAGTCTAGCCTGTGTGACAAGGAGATTGATTTATAACTGCTCTTTGAAATAACCTTGCAAGCTACTCAATTGTAGTAAGAGTAACTATAACCAAAGTGGGAGCACTTCCACCACAGAGAGATCTATCCTACCCAGTTCCCTTCCTCTTTTGCTCCCTCCCTTACTTGCACTTTACAACATTTTAATTCTGTAATTTAGAAAAACTTTCCTCTGCCAGGTGAATAGACTGATATCCCTGGTGCTGAAGCCATTTTTAAAAGGCCACTGTGCCCCCGGAGAAGCTTGATAGAGGTGTACAAAATGATCAGAGGTGTAGATAGAGTAGACAGCCAGAGACCTTTTCCTAGGGTGGAGGTAGCTATTACAAGGGGGCATAGTTTTAAAGTGAGTGGAGGTAGATACAGGGGAGACATCAGAGGTAGGTTCTTTACTCAGAGGGTGGTAGGGGTGTGGAATGCATTGCCGGAGAGGGTAGTGGAGTTGCCCTCATTAGGGGCATTTAAGCAGCTATTAGATAGGCATATGGATGATAGTATAAGGTAGGGGTGGAGGTTAGAAAGACCTTAGGATTAGGGTAAAAGTTTGGCACAACATTGTGGGCCAAAGGGCCTGTACTGTGCTGTACTGTTCTATGTTCTAAGCACTGTCAGTCTGGAGCTGTGCTGCACAGTTCCTGACATTTGCCCTGAACATGGCAGAGAAGGAAAAGTTGTCTCACCTCTCTGTGGGCAGGGGCCTGTTGGACAGCGTGGTGCAGAGGCAAAGCATTCTTTTCCCTCAAGACTAGCACTGGTAGCCACAACGCTAGATCATATTAGAATCCCTACAGTGTGGAAACAGGCCCTTCGGCCCAACAAGTCCACGCCAACCCTCGGGCCATCCCCCCCATAACCCACACACCCCTGAACACTATGGACAATTTAGCATGGCCAATCCACCTAGCCTGCACATCTTTGGACTGTGGGAGGAAACCGGAGCACCCAGAGGAAACCCACGCAGACAGGGGGAGAATGTGCAAACTCCGCACAGACAGTCACCTGGGGTTGGAATCGAACCTGGGTCCCTGGCGCCGTGAGGCTGCAGTGCTAACCACTGAGCCACCGTGCCGCCCTCTAATCTGGTCCAAAGTTGCCAATGGATCGTTGTGATCTCAGCTGTCTAGAGAACTGCCCAACATTATAGTGAGGTGGCCAGTGTTTTATTCTCCAGTGGCTTTTAAAGTGCCACCATCTTCTTTCTGATACCTTAGGTGCTCACTTTATCTCTGCTACTGTACCCACCTCCCACTAAGGCTCATGTTCTACTACTCTCACTGTGCAACATCTTCCCTACTCTCTCACCCACCCCAACATCACTAACCCTGCATACCCTTTGTGCTGCCTCCTCATTTCCTCAGGACCCCTCGCTCCTGCAACAAAAATAACAGTTGCACCACTCACTTTCATCTCCCTTAATGTTAATGAATATGGGCTAAAGGCAGGTATAAGGAGTTAGGCCACAGGTCAATCATAATCTCATAATGGTGGGGCTGAATGGCCTACTCTTGTTCTAATGTTCCAAAATCTGCCTTTACGATGATTAGTTAAAGGAAACAGAATTAGGCCATTCAGTTCATTGAGTTTCCTCCCCCATTCAATGAGATCAAGACACCTCTGAAAATCCTCAACTCCATTTCCTGTCTGAAAAAACTCCACAGAGGCCGGGATCCTGCCGCCAAGTCACCCTGTATTTGCACGTGCACAGTACATGGACTCTGACTAGCGAGCTCAGAGCTCGAGTGAGAAGAATCCCTGAGACTCCTGATTAAATCTGTCAGCCAGAACTCCCTGATTGACCCAGGGTAACAGCCCCAATCAGGGAACTCATACACAATGAGATCTAATAAGAACCAAAAGAACTGCAGATGCTGTAAATCAGGAACAAAAACAGAGTTCCTGGAAAAGCTCAGCAGGTCTGGCAGCATCTGTGAAGAAAAAAAAAAATCAGACTTAACGTTTCGGGTCTTCCCTTTATCAGAACTGGGGGTCACTGGACCCGGAACGTTAACTCTGATTGTTTTCTTCACAGATGCTGCCAGACCTGCTGAGCTTTTCCAGCAGCTTCTGTTCTTTTTCAGTGTGATCCACCTGGCCAACTTCGTTCAAATCCCAGCAACTGCCTTTTCCCCATAACAGTCTATTCCCTTACTAATCTGTCAAGGAACCTGTCTGTCATCCACCTTGATGTGCTTCATAACCCAGCCCCAAAGGGCTCTTTGTAGTAAAGAATTTCACAGTTTCGTCACCTTTGAGAGGAGAAATTCTTCCTCATCTCTGTCTTAAATGGGTGTCCCATTATTTTAAGTGAATTCCCTCTTGTCTTAGATTCTCCCACAAGGGGAAACAATCCTTCTATATCTACCCAGTCAAGTCACGTAAGAACCTTGTATGTTTCAATAATGTCACCTTTCATTCCTATAAATTCCAACAAGGACAGGCCAACAAATTCAGTCTTTCATCATAAGACAGTCCCTCCATGTCCTTATATCCTGGTCCCTTTGAATTAAAGGCAAACAACCCATTGGCCTTCCCAATTACTTGCTGAACTTCTATCCTAACTTTCTCTGGTTTCTGCACAAGGATTCCCAAATTCAGTTGTGGTGAATATGTTTGTAATGCTTAGCCATTTAAATAGTATTCAGCCTTTCTATTCTTCCTGCCAAGGCACATACTCTGCTCCTCCAGTCCTCCCCTCAGCCGCTCCTTCCCTCCCCCCCCACCCCCCCTCCACCGACACACCCGTTTGAGGAAAACAGCCCACAATAAGATGGAAAGAGCCAAGAGGGGTGGTGTACTGACCGGCCAAAGCTTCTGACTGCTCCTGTCCCAGCCCCTTGACAACTATGCCTGCCACCTCCACCCCCCCTCCCACCGCTAGCTCCCTTGATTTCACTGAGAACTGCTGACATCCACAACAAGCTTCCTGTCTCTGTCTCTGTCTCTGGGCCAATCGACACACTGATACTGCAGTACTATGAGCCCGGTATGACTAAGGAGCAGGATGCCAAAAGGCAAAGCAAGGGATGCTGTGAGCTTCCAGCTAGACCCAAGGTGAGTGATTGCTAAGAGAATAAGTGAATGGGCTGGGGGATGCAGCCTGTGTATCCCTGAGTACAAAGTGCCCTTGCTGCCGTTTTATAATGACACTTGCTGGTGCAGCATTGAAATTCAGAGACATCTTGTAAATGGATTGGAGAGGTGCCAGGAGGATATGTAGAGGTTGAGGTTGGCACATATCAGATGGTCAGTGTTTGTGCATTTGAGGGGCATGTGGCCAGTACCCATGGAGCATACACTGAAATGTTGATGCCAAGTGTCCAAAACAGATGTCCCCTGGTGCAAGTGGCAAGCTGAATTTGCCATGTGCCCACTGACTTCCATGTCGAGAATTCTTGGATGCTAGTTTGCTTGTAGTGGGTGATACAATAGAAAGCTGTGTATTAATGAGGTGAGATCTGCAGGTCATTAACAAGCAACAATCCCCCTTAATAGGCAACTCGCCACTGTGTCATGAGACTCTCACCTTGATGTACAGGAAATTAATTAACAGATTCAGCAAGTCATTCCCAATGTTGAGAAAGACCTCATTGGACTGCTCTCATGATTCTGCCACATTTCTCACCATAGCCCATGACTCCTATGAGATTCAGCCCTAAGTTTGTAATTATTAAGAATTGGTGGTCTCTCTTCCTCTGAGGTGATTTGAAAGCAAAGATCAAGAGCAGCATTGATGAAGCAGTTGGTAAAATGTAATGATTCCCAAGTCTACCCCTGCATTAGTTTTACAGGTACATAGGTAAAGAGACTGAGTTACAGGGTACTTGATCATTAGAAAGCAAATTCAGTGACTGTTGTAAATTGTCAGCAAATGTCACCTACTGAAGTCCAATCAGAATAGGTCACCTTTGTAGTTCATACATCAGCTTGTAATTGGCCAACTCATAGGTAATGAAATCAAGGACCATGGTTCTTGCATCACATTTTAAGATCCTCGTTCTCACTCAGTTTCTGTCTTGCTTTCAGTCTCAATTTCTCTCTCTCCCCAACCCTGCCATCTCTCTCTCCTCCTCCCTCCCCTCTGTCTGTCTCTCTCTCACTATTCCCCTTCCTCAGTAAAGATTGTGATAATGTTCCCAATAAATCTTTCTTTCTCTGTCTCTCTCTTTGTTTCTTATCCTGTCTGTTTGAGCCCTTATCTCTCTGTTTCTTTTTCTCATTCCCTGCTTCTTTATTTGTGTCTCACGCTCTGTTTCAGATAATCGTGCCCGCCCAACCCCTCTGTATTTTCTTGCTCTTTCTCCTCTTGTCCTCTGTCTGTCTATCTGTATTTCTGTTTGTATCTATACTTTGTGTACATGCTCTGTCTCCCTCTCAACCTTCCATTCTCCCCCATTCTGAACGTACTATCTGAAGCTAACCTGTGTTTAGAACCTGCATCTTCCGAAAGGTTCGAGGAAGGGTCACTCGAACTGAAACATTTAATCTGATTTCTCGCCACAGATGCTGCTAGACCTGCTGAGATTTTCCAGCAATTTCTGTTTTTGTTTTAAACTTCCAGCAGCTACAGATCTTTTGTTTTTTTTAAATGTGGTCATCAAAGGAGTTTGGAACTTGTTAAGCAATACAGTTCCACAGTGGTCTTGCGATAGCTGATCGTTTACTAGAGAGCTCCTGCTTGGATTTGAGTGGTATGGAGGTGCCAATGTTGGACTGGGGTTGACAAGGTCAGAAATCACACGACACCAGGTTATAGTCCAACAGGTTTATTTGAAAACGCAAGCTTTCGGAGTTGTACTCCGTCTTCAGGTGTTAGTGAGAGAGGTATTATCAGACAGAATTTATAAGTAAAAAATCAGAGGGTCACACCACTTATGAGGATGTACTAAATAAACCTAAGATGCTGTTCAATCTTCAATGATTTAGGAGTGTTACAAGTTGCACTGTCTGGATGTTATTTGCAGTAGTTGACGGTCAGCCTGCTAAAGAAAAAGAGCTTTCCAGCTGACCCCTCCTGTTTCTCAGAAGTGCCTTGTGAAACCAGTGAGAAACTTGTTTCCTCTTGAACAGTCTCTGGAAACATTGTCAGTATGGTTTGCTAGGAAAGCTGCATTTACCAAGATTCCAGCGACAGCTCCTTATGTTCAGTGACACGTAAGGTCTACAGATGCCAGAATGCCAGACGAGCTACCATCTGAGCATTCCATGCCTTATTCTTTTTGCGTACAAGTACTAAACATCATTGGCGAAAAGTTGTTTTTTTCCCCAAAAAGTGAATTCGTACAGAGAGGGAGAAATCCATTTTTCTCCTTTTCCGGTTGTGAATCAGTATGTTTTGTGGTATCTAGAAAGCTAAATAGTCCTCATGTTCTATTACAATCCAAGTTAACAAATTCTGCATCCTCATGAAATAATAGCAAATCAATGATTTTCTGTTTGTTAAAGAGACTTAATGATTTTCTTATGCTGAACCTAATGTAGATAAGATATTTAAATGACCACATAGAAACATAGAAGATAGGAGCAGAAGTTAACCATTCAGCCTTTTGAATCTGCCCTTCCATTCAATTCGATCATGGTTGTACCCTGTCTCTCTTTCTCTCCATACTGTTTGACCCCTTTAGCCCAAAGAACTACATCTAACTCATTCTTGAAAACATTCAGTGTTTTGGCCACAGCTACTTTTTAAGTGGCAGAAAACTCTGCAGGCTCACCACTGTCTGAATTACGAAATTTCTTATCATCTCAGTCCTAAATGGCCTACCCTGAATGCTAAGACTATAACCCCAAGTTCTGGAGTCCCTGGTCTTTGGGGACATCCTTACTGTATTACCCTGTCTAGTCCTGTTAGAGTTTTATGGGTTTTTATGAGATACCCCCTCATTCTAAACTTGGTAAAATATTGTCCTACCTGATCAAGTCTCTCTTCATCTGTCAGCCTGCCTTCAAGATCTTGAGAAAAATAGCTCTGTTTGTACTGTGAACAGTGTGCTGCCTTGGAGACATTCCAGAGAAGGTTCACTAGTCTGATACTAGGTATGGACGGGCTGTCTTATGAGGAAAGGTTGGGTAGATTGGACCTGTACACCTTGGAATAGAGAAGAATGGGGCAAATTATATTGAAGCATACAAAAATCTTGGAGGACTAGACAGGATAGGTGCAGGAAATTTGTCTCCGCTTGTGGGAGACTCTAGAGGGCATAATCTTAAAATAAAGGGTTGCATGTTTAGGATCGAGATGAGGTGGAATGTCTTCTCTCAGACAGTGGTGAATCTCTGGAATTCTTTACTTCAAAGGGCTATCAAGGCTGGGTTATTAAGTATATTCAAGGCTGAGACAGATTTTTAATCAGTAAGGCATTTGAGGATTAAGGGAAAAATTCAGAAGAGTGGAATCAAGGATTATCAGATCAGCCGTGATCTCATTGAATGGCAGAACAGATTCAATGGGCTGAATTACCTACATCTCGTGGTCTCGTTTATGTTTTGACCCATGATGTAGTGGGACTAGAGAGAGAGAGAGAGCACACCTTCACTGTTGATCATTAACTATTGTCAAGTGCTAGTCAACATGGTTTATAATTAATTTGAAGACTTAATAACAACATTTCAGGCTGTCCTGTCCAAGAGAAGCCATTGGTAATATAACTGTTTCTCTTTGTGTAAACTCACCAGTTGAAGTTTGCTTTTGACATCTCTGCACGCAAACATGTCTGAGAACTCTTGGTTTGTTCACCTTGCTCAGGAGCTGATCTCCACGTGCTTTTTGATGGCATTCATTTGTGCTGATACTTTTACTGAAAGAGCAACACTTGCTCCTCCATTCGTTACAGCACAGATGGAGGCTCTTCATCCTCTCCTTCCTCTGCAAGGACAGCTCAACTAGTATTGCTGCCTGCCTCTTTTCTTTTCTCTGAAACTGTGAAACTTCAAATTATCAAGATCCTTTTTTTTGCCTTTTATCAAACAACTTTTGGCCTTTTATCCTGTTTTGGTTAATTGCTTTTTCTCAAACCCTCATCCACCCTTTCTGTACCTAATTAAAGGCTCATTTGAGTTTGTTAAGCACAACCTGCCCTCAACAGATCCGTATGACTTTCCTTAGTTAATTAACATTTGTCCAAGCTAAAATTAATTTTGTCAAGGGGTATTGCTTCTAAAAATGTTCCCTGTACTAAAATTAAGTTAGCTGGTAGTTACTGGACTTACCCTTCCACACGAATTTTTTTTGGTCTTCCCAGTGAATCTGATCCAGAGTAAGTTACTAACGACAGAGAACCTCACAGTGAAGACTGATTACGCCCAATCCAGTGCACAATCTCTTACATTTGCAGTGGAACCTGACTGCTAGTGATGGGGGTCTGAGAAAGCACGGCCATCTTTACACCTCCCTAACCGAAGCATGCTGCCTGCCAGCTTTAAACTAAGAAAGAACTTGAATCTGTATCGCACCTTTCATTATGTCAGGTTGCCCTAAGACAGTCCACAACCAATGGTATATATCTAGAAGCCTACTCAAAATGTAGCAAAGTACAGCAACTGATGTACCCACTGCAAAGTATCACAAATGACTGTCGTTGGTTGAAAAACAAATGTTGGCCAGGACCCCTGTGAGAATTATCCTTCTCCGACTTGGACAAGGATTGTTATCCTCTGAAGGAAGATGGATGTGTATGCATTTGAGTTTAGAAGAATAAGAGGTGATGTTATTGAAGCATGCAAGACCCTGAGAGGACTCAAAACGGTGAGTGTTGAAAGGACATCTCCCCTTCTGAAAGGGGCTAGTTATATGGGACTGTTGAAGACAGATGGGGAGAATGGTTTTCCAGACAGTCCATAAGACACAGGAGTAGAAATTAGGCCATTTGGCTCATAGAGTTTGCTCCACCATTCAATCATGGCTGATAAGTTCCTCAACCCCACTCTCCTACTTTCTCCTCGTAACCCATGATAGTCAAGAACCTGTCTATCTCAGTCTTAAATGTACTCAATGACCTGGCCTCCACAGCCTTCTGTGGCAGTGAATTCCATAGATTCACCACTCTCTGGCTGAAGAAGTTTCTATCTCTGTTCTAAAAGGTCTTCCCTTCATTCTAAGGCTGTGCCGTCTGGTCCTAGTCTCTCCGACCAATGGAAGCATCTTCCCAACATCCACTCTGTCCAGGCCATTCAGTATTCTGTATGTTTCAATTAGCTCCCCCCTCATCCTTCTAAACTCCAACGAGTATGGTCCCAGAGGCCTCAAACGTTCCTCATATGTTAAGCTTTCCATTCATGGGACCATTCTCGTGAACCTCCTCTGAACCCGCTCCAGCGCCAGTACATTCTTCCTGAGATATGGGGCCCAAAACTGCAGGCAATACTCCAAATGTGGCCTGACCAGAGCTTTATAAAGCCTCAGTAGTACATTCCTGCTTTTATATTAAAGTCCTGTCAAAATAAATGCCAACATTGCATTTGCCTTCCTGACTACTGACTCAACCTGCAAGTTTACCTTGAGAGAATCCTGGACTAGAACTCCCAAGTCTCTTTTCACTTCAGTCTTCTGAATTTTCTCCCCATTTAGAAAATAGTCCATGCTTTTATTCTTCTTACCAAAGTGCATGACCTCACACTTTCCCACATTGTACTCCGTCTGCCACTTCTGTGCCCACTCTCCCAACCTGTCCAAATCCTTCTGCAGCCTTCCCGCCACCTCAATACTACCTGTCTCCCCACCTATCTTTGTATTGTCTGCAAACTTAGCCAGAATGCCCACAGTTCCTTCATTTCGATCATTAATGTACCAAGTGAAAAGTTGTGGTCCCAACACTGACCCTTGCAGAACGCCACTTGTCACCGGCTGCCGTCCTGAGAAAGATCCCTTTATCCCCACTCGCTGCTTTCTGCTAGACAGCCAATCTTCTATCCATGCTAGCACCTTGCCTCAAACACCATGGGTCCTTATCTTACTCAGCAGTCTCCTGTGTGGCACCTTTTCAAATGCCTTCTTGAAGTCCAGGTAGATAATATTCATTGGCTCTCCTTGGTCTACCTTGCTAGTTACTTCCTCAAGAATTCTAACAGATTTGTCAGGCATGACCTCCCCTTGATGAAACCATCCTAACTTTGCCCTATTTTGCCATACAGTTCCAAATATTCAGAAATCACATCCTTTACAATGGACTCCAAAATCTTACCCACGACCGAGGTTAGGCTAATTGGCCTGTAATTTTCCGTCTTTTGCCTTACTCCCTTTTTAAACAGGGGTGTCACTTTAGCGATTTTCCAGTCCTCTGGGACCCTCCCTGACTCTAGTGATTCCTGAAAGATCACCACTAACGCTTCCACAATCTCTCCAGCTGTGTTCTTTGGAACTCTGGGGTGTAGTCCATCTGGTTCAGGTGATTTATCCACCTTCAGGCCAATCAGTCTTACCAGCACCTTTTCCTTGGTGATGGCCACCATACTCAGCTCTGCCCCCTGATTCTCTTGAATTTTTGGGAGATTACTCGTGTCTTCCACAGTGAAGACTGACGCAAAGTAATTATTCAGTTCCTCAGCCATTTCCTTGTTTCCCACTACTATCTCTCCACCGTCACTTTCCAGTCATCCAATGTCCACTTTTGCCCTTTATATATCTGAATAACCTCTTACAGTCTTCATTTATATTACTGGCTAGCTTACCCTCATATTTAATCTTCTCCCTCCTTATTTCTTTTTTTGTTGCCCTCTGTTTGTTGTTGTAAGCTTCCCAATCCTCTGGTTTCTCACTGCCCTTCGCCACATTATATGCTTTCTCTTTTGCTCTTATGCTATCCCTGACTTCCTTAGTCAGCCATGGTTGCTTCATCCTCCCTGTACCATGCTTCTTTTTCCTAGGGATGAATTTTTGCTGTGTCTCCTGAATTACTCCCAGAAACTCCTGCCATTGCTGTTCCACTGTCTTTCCTGCTAGGCTCCTCTTCCAGTCAATTCTACCCAGCTCCTCCCTCATACCTCTGTAGTTGCCTTTATTCAGCTGTAATACTGTTACCTCTGATTCTGTCTTCTCAGTCATTAATATTTGGAACTCTCTTCCCCAAAGAACAGTGGGGACAGATTCATTGAACATTTTTAAGGCAGAGGTGGATAGATTATGGAGTAATACTGGAGGGGTAGGCCAGAATGTTGGGTTGTGACCATAATCAGATCGCCCATCATCTCACTGAATGGCAGAGCAAGCTCAAGGGGTGGATGGACTAATTCCTGAGCCTGATTCAAATGAAATACTGTAACATTCAAATGTGTGTGAGAGGACGTTTTGACCACCTGGAGGAGCAGATCAATTTAACAAATCTGAGCAATGACACCATTGACAGTGCAGCCCTCCCTCAGTTGTGGGAGAGGGAGCAACAGCATAGATTAGATGCTCACCTCTGCGGAATGGGGATTGACCCCATAACTTTCTGCTTCTAGAGGGTAGGAGCAAATTATTGAACTATATATTTTGATAAGATTTCCCAGTTGTGCATCCTGACAACCCGGTTGTGCAGCTGGTGAAGATAATATTATTGAGAGAAAGGAAATCAAACAGTATTCACATTGAAGCATTGTGTTTGGCTCTCACAGGGATTGTAAACATACGTCCTTCATTCAGTGTTAATGACTGTCATCAGCAACCCACTCTGTAAATCAACATTCTGCAGGGTTTTTTTTGCTGATTTTGCACTATCTTCTGAATATTATTGTAGTTTTTGAGTACAGTCAACAATTAAATGTGTCATTTGCTTCATTCCTTCCTGATTTTTACCCTTTCTCTCCTTGGAAAACTTGGATCTGATTTTCATTCCTGTGTCAGGGTTATAAAGGCAGCAGAATACCTGATTCTGTGAACTCGATCTTTAACTCAAACTTGAGATATTTGTCGATTTTGGATAAAGAGCAGTGTTTTGATAGGGCAGCAAATGAATGTGTGCATTGCATGTAGTGTCTCAGTTTTCAAATGATATCACCTCCGGCAATACAGCGCTGTCCCAGCATGGCGAGCGTTAGCCTGAACAATGAAACTCCAGCGTGAGGCCTGCGCCCATGATCGAACAGTCACCTGCCTATTGTTTTAACTTAGTAATTACATATACACCTCACTGCCTCCAACAGCATTTAGTTCTTATCTCTAGTTGTGCTGAAGAAGGTGGTTGTAAGCCAATTACTGGTACTGTTGCAGTCAAAGCAGTGTCAGTACCCACACATTAATAGTACCTTAGATATAGGAGCAGTTAGCACTGCTGCCTCATAGCACCTGGAACTCAGGTTTGATTCCTGTGTGGAGTTTGTACATTCTCCCCGCGTCTGTGTGGATTTCTTGTGGGTGTTCCAGTTTCGGTGTCCCGTGGTCTAAAGATGTGCAGATTAGGTGGATTAGCCATGGGAAATATGCGATTATGGGGATAGGGCAAGGGGCTAGGTCTGGGTGAGATGCTGTTTAGGTTATCGATGGCCTGAATGGCCTAATTCATAGAATCCTTACTGTGTAGAAAGAGGCCATTTGGCCCATCAAGTCATTTCCACCATTTGATCATGGTTCATATGTTTCGTAACCCTATTCTGCTTTCTTTCCATAACCCTTGATCCCCTTATCAATCAAGAACCTATCTACTCCTGTCTTAATGCCCCAAAGACTTGGCTTCCACTGCCCTGTACGGCAAGCAGTTCCATAGATTTACCACCCTCTGGCTGAAGAAGTTTCCCCTCATCTCAGTTCTGAGGGGTGTACTTTTACTCTGAGGCTGTGTTTAAGTCCTGTTCTCTCCTTGCGGAAACATCTCTGCGTCCAATCTATCTGAGCCTCTCAGTATTCTGTAAGTTTCAGTGAGACACCCCTCCCATCCTTCTGAACTCCATTGAGTATACACAAGTCTTGAACCACGCTTGGGGGTTCCAAAATTTTAACCAAGCCACGGTAGAGTGACAGTTACTTTCCCAAGTCAGGATGGTCTGTGAATTAGTGGGCAATTAGTAAATTATGGTATTTCTATGTGCCTGTTGCCTCGTAGAGGTCACTAGGTTAGAATATGCTGTGGAAAGAGTTTGGATGAGTTGTTACAGTGGTTCTTGTAGATAGCAGACACAGCTGCCACTCCATGGCAGTCCAGGAGTGAATACTGAAGATGATGGATGGGGTGCAAATCAAGTTAACAGTCAGAAGTGGAAATATTTGCTGATGGTTGTATTGGTATTAAGTATCTTACTGAAGGCGTGTACAACAACCTGGCTTGGGATGACAAGTGGCAAATAACAATTGTGTCATTCAACTGCTGTGTGATGACTGCTTTCAACAAGAGAGAATCTGTTCTTCTCCCTTTGACATTCAATGTCATTATCATTGTTGAATTGCTAGCCATCAATATCCTGGGGGTTACCATTGATCAGAAATGTAATTGGACTCACTATACAAATACTAGCTACAAATGTCAGAGGTTGGGAATTGTGGTAAATCAATTTAGTTTGCCAAAAGCTGTCCAGCATCTCTAAGGCACAAGTCAGGAGTTTGATGAAATACTTTCCAGTTGTCTGGATGGGTGCAGATCCAATAATACTTGTAAAAAAAAACTCCACCAACCAGGGAAAAACATGTTTGCATGATTGCACTCCATCTGCCACCTTCACCATTTACTTCCCCCAGTAACAACATTCATTTCCTTTACTGATGAACAGTGGCAGCAATGTATACCATCTACAAGATGCACTGCAGCAACTCACCTAGGCTGCTTTGACAGCACTTTCTAGACCCATGACCTGTACCACCTAGAAGGACGAAGGCAGCTTGGGAGTCCTTAAAGACGTAATTACTAGACTGAGCCTGCAGCAGGTTGGTAAGGCAGCTAGCAAGAAAGAGAAATGTACTTGACCTTGTCCCCATTAATCTGCCTGCCACAGATGCATCTTTCCATGACGTTAATTATCAATATATGGTTCTTGTGGAGGCGAAGTCCTGCTTTCGCTTTGAGGATACTCTCCATTATTTTGCATTGCATTACTACCATTCTAACAGGGGTAGATTTCCAACAGATCTAGCAACTCAAAACTGGGCATTCATGAAGTGCTGTGGGCCATAGTCAGCAACTGAATTGGACTCGAATGCAATCTGCAATTTTCTGACCTGACATATCTTCTATGCTACCATTACTATCATGCTAAGGACTGAATCCTTGTACAATGATATAGCACCAGGCATACCTAAAATTGAGATGTCAGTTTTGGTTGGGATAAGCGCACCTGAGCGGAGAGGCCATAGTGACCCTCCCTGTCCTGGGCTTAATCGGAGTGGAGAAGGAAGTATTACTCGATTAAATTCCATTCCCCTGTTTCACCACCTCCAAATTCACCCTGGGTGGGCTCTAAATTCCACCCAGTGTCTCCAGCTCATTCATCCAAACCTTGATCTTGTTAGTCCAGTAACACCTCCGCAATGCTGTCAAACCCCAACAACAAAACTGTTGTATGAGCTAATAGTTCTGAAGAGCCAAAGGTTGTGTTCCATTGGCTCCACTGATTTTACCCACATTGCACCTGGTCTGTTGTGAAAACATGGAGTTCTACTCTGGCTTTCAGAGGGAACAGATATATCTATAGCAGCTCCTGAGAGTCATGGTAATTATTCCTGACCAAATGTCGTTACACTTATTGCTGTCATGCACTAAACATTCTGGTTATCGAAGCACATTGCCTCTTCTGAAGATACTGTACAGTGGTGTAACTTCTGCCATTGATCATTAGCCCAATGACAAAGCAAAGGCAAAAGAGGATTGATGACAGCAAACAACCTCAAACAACCCTTCCTCACAAACAGATTTGTGCCAGTTACCACATAACACCAGGAATGGTCAGCTGGGAAAATATCTCTTAACTCCTGAAATCTAGTCTGAATTAGGAGTGAAGAAAATCTTCAACTGTTTCTTCAGTTAGCTGTGTCACTCAGAAGTTGGTTTTGGCCACTTTGCTTTATCTCTCTTTCTGTGCACTGCTGCTCTGTGTATTGTTGTGTTAATGGTAATTTAATCCTGCGCAGCAGATGGCTGGATGAGGAAGTTGCTGAGCAATTTAACACTGGGAAATGCATTTTCTACTCTTGAGCATCTTGATCAGCACTGATTGCTGCCTCCAGAAAGCCGAGTATAAACATAGCTTCAGTAATGTGTTGTTGTACCTGGATTTAAACTGCTACAGTCAACACTTTTGCAAGCTGCTCTTTATTCTGTTTGAAAGATGTCCTGCTTTTTCCCCTATTGATTCTAAGGATGTGGGCATCACTAGCGTTTATTTACCAACCCTAATACAATCATTGGCTTTCTAGGCTACTACAGAGGGTGGTTATGAGTTTACAATCTTGGGGGCTGGGGTCAGGTCTAGACTGGTAAGGATTGCAGGTTCCATCCCTTAAGGATATTAGTGAGCTTATTATCTAAATAGTTAGATTAAAAATATACTCTCCTCTCTATACCTCTAGTTGTAACCCTCTATAACTAAGAAAAGTCAGTCATAAGGATAAAATTGTGGAAGTTGGGACTGTCCTCTTTGGAGAGAAAAGGGCTGAAAAGAGATCTGGTAGAGAAATTCAAAATCATGACTGAGCCGGATGCAACATTTGGGATGGAACTGTACCCACTCGCGAAAGAATCGAAAACGAGACGGCATAGATTTAAAGTTGTGTGTGGAAGAAGCAAGGGTGATGTGAGAAAAATCCTTTTCACTCCGTGAATTGTCAGGGTCTGGAATCACTGGAAATGTGACATAGGCAGGATCAATAAAGGCATTCAAGAGAGCATTGGATGATTATTTAGATAGAAGTGGGGTGTAAAGATATAGGGAATAAACAGGAGATTGAAAGTGGGTGATGAGGCTTATTTGAAGAGCTGGTGCGGGCACAATGGGCCGAATGAACACCTCCTGTACTATAACAATAAAGGAAGAACATAAAATATTGGAAATGCAGAGCAGCTGAGCAGAAGACTGGCAAGTTTGAGTGGAAATCCTATGCCTGGACGGGTAATGATTGTCCTTATGGAGTGGGAAGTGGTTAGAAGATAATTGGTTGTATATTTAAACAACAGCTGGAAAAGAGGTGGAAATTATCCCAGTGAGACTGTTAAAAGAACAGAAGGCAGTGAAATGAGTTGATGAACACAGCAAAATTGACTTGCAGAATGCAAGAAGCACCAACAAATTCACTGTCTCTCCGTAATTATTCTAGCTTCTCTCTTCCAAAGCTTTCAGGCCATGGCAGTCGAGCAACACATGTATTTTGGAGTTTGATTCCTAGAGACTGGTGGGTCAAAACTTGGGAGTCAGTGAATGGGACTGATAACTTCAGTCTGTCCAGTATTACTGTTAGCTGGTTCATGATGCATAGTGATGTGAACAGCATGGGTTCAATCCTGTACCAGCTGAGGCCACCAAAGATGCTGCATTTTCACCCTCTCTCCTAACCTGAGGCATCGTGACTCTCGGGTTAAACCACCACCAGCCATCTTTTTCTAATCAGAGAGCAGCCCTATGGCCCTCTTGGACTATGGCCACTTTACCTTTACTGTTGACAGGTGCCTCTGTATATGGTCAGATCAGTTTCCACTGGCAGGTGAAACTAGCATTAGAGAACATCGCTTCAAAATAAGGGGGGGTAGATTTACTACTGAATTGAGCAGGAACTTCTTCACCCAAAGGGTTATGAATCTGTGGAATTCTCTGCCCTCATTGAATGTTTTTAAAATATGGATAGATTTTTAAACAGTAAAGGAATTAAGGGTTATAGTGGGTGGGGTGGGGTAAGTGGAGCTGAATCCACAAAAAGGTCTTAGAGTCATAAAGATATACAGCATGGAAACAGATTCTTCGGTCCAACTCCTCCATGCCAAACAGATATCCCAAATAAATCTAGTGCCATTTGCCAACATTTGGCCAATATCCTTCTGAACCCTTCCTATTCAGAGACCCATCCAGATGCTTTTTAAATGTTGTAATTGTACCAACCTCCACTACTTCCTCTGGCAGTTCATTCCACACATGCACCACCCTAAGGTTGCCCCTTAGATCCCTTTTAAATCCTACCCCTCTCACCTTGAACCTATATTGATTCTCCCACCACAGGGGAAAAATCCTTGTCTACTTACCCTATCCCTGTATAATTTTATAAACCTCTATAAGGTCACCCCTCAGCCTCCGACACTCTTGGAAAAATAGCCAGAGCCTATTCAGCCTCTCCCTATAGCTCAAACCCTCCAACCCTGGCAACTTCCTTCTAAATCTTTTCTGAACCCTTTCAAGTTTCACAACTTCCTTCCTATAGCAGGAGACCAGAAATGTATGCAGTATTCCAGTAGTGACCTAACCAATGTTGTGTACAGCCGCAACATGACCCCCCCAACTCATTTACTCACTGCACTGACCAATAAAGGCTTGAGGGGCCAGATGGCCTATTCCTGCTGCCATTTCTTACGTTTGAGGAATTCAGTGCTGGCATTCAATGTGCTGCAGTTCCAAGCTCAATATTTGTGTGGAACCCAAATTCTGAGTGCATTCACCGTTTTAATGCTTGTCCCTTGCACAACTTGTGAAGATCTGATTGTGTCAAAAGTTAAAAATAGCTGTCAATAAAAAACTAGTCAATACATCTAAGATTAAATAGGTAAGTTTAACAGCTGATATCTTCAATTTCTGTTCAATTGTCCTATGAACAATTACAAGCATATCCAACCTCACAGAGTGGAACTACTCATTCTAAGTCTGCCTTTGATTCTGTATAATTCAACACCAGCCCCGTCTCTAAACTCTTATTAACAAGATAGTGCTTTTCTACCCCTCTGATTATTTCTTGTGTAGGATTAACTGTTATCCTTGCAGCTATGGATCATTGCTACAGTTCTCTCAAACTTGGCGCTGACAATGTCTTCAATCAACTAATCTCATTAAACAGTTAATGACTTTGCATGAGAAACCTGCTGGTGATGTAAGGATTGAGCTCGATATGAAAGATCAGTTCTCTCCATCTTAGAATCACTGTATATTACAATTTGAGAATCATACTACCTCACTTCAACAGTATTTAAAGATTAACATTATTCATATTGAAATACCATTTAAGTTCACAATGAGATCATAGAAATGGGAGGTGACCATTCTTTCCCTCAGCCTGTTCTACCATTAAATTAAATCCTGGCTAATCAGTATTTTAATTCCATCTTGCTTGCCTTGGGTTCAGTCACCCTAATACCCTTACCAAGAAGAGTGCGTTAATCTTTTTTTGATTTTAGTTTTATTTTTTTAAATAACCAGCCATTTTTGGATGTGTGTCCCAGATTTCAATCATCCTTTGTGTGAAGTTCCTTTCAAACATCATCCTCAAATTGTTTAGTCACAGTCTGTAGGTATTTTTCCCCCTTGTTCTGGTAGAGGAAAAAATTCTCCCCATCTGTCCTAACAAATCCACTTACCATCTGAAACACCAGATCATCCCTTAACCTTCACACTCAGAGGGTTGCAAACCTATGAAGGAATTTTTCTGCCCCTTGAATGATGTGGGAAGCTATAACTAGAATGAAAAATCTGATTCTCAAACTCAAGAAAAAATTTCCAATTTCCCATTTAGGTTTCAACAGCAAAATCAGAATCTCTCACTGTTGAGCAGCATTTGTGTTCTTTGCATATGCATCTCAATAATGCATGGGGTTTGCCTGATTTATAACAAACATAGAAAGTGCTGGAGAAACTCACCGAGTCTGGCAACATCTCTGAAGATGGTAACATTTCAACTTCAGTATGACTGTTCAAGAAGATTCATACTGGACTCGAAAGAGTAACCCTTTCATTTCCATATCTACAGATGCTGGCCTGGTCCATTCAACAGGTCTGCCATACTCTGTTTGTTTCAGATGCTCAGCACCTGCAACATTTTTGCCCTTTTTTGAGTGTTTTCTGCATTTATTTGCAGCTTTCTATTCTCGCCTCCTTTCCCAAGAAAGTGGATGGTGTCAATTTTCAAATTGAAAGTCCGGAAGCTTACTCAGCGGATGCAGCTTTCAAGTTGCTTCCTGGAGCCTTCATTTTAATGTCACTTCACCAATCTGTCCGTGGACAATGTGATTTTTAACCCTTCAGCCACCAAAGGCAGCATCAACAAGCCACAACCTCACTACATCATCGTGGCTGATCTCAGATGAACTTAGAAGCCACCTCAGCCCTTCAGGACCTCATTTTGGAGCTCGGGGACACTCCTGGGCCCTGCACACTTCTGCCAAGTCACTTCATACAAAGGGACACACATCTACCTCATCAGCCTACTCATGGTGCATCTTATAGTTCTCTACCCCATTTCTGAGTGCTTGCTCACTTTGCGTTTACGTGGAGGCTGCCAGCCTCTACAGATTGTGGTGCTTTTTATCCAGAGGTCTGGAAGTTTAGTAGTTGTGGAGGATGAGGTGAATGAGGACCATTGAGTGAAAATGCTCATGCAACAGGGAGGTTGGTAGTTAATGAATATTGGTGAGGTTGGTGTGAAGTGGCAGAGTTAGAGAGTTTGAGATAACAAAAAGATGATGGTATTTCTTATCCTCATGGACGAAAATCATTAATCTTTTTCCTGCACGGCTGTTCGTTTTGTCCAACCCTGGCAATAGCATAGACCTGGGTTACCATCTGCATCCATGTTTGTCATCTTGGCCTCTTCTGATAGTCCACCAAGTGGAGGATGGCATACATCTCAATCACTTTGTCTACTAGGATCTTCAGATCTCTATGTAGAAAATAGAGTGCTAGCTTCTCTTTCCGTGATACTTTGGTTTCATAAGAGGACAGTGTGTAAGGTAGTCCCTGGCTTGCAGCACATGATATGGTGTGCAGCTGAGCTTTAAATCTGGTGACAGTAGTTTGTCCATTGGAACGTTGTGGCAGCGGTGGGACCCTCACCTTCCCTCCTGCATGATTGCGTGAGAAGGACACCAAAGGGATTGTTTGCATAATTAATGCAGTGAGGAGCAGAATACTGGGTAAGGCAAGTTACTATGAGCCATGACAAGATACCCACAACATAAGTCTTTGAAAAAATAATACATCCTAAAAATGGGGAAATGTAAATCTATGCAAACAGTCTTCAAAATTGAACCCCTAAACCCTGACACAATTTTTGGTGAATCTGTGGTGCACCCTCTCCAGTATGCTGTTTGTGAGGTGTTGTATCCAGTTGTGGCACTGCAACTGAGTCAGATCAGAGAACTGGACATACGTGTACATACTTAAAACCATTGACCCTCTAATAAAGGTCAACATTCCATTAGTCTTTTAAATATTATTTATATAACTGCTAAATTTGTGGTGAAAACTGTATGTGGTTCCTTACCATGCTGCTTCACCAAAATGTGTGACTTGTTGATTAATTATCTGCCAGACCAGCTTCATTAAACATTTTAAACATTTCGACTAGTTCACCCCCTATTCTTAACTATTTGAGGAATTAAAAGCCAAAACTATGCAAGTTGTCCTCATAATCCACCTAAGCTCAGGTTTCACTCTTACCTCTGGTACTCTGATTAACTCTCGTCTTTGAACCACAACAGTAAGCTTTTTTATTCATTCATGGGATTTGGGCATCACTGGCTAGGGTAATGTGTACATGTTCTCATGCATTTGCTGCCTACATCCTTCTGGATGGCAGTGATTGAGTTTGGAAGGTGTATGGAAGGAACCTTAGTGTGTTGCTGTCGTGCTTCTTGCAGATGATATGGCCTGCCATCACTGTGCAGTGGGGGTGGTGGGTGTGATTAGGGTGGTAATCAGGGTAAAGATGAGCAGACTGTTTTGTTCTGTGTGCTCGTTTTAAGTGTGTTTGGAGCTGCTGGAGAATATCCCAACAAACTCTAGGCTTGAGCCTAGTAGATGATGGGCAAGCTTTGGCAGTGAGATGGTGAATTGTACTTATTTGGCTAGCGCAGTTCAGTTTCTCGCCAGTAATAATCCCAAGATATCAATACTGGCAGATTCAGCGGCAGTAATTCCTTAATTATTTAAGAACAAAAGTTAGACTCTGTTTTGTTGGAGATGGTCAGCGGCTGGTATTTGTGTAGCGTGAATCATCAGTATCACTTCCAAGACTGAATGTCTTCCTGCATTTGGACATGGACTGTTTCAGTAGCTGAGGAGTCATGAATGGCGCTGAACATTGTGCAATTATCGGTGAACATCCCCACTCCTGACCTTATGCTGGAGGGAAGGTCATTGATGAAGCAGCTGAAGATGATTGGGCCGAGGACACTACCCTGAGGAATTCCTGCAGAGATGTCCTGAAGTTGAAATGATCGGCCTCTAACAACCATGACCATCTTGCTTTGTATAGCTGTAAATTGGGGGGAGTTCTACCTGTGATTCCCGTTGATCTCAATTTTATAATACATTGATAGATATGTTAAGCCATGAGATTACAAAATTAAAACACAATGCTGGTAATACTGAGCAGGTCTTGTAGCGTGTGTGGAGAGAGAAATGACTCTTCATCAATGCTCATAGTTTTTATTTCAAATTGCTGGTGTTTATAGTAGTTTGCTTTTACTTTAGTCATAAGTTTTACAGATTCTAGATATTCACCGACATCTTCAACCTCTCCCTTCTGCAAGTCAAAGTTCCCACCTGCTTCAAGGTGATCCCTGAACCTTAGAAAGCACATGCAACGTGCCTTAATGACCACTGCCCAACGACTCTGACCTCCAGCGTCATGAAGTGCTTCAAGAGACTGGTCATGGCCCACATCAACTCCAGTCTCCCAACCTGCCTCGATCCTCGACAGTTTGCTGACTGATGTAACGGGTCCACAGTGGAAGCCATTTCCCTAGCCCCGCACTCATCCCTGAAACATCTGGACAACAAGGACACCTATGTCAGACTCCTGCTCATTGAGTGCAGCTCCACCTTCAGTACTATTATCCCCTCCAGACTGATCTCAAAACTCAGTGACCTTGGTTTCGGCTCTGTCCTCCGCAACGGAATCCTCAGCGTTCTGACCCATTCGCTGCCATCAGTGAAGATTGGTAAGTGCACCTCCCCCATAATAACACTCAACACTGGAGCCCCCCCAAGGATGCATCCTCAGCCCCCTATTGTACTCACTGTACCGTACCCCACAACTGTGTTGCTAAATTCTGAACAAACGCCATTTGCAAGTTTGTTGACAACACCACTGTGGTAGGACGGATATCTAACAACGAGTCAAAATACAGAAAGGAGATAGAGGGCTTGGTGATGTGGTGCAATGAAAACAACCTTTCTCTCGATGTTGGCAAAACTAAAGAACTGATCATTGACTTCAGAAAGAAAGGAGGAGAACATGTCCCCATCTGCATCATCAGAACTGAGGTTGACAGGGTGGAGAGCGTCAAGTTCTTCGGAGTGACGATAACCAACAACCTGTCTTGGAATTCCCACATAGATGTGATGGTCAAGAAGGTACAACAATGTCCTCTTCTTCCTCAGGCAGCTCAGGAAATTTGGCATGTCCATAGCGTCCCTCACCAACTTCTACAGATGCACCATTGAAAGCATACTGTCTGGGTGCATAACGGCCTGGTATGGCAACTGCGGTGCCCAGGACCGTAAGAAACAGAAGGTGGTGTGCTCAGCCCAGACCATGACAGAAGCCAGCTTCCATCCATGAACTCCATGTACTCGGCTCACTGCTGCAGAAAGGCAGCCAACATCATCACAGACCCATTGCATCCCGGTAAGGCTCTCCTATAACCTCTCCTGTCAGGCAGAAGATACGGGAGCCTGAACACACACACCGGCAGGTTCAGGAACAGCTTCTTCCTGGCTGTTGTTAGACTGATGAATAGACTTTCTAGCCTCAAATAATGCTGATCTTGCTAATGTTAATCTGGCCTACCACACGCCCTGTGCAATGTAACCTGTATGCCTCTGTCTAAGTCTTTTTGTTTTGTACATCCTTGCTTATTATGATATGCCTATACTGCTCATAAACAAAGCTTTCACTGTACTTCGGTACATGTAACAATAAGTCAATCAATCAATACAATTCTGTTACTAATGCCACACAGCACCTCATGGACTCCCAGATTTGACTTGCCCGATCTGTACTGAATCCATGACATTAAGCATAGCGGTACTGTCACACAACACAATGAGTAGTGTCTTCACTATGAGACTGTGTGGCAGTCGTAGCAGTGCTGTAAGAGAGAACTGTATCTGTGCCAAGTGGATTGGAGAAGCTGACATCAATTGTTTAAAGTATTCTTGGAACGTGGTCTCTGTGAATTGCTTGCTGCAGCCAACACTATGATTTGGCTCTCTCTGGTATCCTGGCACGAATGCTTTGCTCCTTACGTGGATTTAGACAGTGTGTGTTATGAAGATCAATATATAATGTGAAATATAATGTAAATAGTGTATTTAGTGTGTGTTAAGAAAGGGAAGACATTTCACTTCATTTTGTTTTATAGAACTGTTTTGGGGTCTTAGTGGTGGAGTGCCTGGTGGTTTGTTTTGTGTCTTTTAATGAGGTTTTACAACCCTGGAAGTGAAGGGGTTCCCAATAGTTTAGTGAGGAATGTTACGAAGGGGAGGTCGAACCCCTCTGATAATTAAACTAAAACACAAGCCCCAATCTGTTATGACAGGAAGAGAGGTTCCCTTCTAATAATTACACTCAAAACATCCAGAGAAGCTCACCTCACCTCACCTAATCTGCTAAACTGTTACAGAGAAGGAAGGTTAAATGAAAGAAATTCCTGATAGTCACTTTTTAAAGTAACAAGTAACAATTTATTTATTTAAACCTAATAATGAACAAATTAACAGAATTACTAACAAACCAAACAATTGCCCCCTAAGTACTTATTATTCCCTAACTGAACTAAATTCTACTGGAATGCTGTTCACATAAACACAAGACCCAATTAATAGGACACAATAAATTAAAACTTAATTTCTTCAAGTTCGCACAGACTGTGTCTTCTGGAACACACTGCCTTCTCCAGCCTTTCTTCCGCTGATCTTGCTGTCATAGATGTTTTTGCTGTATTTTCTCCATGAGGACTCTGAGATAAAACAAAGTGCCGTGGTACCCTTGATGGTGCTTTTTTTTTGAAGAAGGCTTAATGATTTTTTTTTGTGAGAGCCAAGTTTATTTCTCAGATGGTGGATTTGCTTTCACTTCAGATAGCTGTTGGCTCTCCCCGATTTTCCAAATGCACTCTTTTTATACCCTTGATGATCTATTAATTTATTTACAATTAGATTGGTTCTACATTGTCAACGCCATCAGATTTAAATTTGGTAGGTTTTTAGTATCTAAGAGCTTGATTTAAATTGATTAGGTAAATTTGAAAAGACATGTTGCCTTCGTTAAGAATGCTGCATGGCTGTCCAATACAAAATGTTTCAATGTGCACCTGCACTTTAAGCTGCCGTTGGGAGGAGGACTGACGGAAAATCAAGAAGTCACTCAGAGTGCGTGTGCGCTCGAGATAGACTGCTTGAATCTGAATTTAGGGAACCCATGTTTGTTGTGAAGATGATAGTGAATTTAGTTTTGCAGTTTGCTCTTGGTGTCTTGAAGAGATACCCCCTGAAGGAAATAGCACCTAATTAATGCAGTGGAATTCGCTGGAAAGAAGCCATTGGCAGCTGGAACAAGAAACCTAGGTGTGGAGGTAGAGGTAAATCTTCACTGGAATGTTGATGCGTGTAAGGATATTGCTGGTGTCAGAACTCACTGTGGTAGTGCGTTGGAAATCATTTGCCATTGTTACGAACCCATGGAAGTGTGCAAATTTGATTGAGCCATCGAATTGTCTGATTCTACCTGTTTAATTCCCTTTAAAAGAATATACACACCAGTTTTTTTCCCATTGTAAGAAAATAACTACTTATAGGAATTAAAATGTTTTTAACCAGTCGCAAAAAGTTAACACGTTGAATTGGTAATCTATAACTCAAACTCTATCCCTTTCTTAAAATTCACATACAGAAATAATAGACAAGACACAAAAGGAAACAAAGACAGAAAAATACAGTTTTACCACCAGTTCGAATCACTGATGTCTCAATGAGTTGTTTTCCTTCCAATTCCTTCCAGTCCTTCCAATTCCTTCCAGTTCTTTGCTCATGGTATGATCCCGTGGATAAAGTGGTCCTTAGTGGAAGATTCACCATTTCAGTACTTCTGAAAGTGAATTCCTGGGGTTTGTAGAGAAAGTAGCTCATTTTGAAAAGTTTGAGAGAGTAACTAACTGCTTGGAATTTTATTCCACTGTTTACAGAAGAGAGAGGGAGAGATGAATGCTTTCTTTTTACTGAACCATGCAGCCCAATGGCAGCAATGTGGATTTCACCGCATCCCAAAACCAGCCCAGCTCATCTCCACCTCCCTAACCTGTTTTTCCTCTCACCTCAAGCCACACCCCCATCTCCTATCTACTAACATCATCCCACCCCCCTGATCTGTCCATCCTCCCTGGACTGACCTATCTCCTCCCTACCCCCCTACCTACACTCACCTTTACTGGCTCCATCCCCGCCTCTTCGACTTGTCGGCCTCCTCTCCACCTATCCTCTCCTCT